>JARVJO010000227.1:26882795-26906030 GCA_031762555.1 Cynodonichthys magdalenae
GATCTGCTTTTTTTCTACAAAATTAAACAACTGAATGAACATCCTCCGAGGCCGGTGATTCCATAATTTTTGCCAGGGGTTGTAGAACATAAACCTTTGCTGTAGGCAGCGACACGGATGATGAAACTTGAGGGGGGGAAATGCCAGCACGCAGTCCGTGCACAGTACTATCCTGTCAAGTATATTTAATCCAGACTTTTAAAGTCTTAAAAAGTATTTGAGAAATTATGGCACCCAGTCCAACTCACTACTGAGAGAACTGTGTGCCAGACTACATTTGCCCTGCAAACAAGCAGGTCATGTAGAGCACAGGTCAGAGGAATAAAAACACCAGCAAATTAAATTCATGGGGGTGTTCGAAGACTAGATGAATGAACGGTTTCTTGTTTTACGAGCACACACTTCTAAGTTGAGAGGGAGTAAAGAGCCTCGGTACGATTGGATCAGAGAGGCAACAGGGTGGATGACACGTTGGCAACGATGGTGGAGCAACTGGTGCAGAGTTTGTAGCAGACTAAAGTTTAATGGAGGAGAAGGCTTGTACTGTTGTGTCGAACGTGAGGAGGTGTTAATCTGTTCAACTAAACATAACGGTGGAATGGTGCCGGGAGGAGTCGATGCTGTGATGAGAATTTTTGGATCCTCGCACCTGGAGTGGGCTTCAGTTGCTGAGGAGCAGTTCTGTCGCCGTCTCCACGTCCCAGGATTTTGAGGACAAGGCTGCTATTACTGCATTCTGAAAACAGGAGAAATAGGATAAAATTTCTCTGCGGAACTTTACAGCAGTTAAACCAAAACAAGGAAGAAGGACCCACCTTTTCAAAGCCCATGGCACAGAGTTTGTCTATTTTTCGTGTGTAGTCGGGACTGGAGACAGGAGCGCCGGCGTAGACATGCGACCACAGTCTAGCGGTCTGTTTGAACATTTCTGGGTTTTGCTTGTACTAAGAATCCAAAACAGAAAAAACAGAACAACATGTCAACAGACAAAGTAGAGACAGAATAAAACTAGTTATTCTAAACAACTTGGGGACTGACAGGTGCTTAAAGCTATACTTGAATGTTTTTGTTGTTTCTCACCTGGTTTGCTACTACAGCATCCTGTGGATCATCTGGTTCTGCTGCTGCAAGAAGAGCCTGTAGAGACAACAGCACTGTCCGCAGGGTCATGGCTGCTGCCCTGAGTCAGACAGATTAAACATTACAACAGGTAAGTAAATACATCTGAATGCAACAGATCACAGTTTAGTTGGTTCTCACTCACCACTGGTCTTTTAAAATATCCAGACATATTGCTCCGGTCACTGAACTGATATTAGGATGCCAGATCTTGGTAATAAAGCGCACCTAAAAATAGAACAATAAAAGATTATCAGTCAGTCAATGCAAGAGAGGAAAGAGATTACAAAAATGTAAATTAACTTTGTAAATTAACTTTAATAGCATGGCATATATATATATTTTTTAAATGAATATGTTTTTCTGACAATACAATTTTGACTGAGTTTTTTAAAGTCCTAGCATTAAATACATGTTAGACAAACAGTGGTTCTCTTTGTTCTGGTTATGCATGCAAAGTCACTGCAAACTGACAAATGCAAAGCTAATTTTATTCAAACTATTTTACATGTTGACTTCAGAAACTGATTTTGAGTCAACCCAATTTAAGATGGCCACCACAGTTAATCAACATAAGCAAACACAAAAATAGCTAGAATGCCATCAATTTTGCATTTATTGGGCTAAAGTTTGATGTGATAGTAGATAAGAGTTATTCACAACACACTGAGCATCACATCTTGTAATAAAGCATGAGATCGCTCATAATGTCATTTACAAAGTTTGTGCAAAACTACAACTCTGTCCCTCCCTTATCATAAGATTATTTTACTTTAAAACTCTAATACATGGGGTGGCATGTGATATGCAGTCCTTCAAGGAATCCTAGACCTTTACTTATTTTAAAATAATAAGAAAAAACACACAAACAACTCGTTATTTCAGAAGAACTGCTGAAAGACTTTTAGGAGCATACCTTTGGTGGATTAAATGGATACGTTTCTGGAATTTTTATTTCAAGCTGATATCTACCACCTTGGACAAGAAATAAAAACAGCTAAGCAGGACAAATCACAACATTTAAATGTTACTTTGTTTGTATATATAAATCAGGTGTGTGACAGTACCTTCATAAGGAGTATCTGGAGGTCCTGCTATCTCCCCCCTCAGCTCTGTGAAGTTCTCATTTACCAGATCAACTTTAATCTGGTTCTTACTTGTCTGAGGATTGGGACAAACAAAAGCACATTTGAATATGGTCACATGTCTGTTATTTTGACTGGTGTCCATTAGTCACAGGACAACTTTTGCATTTGAAGCCTCCGACTGACAGACTGATACAGAACAAATATATATTTTTTGCAAATTAACACCAGGTGTGTTCCAGGTTGATCCACTGGGACATTTATGTTAGCATTACCTGCTAGTGGAGCAAAGCAAGTTAATGTTATCTACAAGTCACCAATAACTGGACCTGACAACCAAACGTAAGACAGCATAACATTTTATAAATCACCTCTAACGTTCCACGCTGAACCAAACAATATGAAGTTTGTTTTGGACTACTTTACAGCACGACATGCTAACGCTAACTACAGATGAGGTGTCAAAATAAGGTTTCGCTTAGCGAGCTAAAGCTGCCACGCAGAGCTAATTCAATAAATAAAGCCCAGCCGCCAGATCTGGGCAACGAATGGTCAGTGTGTGTGCTGGATTTTTCTAAGTAATTACTCAAAAGTATGCAGTGTTGTCTGGCCTGTCAGTTGACAAAGCTCGAATCCCCGGTGTTTCCTGAACACACCCACCTGACACAACAGGAGAGCTCCGAGCATTTACGAGGCTAAAGCTAGCTAAAGTTCTAACTGTTCGGGCCTGACCTGCTGCGTTACAGAACTGGGACTTCACCAGGTAAATTTGTTCTCTCCTTACAGCAACTGTACAATTTAATTGAATTGAAACGATTCACATAGAAGGGACTGGATAGGGTCAATAAAAATATATAGTAATATAATAAACGCACCTCTTCGCTTTTGAGAACTTCTTTGAACTCTCTCTTGATCCTTTGGACCGCGATGTTAGCCATTGCTGTGTGCCTGCTGAGCTGCTGCTGCCTCTGAGGTAGACCCGTCACCCGGGGCTTCACCCGGTGTTTTCTGTATGCTTGTGTGTCTGTGGAGGAGGGGGTGGTGACTAATCTCTGCTTTTTATTTAAGGAGCTCCTTTCGATTTCACTGTCCACCACTTTTCACCTCAAAGGGAGCACACAGCTTCAGTCCAGAACATGCTGCTTTCAAAGCATTGCAGCTGCTGCTAGGAAGCTGGAACCTTCATAATTACACACATGGGCTGATGACACTTTCACACATCCACATCTTAAACACATCTGTTTTAAACACATGTCAGGATTCTTACTATTTATTTATTTATTTATTTATTTTACATCAGATTCTGATAGTGACTTTATTCGTTGTTTATCTGTTAAGGTTGTTTTATTAACTAGTATTACAAAGTAAACCACAAAACGGACAATTGATTTACCCATTAAATTGTAAAATGGCCACATAAACTTTTTTTTATGGTTTTTAGATATTTTAAACTTAGTTTTTTTTATTTTACTGGTAGGACTGCTATTTTTTTGTATCTTCCTATTCATACTATTTAGAAGGTAGTTTTCATTATTGGCATCTAAAAGTAAAGATAGAACAAAATATTCAGTAATGCTACCTTGGGCAACTCGTTATTTAAATGTGGGTTGTGGTGGGTAGTGGTTGGGGGGGATCCATAGTATGAAACAGGAAATTTGACCGAAAAATTAATTCAGCTGATGCTAAGGGAGGGAAAGAAGTAAGTGCATTCTAATAAAATATTTGGAATATTTTGTTGTGTACCTTTGTTAGAGGCACGGTAGATATTCAGGTGTAATTAACAAAAGGGGAATGAGGAAACAATTCTCAATTCAAATAAATGACTTGGTGACACTGAGTCAAAATGTAAAAAAACGCAAACTATAGGTATCAAAAAAACATGAAGGGCCACGTTTCTTGAAATCTGGACACTAAAACTGAAGTAGTCAAATCACTTTGCTTAGATAATGTGTTCTCTGACCATAAATTTAGTTACACAATGGAACAGATGTTTCATGGATTGTTTGTTTACTATCCAGACGAGAGATGGTTGTCGGTGATGCGATTGGTTAAAAGGACTCGTCTGTCAAACAATTAGACCAATGACATACGGCTATCTCTCAAAGGTATTCATTTGGGCGGGGGGGTTCGAGACTGGAAGGCGCTGATTGGCTGACTGACCGATTATTGGCTCACGTGTCTCAAACAAAACAAGGAGCGGTGGCTGGATGACATGTCTGCGGCTTGACGGCGTTTATTGGCGATAACTCGGATGCAGCAGGGCAGTTTGGGCCCTCTAAAGATACGCATAATTTTTTCTGAAAATCACGAAGCTCAAGTAAGTCGTCGTGTTATGTCTACAGTCACATATTTTCCTCATGACTCATAGTCAAATGTAAAAAAATAAATAAATAAAAAAATGGCTGAATATTTTTCTGACTCGACTAGACAGACTGAGGAAGCTAGTTCAGCTAAATGTTCATGAGAGCGCAGCTGGTTGAAAGTACGCTTCCTGCTTTCGTGGCTCAGTTTTAACTGTGTATCCGACTACAACTAGTTTTTAGTTTCTGTTCAGATGTTAGCAGCTAAGGAAAGTTAAAATCTAAAACTTAGTCCGGCAAAAAAACACAAACAACCACTTCCACAATGTTCAGATCAAATGTATACCGAAAACCCACTCTTGTGTGTCACATCTTCCAACTTCATGTCAGGAAGAGCAAATCAGTTCCATTTAAAAACTTGAAACATCTAGGCTACTTCTTTTATTGTCACATCCAAACTTTTGTGTTTTAAGCTCCTGAAACGTTTATGGGATTTTCAGAAATCCTAAAACTCTACAACTCTTTAAACATTTTATTTCAGGCATGCCATGTGTAGTAAGTACTCTTTCACCTATTTGACTGGTGAAGGTTAAATTTGTGCTGGAAAGCCATAAAGCCAAAGGATAAGTAAAAACTGGACCAAACTAAACTTAATCTAAACACGAAAACGAGACTCTAAAAATAACTTTATATCAAACTGTGATATTTTTTTAAATAACTTTGTAGCAGAGTTTGTTTTAATTAGCCAAACATCAAAAAGTCACTGAGCATAATCACATCTACATGTCAGTTAATAGTTTTAAAACTCTTAAACCTATAAATTCACTTAAAATTGCTTAATGTGTCAACATGCATAAAGAATATTCTGATTGTCCAAGGCTGAGCAGTCTCCTCCCACCAATTCTGTGTGTGTGTGTGTGTGTGTGAAGTGTGAGTGTGTGAAGCAACAAAACAGCACAGCATTGTGGAGAAGCAGCCTTGGGTTTCTCTAATGTGTTCATGTTCTTTCTAACTGCAGCTCTTCTGTTTCAGGGTGGATATTTTCCGGTGAGAAATGGCCGAGGGAGGCTTTGACCCCTGCGAGTGTATCTGCACTCAGGAGTTTGCTATGAGACGCCTCATCAATCTGGTAAGAAACAGAACCGAGAGGCTTTTAATGTCTGGCAGGTTTGATAATGATGATAAGGTTAAATTTGAAATGTAATTAAAAGACCTTCTGGTTTAGAAGTAAATGAAAATATTTTTAAACAGAGCGATAAGGAAATAAAAAGTTACAGAGTGACGCTGGAAAGCACATCCTGGTTCCTGTTGTGTGTTTGTTTTGTAGCACAGCCCTACAATGACATTTTGCTTTCTCTGCCACACTTTTAAATACCAGTATTTGTTCTTGTTTGTTAATTCTGGCTCTACTCTACAAAGAGTCGTCAAAGATAAGATCAGAGTTCAAATAAAAGAAACCTCTCTTGTCACTTTTGTCTCAGTTTTCAGATGACCTCATTTTCTTTTTGTATGCAGGTGTAACTTGCATGGCAGGTTGGGAGCTTGAAGCCACTGAGCTCTCTGATTTGCTTATTACATTAAAGGGTGTTGTCTAAACGAACAGGAGTCCTAATGCAGCTTTATATGACTCAGATATTTCAAGAAACAATAGCAGAAATTCTTAGTTTTTGTGATGTCATGTTATAATTGGCAGTGCGTACCTGTGTTTTTCTTTTTTCACGAGCGTTGAGGATTTAAGATAAATTTGTCTTTTGATCTGTCTTTTTGTTTCAGCTGAGACAATCTCAGTCCTACTGCACAGACACAGAATGCCCTCAAGAGTGTATGTATAACCTCTTCCTCATGTGCTTCACGCTACAAATTGGCAACATCTGTGTTTTCATATGAGAAACGATCAGATCACATGTGGGAATGTGTTGTGTTTCTGCACAGTGCCAGGACCCACTGGGCCAGGAGGTGGAGGAGGTGACCTGACCCTGTCTATGGTTCTGATGGGCTGGGTGGTGGTGGCCCTGGTCCTGTTTCTGCTGCGTCCATCCAGTCTCAGGGGACCAAGTCCTGCAGGAAAACCCTCTGGACCTCATGTCAGTGCTGATCATACTCATTTCTCATGACAAATACATGGTAACAAGCTGAAATGCTTTCAGATGTTTGCATCGTATGTATTGTTAATTTGCTGATATCACCAGATTCATTTTCTGATGAGAACTGCACTGTACAGACATTTTGAACCCTCACTTTTTTTTTGTAAGCATTGGAACTGGTTTTAATTTTTTCTATATTTATTTTTTGCATCAACCTTACTGATTTTTTTTTCCTGAATAATTACATTTGTAAATTTATTTCAACTATACATTAATGATGTATAGAGAAATACTAATAATATATCATTTCTATCACTCACCTGAAATCAGTTTTGGCATAAAATGGTACCTAAACTCAAAAGGGCAACTAGAAATTCTGCCTCATAGCAGGCAACTTGGCAAAACCACTTTAAAAGATTACAGTCTGTCTCCTTGGGGGGGAAAAACTGAATAAATGACCTGAAGCTTCTCTTCTTAAACAGACAAAAAAATCTGTACTCAAGTGAGTAACATGGGACACATAAACACACAATAAAAAGCAATGTGTTAGTGGTAGCAGACACTCACTTTTCCCAAACCTGCATTATCAAAGTTTTAGTAAGACTGTTTCTAATCCTTAATATCTTCGTGTAATCTAATCTCTCTAATCTATTCAAATATCTGATCTAATCTGTCTCAATATTCTGTAACATTCTGCTCTTTTACATCAAGTTAAAACAGTCTACTTTATCAAAAGTTTTTTTCAAAAATGTTATCTAAACAGAAAGCCTACATTTTGTGTTTTTATAAACAAGATTTAGAGGAACAAATAATCTCCACCATTATGCATATTTTGTTTTCATATTTGACAAAAAGACTACAGTCACACGAGATTCTAACAGCTTCCTGATAGAGGAGGAAAAACTGAGCATCAGTTTACTTTTCTTTTAATCATTCAAAGTCAACAGCAACACATTTTAGTTTATTTTACATAAGTATTTTTATTATTGGTTTTTTTTTTTGTTGCTTCTGAAAGAAATCAAACAGAATATTTTTTGAATATATTCAGTCACAAAAACCTTCAAATTGTTATATTGGTTGCCCAGAAGAGTTTTATTACTAATATGGAAGTGTCAAACATAAAAAAAATGATGTTTTATATAAACTTGATATTGTTGTATTAATGTTTTGGGGATGTTCTCCTTTGTTTTTGGGTTTTAAACTTGTTTATCTTTCATTTTGTTTTTCAGAGTGAAAGACGGGAACCTCCAGCACCACCTGTGGATTAACAGAGGAGCAGGACCACCAGCAACCATCAAGATGCTCAGACCAGGACCACTGAAGCTCCCTGTCAGCTCTCTCTAACGTATCTCTTCATTTTCCTTTCTATAGTATTGTCCAAACAGGTTTGTTTAAATTCTGGTAACCGAAGCCCGACTGACACAGGATCACCCACACAGGTTTTATAATCTTTTTGACATCCAAATAAAATATATACCAAAATTATTATAAATTATAGAAAGTGGGCTATTGGATCAAATAATTTCAGCAAGTTGACAATTGAACCTAATTACATAAATATCTTCCAGGATAAATTGTGTTGTTATATTTTGTTTATAACTCGGGATCGACTGATAAAACTGGTGTGTGGAGGTATCAGTTGGGCTTCTTTAGTTAGTTCAGTGTCTTAAATCAGAAGGTGTGTCAGGGTTTAAAGCTGGTCCCTCATCCCGACTGCTGCTGACCAATACTTAAAACTCAGACATGAACTTTAAATGAAAGAATGGGCCACAGGATGAGGGCAGAGGGGATCCAGGGAAGTTCCAATAAGTGTTTTTTTTTTCTTTGTCCCTGTTGTGTTCTTGAGTATAAAACATTCCTCTCACTTTTTGAAAGTTTCGAACTATAAGAAGTTACTGTAATGACATCACATCACATCAGGTGTTGACAGTTTAATTAAACCTGCCCACTGACAGAACTTGCATCATATCATGGTTTAAGTTCTATCAAATATCATTTTGTTGTGTGTGAGTGAGTGAAATTAAAAATATATAGTCATTATTAAAATGTATTTCATACACATGGCAGAAATACCTTTAAAATAATATATGAACTAATAAAGTTTATAATTTAATGATTTCCAGTTTATAAACTTAGGTCAAACTAATTTTCATTAGATGATGTTTTCTTTTTTTTCCTTTAGTAATAGAATAGAGTTGATACAAGCCAAAATGTAAGAAAAAATAATTTATCAACTTTTCATCTTCCTTTTGAAGATCTGAAATGCTGATTTGATCAAATCTAAAAGAAGAAAAGCAATCCAAGGTGTCTGTTTCAGCTTCTGTGTGATGCCAGATTTTGAATTGAATGAGAATACATCTTTAAACGGTGCCAATCTGAATTTTTAGTAAAGAAAATTAGAGCACTTTACTCAAACTTTTTTCTCTCATTTTAGTGGGAACACTTTTTCACTGATGTAGCAATGTTTACACAGTCTACTTTCCTTTTATCACAATATACAAATCAACAGACACATTCAGTCCAGAGTTACTGTCTGATCACTGATTTTATATTCTGCAGCTTTTCAGTCAAATTACATCTTTGCTTTGTCAATAAACTGTATCTGGGTCTTTGGTTACCTCCAGAATGGATTTAATGCCAGACTTTTTTTTTTTTAAGAAATGGTTACTCTTTATTTTCATATCAACATGTGTCTTCCTTAGTAGTACTGCATTGTTCCAGAGTTGGAAAAGCAGGGAACAGCTGTAAGAATCATAATCTTGAATTTTTGTATACAATGATGAGCGGAAAAAGGACAATATCTCAGAGATTAAAATGTGAAATATTCAATTTTGAAGGAGACCTTGAATGAGTCAAAAAGTAAAAGGGCTTCAACTATGTACGGAAGTAGAGAGCGGCTGTTTCCAGCATATAATTTTTTCCATGGTTTTTCTTGTGATAACGACATATGTAAATGACGAGGACCGTTTCCTCGAGATAAGGAGTTATGTTTTTCTTGTGTATCATTCAGTAACCATGGAGACGGCCCGATCCTCTCAGCTGGTCACCGATAAAGTTTATTATATCAGCAGGATCACTGTGTAAACGCCTGCTAATTTGCAGTCGGCCGTCTCCTTAAATGACGAAGGCTGATATGAAAGTTTTCTGTACAAGACAAATTGCAATTTCAGTCTGTGTAATGATACAAAATTGACACAAAAATGACACAAAATGATGTACACTAGGTTGCCTTCAGGCCCAGGCAAAAGAGATCTGCGATCTCAATGGGATTTGCCTGGTTAAATAACGGGAAATAAATAATCAAATAAATAAATAAATAGTAAAGTTCATTGATGACCAGCTGAGGGGACCAAGCTGTCTCTATGGTTACTGATTATTGCACAAGAGGAAAACCATCTGGAAATTAACTTATCTTGAGAAAATGGTCCTCGTTATATCATGATAACATTGTGTTGTTATCATGAAAAAACCATGGAAAATAATTATATGCAGAAAATGGCCACTCTCGGCTTCCGTAACTATGCACTTTTCCTACAACAAAATAAAAATCTAAATCTTTATTGCTTGTTGGTGTTTTTGTAATCTCACCCTTTTCTTTCTTTATAACCATACCTCCATAAAAGTTATTTCATTCAAAATAATTTTCACCAAAGTACATACAGAGGATTTAATCCTTTTCAAAGTTAGAGATGACCTGTGGCACAACTTCACTGGTCCAATGTCCATGTGTTAGGCAAAAGATATTTATTTTTTTATTGTATTTTACTCTCAGTGGCTTTGTCCAGGAATAAATTATGTTAAATGATAACCTAACAAATAATTTCTATAGACAAGCAATGGTTTTTGTAAAATAAAAATAAAAAATTCAACACATAACATTTCGAACACTTTAGACTTTTATTTATGTAACAATGTAATATGATGTGTAAGAGGATTAGGGCCACAGAGCAAAAAATAATTTTTTTTCCCCTCCTAAATTCTGCCTTTAATCTTAGAAAAGTCAGAATTCTGAGATTAAAGTGAATTTAAAGTCAGAATTCTGACTTTAATCTCAATTCTGAGGGGGGAAAAACGTCAACATTCTGATAGCAATTTCAGATTTAAGTCTGAACGTTTTTCTCAGAATTCTGGAATTAATCTCAGAATTCTAAGAATAAAGTCTGACTTTAGGAAAAAAATATTTATTTTTGCTCTGGCCCTAATGCTCTTCCGGTTAATATGACAATATATAGTTTTAATAGTCTATAAATAATTAATAATAGTTTGCCTAAAAACTTGCCGCAAAAAATAAAGAAATACAAAAGGTATTTTCGGAGCATGCGCATTATAAAACCGGAAGTCTCGTCTCCCTGGTAACCGACAACAGCTCCGCTCCGTTAGCTCCTCAGGACAGGCTACGTGAGGATTCTGGTTACACAACAACCCTCGTTTTAAGTTGTATGCTGTTAGAAGAAAAATATAGCAAATGCTGAACAGTAGAAGTTAGCACATCGTCATTTTTTGTGGAAGAAATTAAAGTTTAAAGCTAAATAGCTTTAGCGAACACTAGCTGGAATGCTAATGTAGCAAAACATTGTTAGTGTGATGATGACAGATCAAGAGGTGACCACACTGGCATATTCAAAAAGCCCCAAAACAGTAAAAAGAACAACATTTCAGGTAAGAGCTTTAAAACTAACCACTAATGTTAAATAGTCAAAAAAGCCTATATGCTATGAATAACTATTTTGAATAAAACTGTTTTGTTATAGGATGAACTTCAGGCAGCTGTGGTCTCCAGGGCAAGCAGAACAAATGCAGAACAAATCTCTAATTTTAATAACGTTCATGATGACGAAGATGGTAAATCCTCAGAGGATCCAAATACCACAAGCTTTTACATAAGGAAATGTTACTTGTTGATTATCCTTTTATGTCCTGTGTTTCAGATTTTTTGGACAAACTCCTCAATTCAAGAAAAAAGAGGAATGCGTTCAAGGCTGGAAAGAGTAAAGCAAAACTTCACACCTTCAACCTTTCAGATGATGATGAAGACAAACTTAGCAGGCCAAAGAAAGTTTCATTTCTGAAATCCCAAAGAAGCAGCTCTGACTCAAAAGACACAGCAGTTTCAGAGTCGCATGAAAACAAGCCACCGGAGTCTTCTTTAGATCGGCATGACAATAATCATGGCCCTTTTTTCTCCCAGCACTCCACAAAGGTCAGTGAAGATAATACACAGGATGAAACTAGGAGTGTGGAGCCTACTGACCCTCAGCTCACAGAAAAGACCTCAAGTCAGTCATATCAAACATCAGACGATATTCTGCCTTTACCTCCGCTGTCTGACGGCAGCATAAAGGAAGCATCGCTTCCAGAGGAGCAGAAGAAGAATTCTGTGTTGGGAGAAACCTTTGAGGTTCCCCCAACGTCTCCCCTTGACAACAATATTTCAGCTGGTCTGTGTTTTATATTGCATTAAACTTTTTAAATACCATACAATTTTATAGTCTGATTACTGCTTTGTGTTGTTTTTATTTTCCCAGAGAGAGAACCACCTAGACCCAAACCTCGACAAAGGACTCTCAGATTAAAACCACGTGTTACAGAAATACCAGCCGAAGAAACTGCATCTCAGGATTTAAACTGGCCCCAGACGTCTTCTGCGTCGGCCTCCCTGCCGACTGATACATCCAGCAACATTGTTGTAAGTAAATTAAGTCCATGTGTTTATTTCACAGCTCAGCTTTCTGCTGTTTCATTTGCAATGTAAATAAGTTTTGTTTGTCATATTTGATGATAGTGGACAGATGGAGATCCCCCCGTTTCACCTGGTCTCAGCAAGTCCTCTTCAAATAAGGGTGAACAGTCACAACTTTTGACTAAATCCACATTGGATTCAGGCTCGAGAAGTAATTCCTGGTCATTTATTTTTTTGCTATAAAATTATTAGTATGAGATCATCCTCTAATTAATATTGGTTTTACGATTTTAGATGCCTTTATATCTGATGACAGCAAAGAGGCAGAGAAAAACTACTCATCATTTGAAGAATTTAATGTAAGACAAACCCTCCATTGCTCATCATGACTCAGTCTTTTGTAAGTCCTTAATCTGTTTATTATTCTGTCAGGGATGCTCAAGAGATCTGTCAAATCAACTCTCCCAAACCCCTGATAAATCACTGGACACCATGTGAGTATGCTAATCATTATATTGTATAAAGCACAAAGATAATTAACTGTCAGTTTGGGATTTTTTTCTTCTATTATTAGAGCATCTACTCCTCCCTCTAAGACTAGCAAGAGGTCTCACAGTGTGTGCGCCAAAAAGGTGGAATCAAAGTACTTGGGGACTCTCAAAGTTCTGGACCGTAAAGTCTCCCTACAAGAGTCTGAGCCACAAGCAGCAGAATCGCTCAGGGCAGCTGTTTATCAGGTCAGAGCGAGTCTGTCTTGTCATTTTTAGCACCACAAGAGTCCACTCTGCTTGAATTTTAGGTCTGAATGGTGTTTCTTTCTCCTACTTTAACAACTGCATGTCAATAATACCTGCAGTTTTAGGCCAAATTAAAATAGTTTGTTAGTGTCCGTAGTATAGAAATGAAAAATCTGTGTATTTATGTTATTTTTTATTTTTTTATTATCATTAAATAAAACCCCTCATGCTCTTAACAGGAATGGCTGAAAAAGAAAAGAGAAAAGTCTCGACAAATCATAGAGCTGAAAAAGAAAGAGCAGATTTTAAACGAAAAAGAAAAGCAGGTGATTGTCAATTACCAACCCTGAAGAATACAATAAAAATAGTTATTTCACAATCATGCATATCTCTAACCATGATATTTCTGTCAACTAACAGGAAGAAGAGTCTAAAAAGGAAGACGCTGTTGCCTCCTATGAAGCTTGGAGGGAGAAAAAAACAGAAAGCCTCAGAGCGAAGGCAAAAGAAAAGAATGAAAAGATTAGAAAAGAGCAACAAGCAACTGAAGAGAAACAAGAGAAAAGACAGTCTGCTAAACAGGTACAAAGCTTTTTTATGGTGAATCCCCCTGGAAACTATGGGAATAGGATGTTAATGTGCATTTCTTTAATCACTAAAGGTGTTTGAGAAATGGAAGCAGGAACATGATCACCTGCTGAGAGAAAAACACAGAAAACAGAAAGAGGCTGAAAATAAACTTCAGCTGCAAAAACAAGAGCAAGAAGAAGAGAGGAAGAAAAACAGCAAATCTGTTTTTTCTGACTGGTGAGACTATATATTACTTTATTTAATATTAGACAGCAGGAATTTTCTCTCAGCACTTTCAGATGTAAATACTGACTGGTCAGAGTCCCACATTACTGTATTTTTATATTCTAACACAAACAAATAGTTGAAATTCCTTTTCCTACATATTTGTTTTGGTTATGAACATCACAAACCACAAGGTGGCAGTCACAGCTGGACGTTTGTGTTTCAATACTTATATCTCTTATAACAATATCTTAGAAAACTCTGACTTCAAGTTGTTTTTATCTGATTAAGGTGTGAAAAGAAGAAAGATGTTCTTCATGAGCATCTTGTGAGGGAACGCAAACAGATTCAAACCAAGGCAGAGGAAGAGCAATACCTGAAAGAAGAAAGGGACAAAATGGCTTTAAAAACATATGAAGGTTGGCTGGTAGGTAGAAATGAACACAAACAGCAAAGATCCCTGCTTCTTGATGCATGTCATCTTATGGAAAAACATGATTTTTTAATATACTGTAAAATTATTTTTAAGTAAAAAAGAATTGTGTTTCACCCTTTTACTGAGCATTCCACTAATACTCGCAGTTACTTGTTATTTTAGAGTTTTTTTAACGCCTATTGCTACTTCACAGATGGAATATACAACTTGACATGAGTCCAATTGTTTAGATTTCCTTTTGTTTTCAACAGTCAAGAAAGTATCAGGAGCAGAAAAAAAGAAGAAGAGAAAGACGAGTACAAGCAATAATTCACGACAGTCCTCCGCCACCCTGGAGCCCTCCGAATAAAACCGTACCATTTGGAAAATGACAATCAGAATGACTGATGGTACTGTGCTACATTTCAAGTTTTTATTATTTTTCTTTTGTTCTCTATATGTTCCCACATATGTCAGTCTGCTGGTAGAATTTGTTTTGTCAAAATTATGTTGGCCAGCATTTTTTACAAAGCTGTTTTATACTTTTTTATATTTTCTGATCAATTTGCAGACATATGTCAATGTCAAAATAGATTAAAAAATTTAAATAGTGTATCTTTTTTCAAATAAATGTGGTAGTTTTTGTTATTTTTCCTTACCAGTTTGGTTCAGTGACACTTTAAACGAGTAGCTGCTGACACATCTTTATTCTCCTAACTGGTAACTATGTAGATGTGGTTGATTACCACTGCCAGTTTTTATATATATGAGTATGTATTTATATATAAATATTCTATTCAATGTACCACTAGTGTATTTTATAAATGTGGAATTTTGATTAGGCATGTATGTTTTAATTTTATGCTTTTAATTTGAAAGTACGCCGGAAAAACGTGTGCGTATGTTGAGACGTCGCAAGCGGGGGATCTTCTGTTGCTGTAGTGGAGAAGACAGCGGTCTCTTCCTCCAGGCTGTGGTCAAGAAAGTTACCAGATTAACATTTTTTTATTCGACCATCACCGCTTCATCTCGGATTTACAGATATTAGTTAACCGGAACAGAACCGTAGGTCCTGAATTTGTTTGATCCCACGACGAGACTGGTCTAACGGAGAGGAACCAGCATAAAAATCTGTTCCCTCCTCCTGAAGTTCAGACTGTCGAGCTGGCAGAGGTAAGGTTGGGTTTAGCTACTGATTGTTAGCCAATGCAATTCATTAATTTACAGCTAGTTGGGTTCAATTTGCTCCTAGCGCTAAGAAAAACGGGTAAAGCAATAAATCGTGAATACTTTCAATTCTGAGGACTTAGGCTGTGAGGTACCTGAATAAAGGAGTCATTGATAGTTTAAGACGTGGCTGAGCTGCAAGAAGAAAGGCTCTTTATTCACATCTATTACCTGTAGTGCTGCAAAACTGTAAAACACTACATTAGATTTGTACAGGATAATTTGGATTAAAACTGTTGAGACAAAAAATCCAAACTGATACGGTTTTTTGTTGAACCCTTACAGTTTAGTTAGCACTGTGCAACACATTCAGTTTTGCAGCAAACTTAAATGAGAAAGTTATAATCTACAGCCACTTTGATGAATACTTTATAATTACCTTTTTTAGTGATTTCTGACTTAAATTGTGTGGAAATCTGTCTTTTCTGCAGAACAGACGCCTTATTAAACTAATAAATGAGACCTAGCGATATTAAAGTAAGTATTTATTTGTGCTCCCCCCAGATGTTTCAGATAAAGAAGATATGTTGCATTGGAGCTGGGTATGTCGGTGGTCCAACCTGCAGTGTCATCGCTCACATGTGTCCAGAGATCACTGTGACTGTTGTGGACGTCAACGAGTCTCGCATCAAAGCCTGGAACTCTGACACACTGCCTATCTATGAGGTAGGATATCAGGGGTACTATTAAAAAACAACAGTGCTAGAGGTAAAACAGGATCATTTACAATCTCTGGTGAAAGTTTAACAAGGGGGGGCAGTTGGTCACAGTTCATCTGGAGTAAATTTGCCATGCTTGCTTTTTTCTTTGCTGTATGACCCTTACACATCCAGATGTAACCGATGAGACCAACGATAGTTTTACTCACATCAGTCCAGTTTAATTATCCCACATAGGCAAAGTGTTAAAGTTTGTGCCTGTTGAGACACTGTCAATATTGTCTGTTTGCAGCAAGTCTTAGATGTGATTTTTGCTGTGCTCGTGTTGTGTGTATTGGTGTCCTCTTTGATAATGGAAAATTTGAACTCCATACAAATTGCCACTCCAAAGATATTAACAAAAGTATTTTTTGGCAGGTTAGATTTTGACTTTACCATGTCCCTTTTACAGTGAATATCTTATTACCCTTATGTGACATCTAAATGTAACATGGATATATGCAAACATTATTTTGTGCCCTAAAAACTGACATATTTCATAACATCATAGCATTAAAGATCATTACATAATCCAGTGAAATGTGCTACAGGGTCACCATGTTACAGTTGATACACACCTGACGCCCGATACATACCGGAAGTTTGTTTGCATATTGTTAAACAGCAGTGGTTTTAGTACAGTATGTTCATTCATTCACTTGAATTTAATAGACATTTAATAAGCTATTACTTAAATGCATACCATTCATGTGAACTGTAGGACACAGTAATACCAATATACTGTAAAAATATATCTGTATTACATTTTGCTGTTTTTTTTACCTTTTAACCCATGCTAGAGTCAATGTAAATTAAATAAATGCATTACTGAAGTGCATAACACTGACAATTATTTTTGATATAGTTTATTACATTGGCAATGATTGACTTTCCAGCATTTTGAATGGTGTCTCTGTACTATGCTAGCGTCTCAACTGTACCCTTAAGTTTTTATATGGGTACAGTTGAGACAAAAAATAACTTTTTGTTTTTGATTAATTGTGAAAAATATAAACAACTTAGGGCTATTATCGTTTAGATTTATTTTAGTTAAATAAAATATATATTATGTAAAAACATATATTTCTTCAGTGTGTTTTTAGTGTCTAATTTTTGTGTAGAAAAGCAAAAACTACCTCAACTGTACTCAGTCTACCGCAACTCGTCGTACCTTCTGAATGCTAACTGATTGCACAATCTGTGTTTAAACTTTGACATTAGCTGGAATCAACATTTTCTGTCTCATCTCATGAACCACTGGACAAATTTTAATGAAATTTACTGTAAGTAATCAGGATGTACATCTACATCTAATTAACTTTTTGAGTCAAACCAATTGACACAGAGGTATTGAGGTGTTCAGGGTTTTTGACGTGATTACTGGATTCAGACTTCTGACTCTTGTTGTAAGATGAATGCTGTAACTACTGAGCCACTGATGCACCTCGTGTCAGGAGGGTTTTCTGTTTAAGAAATTACACTTGGTCACTCGTGAGTCGGCAGATGTTTCTACACAGTTGTTTCAGTTGTTGTTTTTCTAAACTCTTGCTTTGTCTCATGGATCAAATGAGACACAAATTAGTTCCAGATTGTGTTGCAAGTTTTCTAGCGTCAGCTCAGACCACAAGGTATTACATCATCATTACTACTCTTGGTCATTGTGAACTTGTCTTACATCTGTGGTATGTGATGTTTTTTTTTCTTCCCCCTGCACATTCACTGATGAAGCCTCTAACTTCCTCTCGTTTCAGCCAGGACTGAAAGAGGTGGTTGAATCATGCAGAGGAAAGAATTTGTTCTTTTCTACAGACATCGACTCAGCGATCAGGGATGCCGACCTCGTCTTCATCTCTGTGAGTTTCCTCACTCTGTTCTGTACACGCACCACACATTGGACAGCTGCATCTCACCTTGTCAACATGCCGTGACTTCACCTCTTCTGCAGGTGAACACCCCAACCAAGACCTACGGGATGGGGAAGGGTCGCGCGGCTGACCTGAAGTTCATCGAGGCGTGTGCCCGGCGGATCGTAGAGGTGTCCGATGGCTACAAAATCGTCACAGAGAAGAGCACGGTTCCAGTGCGGGCTGCTGAGAGCATCAGACGGATATTCGACGCCAACACCAAACCCAGCCTCAACCTGCAGGTTTGTTCTCCCACATGTTCACAACTCTATCTCTTGCTTTTCTTGTTTCTGAAAGCATGAAACTGCTTTTAGGTTCTGTCCAACCCAGAATTCCTTGCAGAGGGAACAGCGGTGCGGGATCTAAAGGAGCCGGACCGTGTCCTGATTGGTGGGGATGAGACCACCGAAGGTCAAAGGGCAATCCGAGCTCTGTGTGCTGTTTATGAACACTGGGTTCCTAAAGCACGAATCATCACCACCAACACATGGTCGTCTGAACTCTCCAAACTGGTGAGGAATAATCTGTTAAAATGTTGATGATAAAACTTCATAACTAATAATTTTGTCTCTTATTTATAATTGATCATTTTTATGATTTTTTTCTTATTTGATTATAGCGTTAACTTACAGTTCATTATAATAAAATGTTGCACCCCAGTGCAACTACTTCTATATATTCAGTTTTATTGATTACTTAACATTTTGCCAACTAAACATGCTCATAAAGAAACCTTCCAAAATCCTATTTTGACAAACACAAGAAAAATGAATCACACTTGTATATGGAACAATACATGTATTAAAAAACTTATAGTTTATCAGTTATATCAGACTGTCAACATTATGTTTTATAGACTCTTATGTAGCAATGAACCAAAATCAACCAAAAAAAAAAAATTGTTTAAATTAAAACCTTAAAACATTGTGTTTGCAGACAGCCAATGCCTTCCTGGCTCAGCGAATCAGCAGCATCAACAGCATCAGTGCTCTCTGCGAGGCCACTGGAGCTGATGTGGAGGAAGTAGCCAAAGCCATCGGTATGGACCAGAGAATAGGCAGCAAGTTCCTCAAAGCCAGCGTTGGTAAGAAGTTTTTACTTCAAAATACTGAAAACCTGTTAGAGGTGGTGACATTTGGTGGCAAAAGAAATCTGAGATTGCTTGAATTTTTTTAGCTGAGTCATCTCTACATTATTTTAAGGTTTGACTACAACTCCATCGTGTCTCATTATAAGATGATGCAGGCGGCAAGTGATATGCGTTCCTTAGAGGAATAGGGTGTAATTCAAGCATGTACTCCTGTAGGTTTAAAGATTAAATACTTGTTTACGGGTGTTTTACGATCTGTCACTACAGAGTTAAGGTACCAACATGCTAGATGGGCTATGATCTTCAGAACAAATTCTGAACACAAGGACTGAAGTGAAAATTTGTTGCTGTTGAACATAAAACAACTGATTTGTGATTCATTCATGCAGGTTTTGGTGGGAGCTGTTTCCAGAAAGACGTGCTTAATCTGGTGTATCTATGCGAGGCCCTCAACCTGCCCGAGGTGGCTTCTTACTGGCAGCAGGTAAGGAACGAGCTCATCTTGGAGTGTTTGGCTCCTTGATGTTTACCACTTCCTCACCTGCTGGGGTCTGACTTCTCTCAGGTGATCGACATAAACGAATACCAAAGACGGCGCTTCGCCTGTAGGATCATAGATTGTCTCTTCAACACAGTCACTGGCAAAAAGATTGCTCTGCTGGGCTTCTCTTTCAAAAAAGACACAGGTGACACAAGGTTAGTCTTTAGTTTTATTTTTGTACTTTACAGTTCTACTTTGTTTAATAAATCAGTCTGATTTGCAAGATTACAGCAGATACTGTAGACATAAAAAAGGTACAGAGTCCAGTTAAAGCTTTGCATATAATCAAAACTTGCAGAGTCACTCCTGATCATTTCCCACTACTTGGAAGATTGCCAAAGTAGTTTGCTGTGAACTCTTACCCTGATCAGTTCATGCTTGTGTGTTTGTTTCGCAACCGCAGGGAGTCATCGAGTATCTACATCTCCAAATACCTGATGGATGAAGGAGCCAAGCTCTTCATTTATGACCCCAAAGTTCTTAAAGAGCAAATTATTCATGACCTGTCCCAGCCCAGCATCTCAGAGGACAACCCTGACCGAGGTGTGTGTGATAGTTTATTGCATGTTTAAATGTTTACTTTTGCTGCAGCACTATCGAAAAGAAGAGGATTAACAAAGTTGAACTGCTGTTACCTTCTAATGAGTTAAACAATTCAGAGCTTTTTAAAATCCGGAGCATTGTTTCAAAGTTGCATCATAAAACCTGAAGGTTTTAGAAAAACTAAAGAATTTATAGAACAAAAGTCTAAAAGTTAAACCTTAACTGTTTTTTTTAAATTGACTTTACTTAAAGATTAAAGCATAAATACATTCCTTTAAAGACTGCTAATTTGAAGCAGTCATTATTGTTTCTTTGTAGTTTGTGTTGTAATAGTTTACACTTTTGGTTCTTGCTTATGGTATGAGGTCTTGAGGAAAAAGAAAGAAGTTTAACTATTATTTTCTTTGCATGTGAAGCTCACCAAAAAGTTTATTCACTTTTTCTTTTGATTCTTTTGTAGTATCTGAGTTGGTGACGGTAACGTCTGACCCTTACGAGGCGTGTCAGAGCGCTCATGCACTGGTCATCTGCACCGAGTGGGACATGTTTAAGGTCACGGTCACATTAAACTTCTTCATAAAATCGTTTTTAATAAATAAAGAGTGAGCAGAAACGTTAAGGCTTGTAATTCTCTGACACCACCGCAGGAGCTGGACTACGAGAAGATTTACAAGAAGATGCTGAAGCCAGCCTTCATCTTCGACGGCCGCAGAGTGTTGGACCACCTCCACGCTCAGCTCCAGTGCATCGGCTTCCAGGTGACCAGAACACTCACCCTTTTGATACAGATCCTGAAGACAGAACGCTGACCCCCTCTCTCTCTGACTGCAGATCGAGACCATTGGAAAGAAAGTGGCGGTAACAAGAATCCCCTACACCCCGGCAGCCGCTTGTCCTCGCATCACTGCTATCGAACCCCCCACCAAGAAGGCAAAAGTCTGAAGCTGATCCCTCCCCATCGAGAAACATTCCTGTCAGTCTCCATTTCATTTCAACAGCAGTAGGGGTCTGATTAAAGTGTACTCCCCTCATTAGCTGAGCAGGAGTAGCTGCTTCTCTGCAGAGGGATGGAGGTGGCTGAACATTAAATCCAGTTTTATTTTAAAATCTTTAAATTCCAGCTGCACGAATATAGATTTATGACATGCTGAATATCTGCTCTGCTCATTTTGTAGGAATTTTAAACACGAGGCTACTTTTTATTGAAATCAAGTATTAATTGCAAAGTTTTATACGATTTTTTTTTTACAAAAGTATTTTTATGAATCACCGCACTGTTAATCCTCTGCATCAAAAACTGTTTACTCAATAGGGCCAATGCAATAAACTGATGTTTGTTTTTAATTTTTGTTATTTGATGTTTAACAAGCATGAAAGCACCACATACATAATTAAGACTTTTATTTAAATACAAATATACATTTTAGAGATTTGTTTGACTCAAAACGACCATGTGCGGTTAAAAACCTTCAACAACAGGTGCAGATATTATAGAACGGCTGTTTTAAAAAGTTTCCCCTTCATTCACTTATACCCTTGTACACTGAAAAAATGTATTTTTGTACTGTACATGACTTTCCCAGAGTCTTTGAAAAATTATCCATCATTAAATAATGTAATCTCTTATAACCAAAACTACTTAACATTAATGTTGAAGGAGAGCAGTAAGTAAAATGAAAAGAGCTTTTCAATCTTCCACTGTGATTTCTGTTTTTCTCTTTTTAAGAAGATTCTTCAGGAAGAATTCACCTGTGAGGGCATAATTAAAAAATATATATTTTCTACTCTTGTAAAATTCTAATTTTTAACAGAACACCATATATAATGACCATGCAAATTTCTATATTTTTTCAGTAATTTAAAACAAATGTAATCTGCTGTCATAAAAGATGCATGATTATGTGCTTGTGTTAGCAAATAATCTCAAATATCACTGGAAAGATTGTATTGAAACTGTCAAAATCATTACAGATGTGCTTCTACAACTGACCACTTTTTGGGGACAATTTGATTCAAGATGGCTGCCACAACTACCTGACAATAAGTACAAATATGGTTAAAACTCTTTGAATTATACTAAGCTAAAGCTCAGTGTGGTAGTAGCAAAGCATCATTACCATCTTGTAGCCTGAGCGCTAATAGATAGTTTAATATCTCTTTAAAATTTTAATATGCAAAATGCAGTTTTCACAGATGCTACTTTCATTTTATGCGATTTAACCAGCTGAATCGCATCATTTTCTTCATATGCTTTTGATGAAATTTTACACTTAAAACCAGAACTAATGAGGACTACAGATAAAAATATTATTGTTGGGGTTTCCTAACAATACATTTGACTCTTCATACAGAACAGAATGAAGAAGACTTCTCACCTGCTTTGTAAGAGGACCGAACCAGCGGCCCGCTGGCTGTGTAGAGAAAACCCATTTCATTTCCCACTTTCTCCCAGTGAGCAAACCTTTCAGGAGTGACGTATTCTTCCACCTAACCCCAATCACACATCATCTCTGATTAGTATCAGACATTTTCTCCCGATACAGCTGAATCTACAATGAGGACGTCTATAGGTTTACCTTTAGGTGGCGCTTTGTGGGCTGCATGTACTGTCCAAGCGTCAGGCAGTCCACTCCGGCCTCTCGCAGCTCTGTGACATGAACATAGCATCGCTGTCAGAAAACTGCAGGTGGAAACTTGAGTGTGTGTGTGTGTGAGACCTGCAGCGTCTACACACCCCTCAGAGTGTTGCTTATCTGTTTGTCGGTCTCCCCAAGTCCCAGCATGATGGAGGTCTTGGTGAGCACGCTGGGTTGGACCTTCTTAGCATGTTTGAGGACACTCAGGGACTGGTCAAAGTTTGCTCTGGGGTCACGAACGTATCTGAAAGCAGATTATACATCATGAGAAGGTAAAAGAGAAGTCCAGAAAAAAGGAACAAGTTTAACGACATTGTTACTTCTGCAGTTTAACAAACTCTGAGAAATGTGATCTGCTGCCTCCTGCTGGTCAGTGAGTCT
>JARVJO010000227.1:26906847-26976443 GCA_031762555.1 Cynodonichthys magdalenae
CTGTGAACTGTGACATGATTTAATAAAAAAAAACTAGCTTAGAAAGGAAGAAAATATTGTCTTATTGTACTAAAATTAGCTGATCAGACTAACTTAAAGTCTACAATCAGGTGAAACAAGCTAATAAATACCTACTTGAGCAGGGGAATATGAATTTAACTATTGGCTTAGTCGACTATGTGGAGGTAAAATAGAAAAAAATGTTTTTTCTAAAAATCATATCTCTACCTCTGCAGCTCCCGCACTGTCTCCACATTGTGAGCGTACACGTCTAACCCTGACAAGGCGATCTGCTCTACAGCTGCCAGGTCACCGCGAAAATCAGGGGTCAGACATTCAACCAGGATCTTAGGGTTTCTGAAGAAAAGTGACAAAATAAAATTTACTCCGAAGCGTTTTTTATTCTTGTGTCAAATAACATCCAGAAGAGTTTTACCTTTCTTTCAGGCTAGAAACAGTTTTAGCAAAATGTGCTGCTCCTCCATCAGCAATATCTGTCAATGAAGATTGTCAATAGATCAGAACAGACTTATAGTTTTGGTTTTTACTGCCTGGTCACTATGGTTTTTCAAACTTTTAAGCAAATAGAAAAAAATGTGACATTTTTAGAATAGTTAAGTTTCTTAGATATTAAAGCAGCAGACACCCTGAGATAACAAGTTTTACCGTCTCTGTCGACGGAGGTCAGAACCACGTAGTCCAGCCCCCAGGCAGCGATGGCCTCGGCTGTGTTGTGTGGCTCGTTGGGGTCCAGAGGAGGAGGCTGCCGGGCCGTTTTTACTGAGCAGAACCTGCACCCACGGGTGCATGTGTCTCCCATCAGCTACATGCAAACACAAAGTTGAGAATCTTCAGCTGGTTACGGATAACTTTAAATGTTTTAACACAGCAAGTATGAACAGGTACACATATACTGTAGGCAAAGACACACAATATATATATATATATTTTGTTTATAATTGGAAGTAAATCTGCAGAGTGTCAGAGACTCACCATGATGGTAGCTGTAGCTGTGGCATACTCTCCCCCTCCCCAACATTCCCCGATGTTTGGACACCTGGCCTCCTCACACACCTGAGGAAAACAAACACAGTGGGGAAAAATAAATTAACCTGTTAAGATGGAAAACAAAAAATATTAAAATATCTGTTTGAATTTGCAAAACAAGGTGCTGTTACAACACTTAAACTTTAATGTTATTTGTAAATCAAGTGCCAGTATGTTTCTTTCTTGATGACATGACAGTATTTGAGTTTTCTGACACTCACTGTGTGCAGGTTCAGGTCTCTCAGAGTGTCCTTCAGTTTGTTGTAGTTCTTTCCAATGGGGATCTCAGTCTTCAGCCATGGAGGAAGCCTCAACCTAACAGGACAACATAGAGCAGTCACTGATTAATAAAGGGACTGAAAGGATGAAATTAATATATTTGAGTTATAATTAAGACACGGGACTGAAATTGGGAGTCCAGCTTTCAAACAGGAGCTGGATGATAGAGACAGCAGACAAATCGGTAAGAAAACAAAGGGGGTTTTAAAAACAGTGAATTAGGTCGAAAGTAATGATGATTGTGATTGAGGTTTGGGTACATTTAACGTGGTTTCTTGGTCCTTTAACATACCTCTCTCCTTTCTGCCTCTTCAGGTTGCCTCTGTACGCGGCCCACTTGCTTTTCTCTGACAGTTCCCCTGAAATAAAGTCCTGCAGATCAGGTCCATCTTCTTTGCTCAGGAGCTCTTTCTTCCTCTCAGTCCGATCCGGAGAGGACTCAGCCGCAGTTGACAGGCAGCTTGTGTACACCTAAATAAATACATTTTTTTTTTTATTTTAAGTTTAAACGTTTGGCTTTTTGATCATGTTTAAGGACAATCTGTCATCGTCAGTTACAAAGCAAATGACCCCTTCTCACGTCGTCTGAGTTTCAACTCCGTGACGACAGCCATTACTGGATTAAACCTGGTTTTACAGGGTAATCGAGCACTGAGATAAAATACTCACCTGCGGGATGGTTCTGTGACAAAGCCATAGGTGGTTTGTGGAAAACCGAGCCGTCACACAACTCTGTTTTAGTAGGGCCATGACTTTAGCTAGCAGGTAGCAGGTGATGAGCGGCTACTTTGGTCTTAGTGCTGCGTTCAAGACATAATAACAAAGTAGGAAACATATAATTCAAACATAAAACGTTTACATAAATGTTTTATTATGTTAATTTAGTATCTTGGTTTTTTAAATTTCTATTTAATAATCAAACCTACTAATTTCAATTTTTGAGCATTTTTATTTACTTCTATGATGAAGTATTTTTTACTTGGCTGAATTAAATACAATTTTTACGACTGCACTTGAACGCAACCAAGTACAACCTAAAACACAATATTTATATTGCTATGAATGGTGTTGTTTTTATATTTAACAATGATTTTTTAAATTATTATTTCTGTCGCATCTTGCATCTACTAAGCCACCTAGGAACAATAAGGCGTTAAATTTTCTATGTTCTTCGACTGTAATGCCTGAAGACGCTACGTACGTGCTCTACAATTACGTCGTGACGTCCTTCCGTCTTCCTTTCCTCTGCTACCGGCGAGGTGAGGATAGCTGAAAAATTATATCGAGACTTTCATCTAATCCCATCTAACTAAATTAAACACATTTTTACTCCAGTCTTTAACAAATTCAATGTGACCATTATTAAATTTCACAACTTAAAACTTATTTTCCTTTGTTTTATGATTTTTATGGAGAAATATGACTAGTTTTGTAGTCGATTAATAGTCTGAGGCCTGGTGCATATGTATGTAAATCAATGGCGGCTGTAGGTCGAACTGTGTAATATTTAAACCCTGCGTTTCTCTGGCTTCATGTAGTTTTATGAACAGACAGGTGTTAAAGGAACGTCTTTAAGCAAGGTTTGAGTTCAGCGTAGTAGCTAAGCGTTTATGTTAGCATTAGCGCTTAGCAGATACTCTGCTTCGCATGTAGTTGCATTTCATTCTATTTACATTTGGCTCGTGTTCTGTATGTGGATATGGACCATTAATACGCACAGGCTTTATTAAACACGAGTCTACTGACCTCATTGACTTACATTTGTTAATGGCTGGAGATTGGTGTCGTGGCATAGTTTGCTCAGACTCAAACGAATTTGTATGATTTCAGAATGAAGACCATTCTCAGCAGCCAGACTGTCGACCTCCCCGACAATGGTGAGATTCTTCTTGTTCTGCTTGTATATTATGGTTAAATTTTTAAAAACTTTTCACTGTTTTATCTAACATACCCTCCCCACTGTATGATTGCAGTTGAAGTGAGGTTAAAGGGGCGAACAGTGACTGTCAAAGGGCCCCGTGGGAAGCTCACCAGGGAGTTCAACCACATCAACTTGGAGCTTAGCCTGCTGGGCAAGAAACAGAAGAAGGTAATACAATTTTTGATAAGAAGTGGGTACAAATGCTGCATTTTATTGTGGTGTGAATGGTATTAAAGATGTATAACAAAGATGAACAAATTAATCCAAAATCTATGCAATTGTAGCTATCCTAAGTGTGCTTTTGTCAAGTTAGCGAGGAAATCTAAACCACACGTCACAGAGCATGGAGAGCAACGCTGTCATACCAAATGTTGCTGAAAGATCTGAGAAACTCGAAATGAACTTTTTACCAACACAACATCCTGGTGCATTTCTAACTTATTGGGACTCAGCTGGTCCAGCCGAAGAACAAAATACCCAAAGAAACGGAGTGGTGTCTGGAATATTCAGACCTCTGTATTGGAGAAATTAAACCTCTCCACAGACAGATGCGTGGCTCAACACAGAGTTTGCTTTTCAGGACAAGACTCTGCTGTACGCCTACACCTCAAGGATGGATTATTTTGAGGATCAAAATATTCATATTTTGGACAAAGTCAGATGTAGAGATGCACGATCTATCCGCATTAACATCGTAATCAGCAGATGTTTGTAAAGTTTTTGTCATATCAGTATCGGCCTTATAAGGAAAACTGGGCCGATATCAACATCCGATATTGATTTCCCACTTGTTGCTGTTTGTGTTACTGTTTCGGGAGGAGAAATGGTTGGTCGAGCGGTATCTGTTGGATCATGATCGTGGCGCTGCCATGAATAAATGAGGTAGAGGGCCGTGTCAGCGGTCTGGTAGTTTTTTACGGTATTGTAAAAAGACGTGTTTGTGCATATGTATTTATATATAATTTGTTTGTTTGCGTAATATCAGTAAATATTGGTTATTGGCCATAACAGCAATATTAAGATCGTTATCTGCTGAAATTTTCCTATCTGTGCATCCCTCGTCAGATGAGTTGAGAGGGGTAAAGGAAGCCATATGATAGTCACGGATGAACATTTTTCAGAAGTGGAATGGGAGAATAAAGTCTTATTTCAGGATGTTGACCATCGTTTTGACAAGCATCAAGTCCTGCTATTTGTTTAGCAGCACCAACACACCATGCCGGCTTCTGCCCTGGAGAGATTAGCAGTCACACTACAAATATTGGATCCCAGAAGCTGCTTTCTTTAATTATAGTGGAGTATAATTTCAGCTTTATGAGAAAGTGATAAGACAACTCTAATTCTGTGTAGTCCCCTAGTACCCACAATGCAATGTTCCTATCCATTGTGTTCTAGCCTATATTCATATTTTAGGTTTTGGTAATGTTTATACGTTTGTAGCTAAACCACCACAATATGATCAAATTTGTTGCTAATGATTTTCTTTATTAAATGAAACTAATCTGGATCTCTGTCTTCCTCAGCTTCGTGTGGATAAATGGTGGGGAAACAGGAAGGAGCTGGCCACAGTGCGCACAATCTGCAGCCACGTCCAGAACATGATCAAAGGTGTCACTCTGGTGAGACTCGTGTTCAGTTTCTGTAATGATTGTTGAATGAATCAATGTCACACTGGCTGGGTCCTCCGAAGGCCGAATTTGTTGGCAGCTTTTGTCACTGCGCCGTGCCAGAGGCTGTCCAAATTTGAAGACTCCTCCCATGCGGTCGACAAATGCGTACTCCTTTTGCCCCGATTAGAGTGACTGGTCCGATGGATCCTCCTCGGCCCAGATTTTTTTTTCTGGTAGTAATGGCGGACGAAGTGAGAGAAAGGAGTACAGTTTTAAATAAAAACTGACGGTATAAAAGGTAAAATTTTGAAGCAGTTGTGGTGTTAATGCTTTTGTCATTTGTATAGACATGTTTTTTTTTGTTTTGTTTTTTTTTTTTGTCAGAAATCAAACAAGTTGGTATAACGAAATAAACCTGCACGTATGACTGGTTCCTCAGTCATACGTGCCTTGAAGTTAATTTTGTTGCTTTGTGATAATGCTAATGTATTATTTTGCTAATTTCTATCTATTTTGGCTTTTGTTAAAGTTCATCATGGTTGCTAGGCAACATGACGTACGCCGGGTTAAGGACAGGAGGCTAGACCATCCAAATTCACAGCCACTTTTTTCAGGTCTTTGCGATCGACCAAGGACTTGGCCCACCTAGGCCGGGTCTTTCAGAGGACCCAGCCTCTGGCAGGATTAGTGGATCTGTTTTGTGTGGCTTTTACAACTTGCTGCTTTTATTTGTTGAACAAATTAAGCTTAGTGCTTCTTTGTCTTCGTTTGCTGCAGGGTTTCAGGTATAAAATGCGATCTGTGTATGCCCATTTCCCCATCAACGTGGTCATTCAGGAGTCCGGTTCTCTGGTAGAAATCAGGAACTTCTTGGGAGAGAAGTACATTCGCCGCGTCAGAATGAGGCCAGGTGAGTTGCTACTTGCAGCGTTCATAGAGCTGCAATATAACCTCAGTGTTTATATCTTCCTAGATCCAAAGGGAGGTGCAGTGTTGAATTACGATTTCCGAGATTATATTATTTCCAAAACTCAAAAATCTTAATGTTCTAATGTAGACTAATATTCAACATGAACATGTAAATTACAGGAGGTTGATTGTTTATTTGTGCACAACACTTGGGTTGCTCAATGTTTCTAAATGCTGTGAAGGGACAGTTGCAGTGACTGTTTTGTTTTTTCTTTTATGAATTTGAATCTTGTAATCCTAATCCTGTGAAGTTATTTGTTTACCCACTGGCCTCCTGTTAGTAGCAGCTCTGTAGCCTCATGATTCTCCTCACAGTAAACTTAAAACTCAAAGTTGTCTTATAAATCACTTGGGTGACGAAGTCTTAGTTTTTCAGCTGGACAGGAGTAACAATCTCAAAACAGCAAAATGATTTTACACATTAAGTTTAATTAAACCACTTAATTAAAACATTTAGGTGACAACATTTTACAAAGATTAAACTGTGTAATGTAAAGAGTGTAATTTTCAGGGATGCATGTGGACTTAAATTAGATTTTAGATTTGTAGCCTCAGAAATGTTTATTTTATAAGAATGAAATAATTGCTGATATTTCATTATCTTGAAAACTCTAAAAAGGCAGTGTGGGAGATCTGCTCTTCAATAAAAAAATGATAACGCTGTGTAAAGCCACTTTGTAAAGTAGTTTTGTTCTGGTTCTTCTGACTTCAGGTGTGATGTGTGCAGTCTCATCTGCTCAGAAAGACGAGCTGATCCTGGAGGGTAACGACATCGAGCTGGTGTCAAACTCAGGTTTGTCTGCTTACCTCTTACCTAATTTAGCCTACATGTCACAATTTTT
This sequence comes from Cynodonichthys magdalenae, assembly GCA_031762555.1. Classification (NCBI taxonomy): domain Eukaryota; kingdom Metazoa; phylum Chordata; class Actinopteri; order Cyprinodontiformes; family Rivulidae; genus Cynodonichthys; species Cynodonichthys magdalenae. Next base: position 26,913,516 of record JARVJO010000227.1, read on the forward strand.
GTCTAATCTTTCCTCAGCTCAGTTGTAGCACCTTTGTCTGTTTTGTTGCTGCAATGATTTTATTGAATGTAAATTTAAAAAACATTTTCCATCCTCATGGTGGAAGTGAACACTTTTTAAAGGCTTATTTGTATTATTTAGGTTAATGTTTAGGTAAAGAAAACTCAAGTCACAAACTCCTGGATTGTTCTATTAAGCATTGTTTACTGTCACATTATAGTCATGTAAAACCCAATGTATGTCTTTTTTTTTTTTTAGTTGATTTGACTAATGTTTTAATAACAGGCAATCAGTCTGATCTCAAACTGACATTTCTATGAAGCGACGCTCATCACCTCGACTTTTTTTTGTTCCAGCTGCTCTGATCCAACAGGCCACCACAGTCAAAAATAAGGATATCAGAAAGTTCTTGGACGGCATTTACGTGTCTGAGAAGGGAACAGTGTTGGAACCAGAACAGTAAAATTAACATCTGAGGTTAGATAATGTCGTCGAAATCTGCCTTGTGTTCCTCGGGGAAACGTCTGCCTTCTGCTTTGCATCTTTTTTTTCTGTATCTGGTCTTTGTGCCACAGAAATGTCTTCACTTTGTTTCACACTGATTTGACCTAAAACATCTGATAGGTCTGGGCAGTGTGGGCCTATTGATACAGTTTTAGGAAACGTTTTACTGCCAAAAGTTGAAATGATTTTTAGAATAATTGTGCTCTGAAGAGATTCTTTTTTACTTTAACTGCAGCTCTGTGACTGAGACAAATCAAGTAACAAATTCCACCTTAAATAAATTTTATATTTGCTAAAATACTTGAACATTTGTAGTTGTGTGGGATTAGAATAAATGTTTTACTATCGTTCAGTTTTATGATTTTTTTATTTTTATTTTTTTAACCTGCTGCCCAGCCCTAAGATCTCTGCATCCATTTCTAATGTTTCTCTGAATTTTCTCCCCAGCTTCCTCTTTAACGTTTCTTCTTTAATTTTAAAAACATTTTCTCCTTGCTGCATGCGTCACTCAGCCACTGAGGATTAAGCATGTTTTTCTAACCTCCCATTTGTTCTTAAATGAGGTCTTTGTTTTCACACTTGACTCTTGTTTGTTTTTAGCGGCGTTGATCCAACAGGCCACCACAGTCAGAAAGAAGGACATCAGGAAGTTCCTGGATGGCATCTACATCAGCGAGAAAACCACTGTGGTGGAGACGGATGTCGAATAAATACTCCCCTCCTGTCAATGACCAACAAAAAATAAAAATCTTTTTTTCCAAGTTATAAAATCTCTGTGAATTATTGCCTAAGTTATACTGACCAGTTGAGTTAAAATCATCACATAATCAGTATACCAAATTAAAAACCTAAAGTAGCAACAGTCAACTGTGGAGAAATACGTTTTTGCATTTTCATGATATTCACTATTTGAATTCTGCACAACTCTGAGCAGTTTATTTTATCAGTAAGGCTAGATTAGTACTAAGGAAGGGAAAATGTTTTGTAATTTTCAGGAAAGCCTATAGATTGAGAATAAATGTAAAACGGGCATCACTTTAATTCAAAATTGAAAGTGCAGCATGCAGTGGAAACATATCTGTTGCCATATTCAGTTTAGAAATGTAAATATTTAAACAAATTATTTGAATGCCAATTTGTATGAGTGAACAAGTTAGTAATTTGCTTAAACTGTTTTTAGGTGATGTACTGAGTTATATATTTTCTCCAGGTGTGGTTAATACTTCGTATAGTTATGTAAAAATGTTTATGCAAAAAGACAACTACTGAAAAGATGGCAAATAAATTAGATGTTGGTGATTTAATGTAAATGTGTTTTTTCCGAATTTTAAAGATTTCTCCCTAAAAAATGGTTTTCCTACAAGAAAATAGTTCACTATAGCGTTATACGCAGTTTACTATTGACTGATTTTAAATCATCCCTGAAAATTGTTAATCTGATTTTATAAATTTATTTTAAGCTTTGATGCACTTTTTATACTTGTGTGTGCAATGTGTCACCTTGTTTTATTTGACCTGACTCTGGCTCAATAACTCAGAAGACAGATTACCATTTATTTTTGAAGCAAACTATTTTGCATTGCATGTTTTGTTCTAGATTATTTGAAGTAAATTATTAGAAAAGAAATGAAGCAGTCAGAAAATACGGATGGAGGGGAGAAACAGGCTTATAATGAGAGCATACATTTTAATTAAAATTAAAACATAAATACCTGGAACCAAAAGCAAACAAATTTAAGGTTCTGAGTGAATTTTTAAAACTTTTGTATTTAGAAAAGCTGGTAGGTTGATTGACGCACTGACGCACACCAACCAGTTTTCTGTGCGTCATCTCCTAGCGACAAAACTGCTTCGCGCCAAGCAGCTAAAGGATTTTTTAATTTTTTTTTTTACTTTTTTGTTTAAACAACCAGTGATTAAACTACGTGAAACGGGTCCAACATGGTACGTTAAACTTTATAAAACTTTGTTCGCTTAGACGAGAATCAGCATATAATTAAGTAAATAAAACAAAAACAACTGCGAAGTCGTGAGACGCGCTCAGCTGTTGAAACGCGCTGCATGTTAGCTGCAGCTAAGTGAACACCAGCGTGTCAACTTTTACATTTACATAAACAAGGATTACATTTTCGTTGAAATGCTCATGTGTGTCAGCTTTTGATAAATAATAATGATGCACGAACCGCTGTGCACTTATCAGATTTGTGGTGTTATCTGACGTTGTAAAAGCATCTCTTACCCACTGAGGCTGTGTTTTATTGAGCACATCTGCATTGTAAACAACTGTTTATTGTTTATTTGTGTGCACAGGACATCAGGCGGTTCTTTGGACCGGTGTCAGGGAAACCTGCTGTGCAGAAACCAGCCCCAAGTGAAAACACAAACCCAAAGGACAGGAAGAAGAAGTCACTGTCTTCAGATGATGATCTGAAAAAGAAAAAGGGCACTAAGGCAAACAGATTTTTTTTTCACTCAAAATAAACATTTATTTCTCATTTTATTGTTCATTCTAATTTATGTATATTTTTTGTTTGTTTGTTTTCAGGTTAAAAGCTCCAAAACAGAAGAACCACAAAAAAGTATTGAGAAAAAACGAAAGAAGCGTGCAGTGATAGAATCAGGTATAATATTTAAAATCATTAAACTGATTATGTGATTCAGTGTTAAAGAAGAAAACACACTAGTTCACACTTTGCAATTACATGACACTAATAACAACTATGTTGTCTCAAAATTCTTCTTTTTCCTCATCACCTCTATTTTAAAATAAGTTCCCTTAATTGTTGATAGGATTATATGATAAAGAAAAATAAGCCACATGTTCAAGGATTTTGTCCTTTTGAGTGTAAATTTTTAACTACAGAGCATTGTTTATGCTAGACCAGGGGTCACAAAACTCTATATTCAAAAGACCAAATCTGATTTTCTGATATTAAAATATATTGAAAATATATTCTAATTTGCCTCTGGGATTAATAAAGTATTTTTGAATTGAATGAGCTTTTTTTACACATTCATTGCTAAGAATGCAGAATAATGCTGATGTAACCAAAGGTGGTAATCTTTAAAGTCTGTTTTCTACATTTCTCTTCTTTGCACACTTCAATAACTCAACAGCAATATAACAAAATGCCTATTCTCTGCTGCCATAGTTTAGCTGAAGCTGAAGCTGCGCCTTGCTTCGAGGCTAACCCCACACTTTTCTTTCCACAGCTGTGGAAAACGGGCTCAGACAGCTCGTAACTTGAAATAGTTGTAGCCATTACTGCTGGTACTACAGCTTACACAGTACATCCACTGATAGAAATGTGACTTTAACATCTAATTTTCCTCTGTCATGTGCTCCGAGTCCCACCCCAATTATACAGACACAGGCACCGTCTCCCTCTTAAATTAGCTGCACCCCTCTCATTTTGTAACAGTTCATAGTAAACATCCTTTATTACATCATGCCAAAGCATTTCACTGTTTATTCTGGACTTTGAAAATCACCATACTGGATCACAGACTTGCATCATAATATAAAAAGAAGTCATTCTTGTTTAATAAGAGTAAAATCACCTGAATGGGCTTTTAAATAACTTCATTTTAACATCAGGATACATTTATTTTTTTGAAAATTAATTTACAAATAAGATGACTGATTTCCCATCCTCGTGTTTGTTTTGTTCAGACTCAGATGAGGAAGAGGAGCCAGTGCTGAAGTCAAAGAAATCCTCCAAAAAGAAAGGAGCAGCCAGCAAAGCAGAACCTCCCTCTAAAAAGGATCCTGTTCAGTATGTTTCTGAAACAGGTGATTTACCATCTTCATCCCAGTTGTTTTTACTATTTCACTAATATTTCTTCAAACATATTTCTTTCAGTTCCTCTAAATGTTCTTTGTGTTGTTTTTTTCTGCTCGTAGACTCAGACTGTGACAACTTTCTGTCCTTGAAGAAAGTTTCCAAAACCAAACAGAACGGCTCAGCCAAAAGCACAAAGCCAGATCCAGAAAGTTCTCACTCTGAAGGCAAGGATCAGGTGAAATCTCCTATCAGGCCCGCCTCCAGTCAGGCCAAAACTGGGCTGAAGAGTCCTCCTGTGCCTACGACCCCCAAGTCAGCGCCGCCTCCTCCACCCAAACAAACTCCCACCTCCGTACTCGACTACTTCGGCATGGGGACGATTCACCGCTCAGACAAGAAGCTGGTGGCCAGCACCAAACGAAAGGCAGTGAGTTCTGATGACTTGTCTGCTACGACTTCTTTACTTCGATCAAATCTTCACAGAACGAACTGACTTTGTAAAAACTCCTCTGTCTCTCAGCCAACTCTAGACTCGGAGGACCTGATAAGCGATGAAGAAATGGCTCGGCAGCTGCAGATGGAAGAGGAGTTGGAGGTAGGCAGACCAGCTGAAACTGAAACAGGAGTTTACTGATCAGTTTGTAGGCAGTAAACCTGATTGTTTATCATTCAGTGGGACTTATAAAGACAGAATTATCTGAAATGTTCATTCCTCAGAAAACGTTTACAAATCTAGGAAACCTGCATGTTTACAAGTTTATGTTGTTGCAATAAATGTCGTAGAATCACCATCAATAAAAGCTTTTTTGTTTAGTTTGAATAAAACTAGCAGTTCTATAAAATGTCACTTTTTTACAATGAGGAGAAAAATATTCCCAGCAATAGGAGTGATTTCAGCAGATTAGGCAGTTTTTAGCCAGTGTGCTTTTTTTATTCGTAAAACAAAAAGGATGTGATTAAAGTTTAAGCACAAAGGAATACTTAAAGTTCTGATTCCTTTAATGTGACACTTAAACATTCTGTATTTTCACTTTGCTCTTACTCAGCTGGAGAAACAGGTCCATCAGGACGAGGAGTTTGCCAGAACTCTGTCCATGCTGGACTCAGAGCCGCAAACCAAGAAGGTAACGAGTGCAGATATAAAAAGCTACACTCACTTCTTGTTGGGGTGAAAATTTACAAATGGTGTCCTCCCCCAGGCTCGCAAAAGCTCTGAAGATAAGCCGGGTCCAAGCACAACCCCCAAAAAGAGCAGCCCCTCCAAGACTAGAGGAAACTGGTCGGAGGTCAGGAGTAGTCCGAGGAAGAGTCCCGTCAAAACCAGCTCCAAACTGGCGATGATGAAGAAGAACGACGAGGCGAAAGATCAAGGAGCAAAGAAAAAAACGCCCACTAAAAATAAAATTTCTCCCAAAAAAGAGCCTTTTACTTCACCGGTCTCAGACATGAAGTTCACACCCAAAACAGGAAAGACACCAACAGAACCGAAAACCTCTCCCAAGAAACCCGAGGTGAGTCACAAAGAGGACTTTCAGATTGTGCTGAAAATAATCTACTAATAACTTGAAATGACAAAGTTTTTAAAACATTATTTCTGCTTACTAATCAGGTTACAAGCATCAGTCCTGAGGATGCAGAGAAGAAGAAGCTGCACTCTTCAGCTTACAGAAATTACCTGAACAGAGATGGACCACGAGCTCTGGGATCCAAGGAAATCCCGGAGGTATGGTCCGTCAGCTAGAGGGTCAAACCAGCTGTTCCTCCAGGAGAATCATCAGTTATTTTAAAGAACATGTTTGCATATGAGCTGATCACACATGTGAACAATGTGTATTGTGTCTTTCAGGGAGCAGAGAACTGTTTGGAGGGTTGTGTGTTCGTGTTGACGGGAGTCCTCGAGTCGATGGAGAGAGACGACACCAAAACTCTGATTGAGCGCTACGGGGGCAAAGTGACGGGCAACATCAGCAAGAAGACCACCTACCTGGTTCAGGGCAGAGACAGCGGAGTGTCCAAGCTGGAGAAGGTGACTAACAAACAAAACAAAAATCCAGATTCTGTACATTCAGATAAAAAGAAACTTTATCTGAAGAATCGCTCTTTTTTTCATCTTTGTGCTTAATTGATCCTCTGAACACAAAATGTTTTGAAGCAGTTTTGTTTTCTTTCTCTGCTCAGGCGGAGAGTTTAGGCACCAAAATCCTCGATGAAGACGGTTTGTTGGACCTGATTCGAACCAAACCAGGAAAGAAGTCAAAGTATGAGATTGCTGCAGAGGCGGAGGTCAGTACTCGAATAAGTCAAAGTTTAATTTATTATAAGAAATCATTTTGTCTGGAGAATAAATGTCCCCGATCAGTTTAAGATGTTCGTTTTTATTGTGATGTTCTGTTGTTTTTATAGAGCAATGTTTCTAAGACCAGGACTCCCCACAAAGCTCAGAAGATCTCCCCCTCCAAGGGTAACTCCAGGTCTCCCCACACCCCAAGTCCTTCCAAGACCGGACAGGCGCGGGGTCACAGTTCCAGGACCGGTGATAGCAGCACACCAACCGGGAGGGGCTCGGGTCACACGGCTCGGAGGGACCTGGGCCTGCCTTCCTCCTCAGCCCCAGGATCCTCATCTCCATCACCGACAGGGGAGAGTCTTCTTTGGGTGGACAAGTATCGTCCTCAGTCTCTGAAGGCTGTGATTGGCCAGCAGGGGGAACAGAGCTGTGCCAACAAGCTGCTCCGCTGGCTGCAGAACTGGAACAAACATCACGGCGGCGGCAGTGACAGCAAGCCGGCAGGTAGAAACTGAGCTGAATTTATCTCATTGAGTTCTGGCTCTTAAAAAAACATATTTGTCTTAAAGAAAGTCGGGTTTAATGTTTTTGCTGGACAGCAGCCAGGTTTGGTAAATTCGGAGGTAAAGACAACGGATCAGGGTACAAAGCTGCTCTGCTCTCCGGTCCTCCAGGAGTGGGGAAGACCACCACAGCTGCACTGGTCTGTGAGGTCAGTATGAAAACGCACACATGCACAGTTTGTTAGTATTTATGTATTCTCTTTATTTATGCGTTTGTGTGGTTTGCAGGAGTTAGGCTTCAGCTACGTGGAGATGAACGCCAGCTGCACCCGCAGCAAAAACAGTCTGAAGGAAGTGGTCGCAGAGTCGCTGAACAACACCAGTATTGAAAATTTCTACAAAGGTGATTCATCTTTTGACTATTGTTTCAATTTAGTTTTCTTTCCAAACATGGAGCATGTAAAAAAAATCATTCTTGTTTAAAGTTAAAGGTCTCAGCTACACTTTTAAAAGTGACATTTTAATCACTTTTGTTTTATAAAAGTAACTTTTTGTTGTTGATCAGGAGTTTGTTGTATTTATTTGCAACACACTAAATTATCTTCTTGCCTTTCAGTTTGTGATTCAAGTGTGAAAACTGCTCAATACCCCTTTTACTGAGAGAAATATATAACCGGAGCTGTGTGTGTGTGTGCGTGTGTGTGTGTGTGTGTGTGCGTGTGTGTGTGGGTGTGTGTGTGTGTGTGTGTTTGTGTGCGTGCGTGTGCGTGTTTCAGGTACATCTCAGACAGTGAGCAGTAAACACGTCATGATCATGGATGAGGTTGATGGTATGGCCGGTAATGAGGATCGTGGAGGAATCCAGGTGAGCACATTTCATTCTGTTGGACTGTTTGTTTGTTTGTTTATTTTTCTGTTTGAGATATACTGGTTGATCATCATTCTGAACTCTTTTATAATAACCTGTGACTTTGTGTCTCTTTTAGGAACTAATAGGTCTGATAAAAACCACAAAGATTCCCATCATCTGCATGTGTAATGATCGCAACCATCCAAAGATCCGATCGTTGGCTAACTACTGCTTCGATCTGCGATTCCAGAGACCGCGAGTGGAGCAGATCAAGGTAAACATCGTCTTCCTCATCTGACAGGAGCATGGACTCATTTATCAAATAACATGCTGAGGAAATCCTGATCAAATGTGTAAAAAGACCTTCTCTCCAACTATTTATTCTAATCAAACGTTTTTGGTTTTTTTTTCATCTTCAGGGAGCCATGATGTCCGTTGCTTACAAGGAAGGAATTAAGATCCCGCCTCCAGCCCTCAATGAAATAATCTTAGCCTCCAATCAGGATGTCCGACAGGTAAAGAGCTCAAAGCGTTGTGTTTTACAGGAGGTGGAGAAGTTTTCTCACGTGGTTCCCGTCTGCAGGTGATTCACAACCTGAGCATGTGGTCGGCCAAGGACAAGGTGATGACATACGACCAGTGCAAGTCGGACGCAGCCAGCGCCCGCAAGGACATGAAGCTGGGGCCGTTTGACGTCTGCAGGAAGGTGTTTGCCTCAGGGGAAGAAAGTGCCCACATGAGCCTCATTGACAAATCGGACCTGTTTTTCCACGACTACTCGCTGGCGCCGCTGTTTGTCCAGGAGAACTACGTGCACGTCCGTCCAGCCGCAGCCCGGTGAGACGAGCGTCTCAGTTCTGTTAACGTCTGCGTCAAACTGTCTTTTTATTGTCGCTGTCCTGTCTTTAACCACAGTGATGTGAAGGCACACATGGTGCTGCTCAGTAAGACGGCTGACTCCATCTGTGACGGGGACCTGGTAGACAAACAGATCCGCTCAAGACAAAACTGGTCACTTCTGCCCACTCAGGTAATGTATCCATAGCAACAGGGACCCTGCATTAAAAATGAAGTTTCATACTTTAAAATGATGCCTGTTTCTGCAGGAGCCACACATAGTCACGTGTTAGTCAAAGGTTTAAAAGAGAGTGTGTGTGTGTGTGTGTGTGTGTGTGTGTGTGTGTGTTTGTAGGCCATCTACGCCAGCGTAATACCAGGGGAGCTCATGAGGGGCTACATGGCTCAGTTCCCAGTCTTCCCAAGCTGGCTCGGCAAGAACTCCTCAACTAATAAACACGCTCGCATCATTCAGGAGCTGGCCTCTCACATGAGCTTAAAGTGAGTCTTTAATTAATAATATTTTCACACATTCATTATAAAAAAACTTCACCTTGTGTGTTTGTTTTCTGCAGGACGATGGGCAGCAGGCAGGCGGTGAACCTGGACTACCTGCACTACCTGCGGCTGATGCTGCTGCACCCGCTACAGAAGCACGGAGCGGAGGGCGCCACTCAGGCCGTGCAGCTGCTGGACGACTACCAGCTCATGAGGGAGGACGTGGACAGCATCATGGAGACCAGTGTCTGGGGTGGACAGCCTGATCCTTACTCCAAACTGGACTCCAAGGTGAGTGTCTGTTTGCTGTCTGTACTTATTCACTCATCACTGTAGCTCTTTTATTTATTATTTTACTCCATTTCAGCGTGTCATTTTGTTGTGGTGCTTTTCATAGGAAGCACCTGTTCTCCATTGAATCCAAATGATAAATTCATAGAGAGCTGACTGTTCCCTATCACTCACCTTTGCTGCTTTTGTCCTCTTCAGGTGAAGGCAGCGTTCACACGGGCGTACAACAAAGAGGTTCACCTGACACCCTACTCCCTGCAAGTCGTGAAGAAGGGTCGCCGCGGTGGCGGTGGAGGCTTGGAGTTAGATGGGGACGACATGGACCCAGATGGAAATGGGTCTGAGGACGAAGGGGAGGAGCTCCAAACAGACGCTATGATCAAAGTAAGCTTGTTCAGATTGTGACCAAGATATCAGCTTTTTTAACTTCATTACTGACTTTTCTGGTTCCTCCCTGCAGCAGAAAAAGACTAAAACTACGAAAGAGTCGAAAAAGGTGAAGAAGGAAGACTCTGGTAAAGGCAAAGGAAAGGGGAAAGGCAAGGCTAAAAAGTGACAGACTCAACCTTTTCTCTGCCCCAACATGGATCCATTTACAGACAACAAAACATAGAGAAACTGATCTTAAACTCAGCACCTTTCATCACTGAGATCCAACATGTTGACTGACGCCTCATTACTGAACAAATGTTGATAGTAGCTGCTTGTTTATCTGGTATCATGTCTGAGTACATCTGCAGTTGTTTGTCCCATCAGGAGAAGTCTCAGTTTACAGTCCTGGCACTGTAGATGTAAATAATGCGACCATGACTGAGAAGACTGTTTTCTTTTTTTGCCACGATTTATGCCGATTATCTTTTCTTGTAAATTGCAATTTTACAATAGAGAAATATGTTGCTCATTAATGTTTGGGGTTTTATTTCTAAGAAGCTAAAAGAAAACAGTCAAAGTTTAACAAATGATTTTAGGTTTTTTTTATTATTATAATCAGATATGAAGCACTCCATTCTCAAATATTCTCAAAAAGGAGGTGTTGTATAAAAAACACAAAATGTTACAAAAAGGTAGAATTAGATAAAATTTCAAATATAACAGATTTAAACCTGTTTTCTCTCACAAAGGTTTTGTTTTTCTCTACATTTCTCCTGTTCACTGATCCAGGTCATCAGTCTGCAGGTATTTGGAACAATCTGAGATCTTCTTCACCTGGTTGGCACTCAGATTCCCAGAGCACATGGGACACATCGTCTCTGTCTCCAGCAGCCTGAAACAAAGTTAATCATGATGAAACAAAACAACTGAATTATTTGTGAACATTTTCAGAGAAATAAACTGAGGAGCTTCAAGCTCATAATTATCATCTTAGAACCTCAGTGAGAAACGGAGTTATGGTTAGGATGATGTTAAACTTGCACATAAAACAAGTTTCTATGGCCTCTTATAATTAAACAATATTGTCATAATTAGAAGAATCCAGTTTTGAAGAGGTATAAAACTAGTCGAAGCACTTCTCTGAGCAACTGAAGGAAACTGATTTAACTGTAGTAAAAATAAGCACTCAGTTTTAAGCAGCTACTGTTATTGCCAAGGTCTAAAAAATGCAAACAAATCCTAAATCGGTGAGCATTTGTTACATGATTTGAATTTAACATCTATTTAGAAATACAAAGCTGGACAAAATATAACTTGGTGACATGAAATCAATCCTACATGTTCCTGTCAGACTGAGGAGCAGAAATCTGACGACACCTGGGTGTTGCTAATTTAGGAAGGTCTGTTCTTATTTAAATACGCACACTTTAAAGTATACCGTACAGTTTACATAAATAGTTTTCAGTATTTGGAAAAAGCTGCAGTATGGTTTTCCATGTGGCACTTACAGAAGGAACTGTGAATAAAGAGCAGGAAATTCACAATGTGGACAGGTGGACCAGTCTTCTTTCAGCATGTGACGACCCTGATGAAAGTAAAAAATAATAATATAAATGTTGGTAAATCGTGTTGCTCATAAGAAATCCAGTGTGTGAGTGGTTAAACGTTTGTACCGTAGCGATGCAGTAAGGTATGTTGTTGTTGCAGGAAGTGCACAGCAGCTCATTCTGGGACAGCTGGAAGCCGCAGAACGGACAAGGAGCGGTTTCCTCCTCCAACTCAGATCTGTCAGGATGACTGAATTCCCAGATAAGAGACAAAATATAACCAGTTGATTAAAAAAACTATATTTATTCATGTATAATCCTAGGAATTTAACCCTAAAATCATCCATAAAGTGAGGGGGTAGCATTATACACGGCTTATTGATGATAAAATTTTTGATGCTTTTTAAGCTTAAAAAATGATCACATTATACTCGAGATCGTATTATTCATGAATAAATACTATAAATACAGTGTGAGGAAGGTGAAGAATCCTGATCACTCACCGAATTATCGCCTCAATCTTCTTCCTGTACTTTGGGTCGATCTTATTTCTGTATTCTGACCTCATCAACATGGAAGCAAAGCTGAAGGCTGAGTCTTTCAGTCCGGCACGCTGGCATTCGATTACTGCCGACGTCAGAATGTTAACCACATCTACACACACAGACGGTTTAGTATTCAGTGACCATAAATGATTAAGATATTTGAGCTGAGTTTGTTGACTCACGAGCGTTAAACTTGCTGATGTTGTTGCTGACACGAATGAGCATCCGCGCCCCCTTCAGGTGATCTCCTCTTTTAATGTGGATCTACATAAAAACACAAACTTTGAAGTCAGACACTACTGGCGACCAAAAACGTGCTGCTCTCAATTATCTCTAAGCTATATCTGCAGCAGATTCAACCCTGTAATACAAGTTCATTAACCTGAACTGTGATTAAACAGATAATCACTCCATTTAAAGTGCTGTTTTATTACTCAAGCAAATGGCCTCATAAAAAATTAAAGGGATAATGAAAGTTGAGGATGTCTGAAATTATAAATTTGGTGAACTTGGCAGCTTTTCAAGTTAGACATATTTTCATTCACAGCAGCTGAACCTCAGTGTCTTTGTTGGGTTTACACCTGAGCTAAGTATTTCTGATCAAACCTGAAATCACTCCCATTTCTACACAAGCAGTTCTGTTATATAGAAACATTATGTAGTCAAGGAGTATTTGAGCTGAGAAAAGACGGGTTTTTGTTTTCACTTCAATACATGAGCAGCAGTACGATGGGTTTAGTCACACATCACTGACCTTCACCAGCAGATAGGAGTGAAGGATCATTAGATTGTTGGACAACTCTGCAGGGATCCTAATCTTCTGAGCCTGTAGCTCTGTGTACATGCTGAACAGCACATCGTGAGAATTACGGTAGTTCCCTGTGGTTACAGCACAGATAATCACACATATTTAAAGTCTATTTTTCTACTAGTTTCTTCAGTGTTTGGGAAGTCTTTGCAGAAGCGTTTGTACCTGCCAGCTGCTCTTCTCTGGCTATGATGATGGCGGTGCGAGCGGCCTCCTTGTACTTCTGCAGGGCCATGTAGAGACGGAACAGGTACTTCGCCTCCTGTGTGACGAGTGACGAAGTTTAAAATTATCACCTACCAACACCTCTACTTACGTAACTGTCAGAAATCAATTTAAATGCATAAATGAAGCATAAAAATGAATAAAACGATGTTCAGTTAATATCGCCTGCTGCCATGAGACACGCAAATGATTATAACTCAGACTTTTTTAAATAAACTGGGCTAAAATTTGATGTAGTAGTAGCTGGAAGTGATCTCTAACACACACTGAGCTCTGACAGTTCACACAACATCTGTGTTTAAAACTTTGGTATGAAATTCGACAGATTCATGAACACATCCAGTGGATGTTGTCTGGATTATCACTTCAGCTTTTCTCTGTAGCAGCAACTAAACACGTTTACTCAAGTTTCACTAAAGTCTTTCCAGTGGTTTGAGATATTTTACTAACTGACAAACAAAAAGACACAAACACAAAAAAACTATATTATTGTACAACTAACTAAAAAATAAAAATAAACAGATTACCTTCGGTATACCATCACTGTCTCCCAGCAGGTATTCAATCAGCTGTTTGGTTAAAGACTCGTCCTTGGCCTGACCCACCTGCGTGCACACAAACACACACTCAAATACACACACTGGACTGAATGTTCACTTCACCCTCAGCTCTCACCATCTCAATAGCCAGCTCTATTGCCTGGTTGTCCTCAGATTTCGGACACTTGAGGAAATGTTTTAGTGCCTGAGAGGACAGAAGTGAAGAAGCTGGTTGATCAATGTTGGTTATAAAAACGGCAGATGAGTCAATAAATCAATCAGAGACTCTTACTCTGCTGTACTGCCCACACTTCTGAAAAAACCTGCCAGCCTGCAGGTGTTTCTTCTCTCCCTCGAAGTACAGAGCAATGCTCTGGTAGTCCTCCTGTGTCGCCTCAGAGCCTGACGAGTCCAAATTCCACACACCATGAAATTATACGTAAAAATTAAAATTTCATCGAGAATAAACAGCTCAGCCAGCAACACAAAAGGAATTAATAGGAAATCTATTGAGAACTCAGTTTTATCTCTGGATGCTCAGACACAGACTGACCGATGATGTCTGCGTAGACCTCCATCTGTCCGTGCTGCTGCGCCAGCTGGAAAGCTTCATCGTTGCACTGAGACAGAACCAGGAAGTGGATGGCTGAACCGTAGTCGTTCAGCCGCAGGAAGAACCTTGAGGACAAACAAACAAGAAAATGAAAGAATAGGAATAAAAAAACAATTTTCAGAAGTTATAAATCAAAATAGTAAAACCTTTTCTGATTCTGAATTTTAATCAGAAGATTTTGAAACATTGGCATGAGTTTCACTAAAATGTTTATGAGCAAAGTAGAGTAAGAGAGATCAGTATGAAGACTCCAGTCTATAGCTGATGGTCAGATCTCAGCAGCAGAGACCAGTGAGATTTATTCTACCTGGCTACCATCTTGGCTCCATCAACACTCTGCGTCTCCCTGACGATTCGAACCGCATCCTCTGGATTGTTCAGATGATCCAGAAGCACACGGATTACATTATCCCAGTCTTTAGCGCTCTCATAGGCCTGAGCTGCATCCTTATACCTGACACACAAAAAACACAGCGTACTCAGACCCTCCTACTGTAAAATTGTCTACAGAAAAATGACACACAAAAGAGCACCCACTTGCCGTCCGCTTCCTTGGCCTTTGCGTACTGTAGGTGGATCTTTGGAGAGGAGACATGTGGGAGCAGCTCTCCCACTTTAGCCCTGAAAACAGACAAATAAAAGGTTGAGTTACACAGAAAAGGAGAGAAGAGTCTCGTTTTTGATAAGAACTGCTGACGCGACTCACCAGTTCTTGCAGCGAATGTAAACCGACGCAGCTTTGTCGAAATACTGGCCCTTTTCATAGAGCTGAGCAGCTTCAGGGAATTGCTGTAAAAGTAAATTACACCAGATGTGGCATCGTTTTGTTATTTTATTATTTATTTTGTTTTACCAGTGACTCTGATGAATGGACAGAAACTCCTCATTGTGACTCCTACAGTGACTCTACCTTCATGCTCTCCAGAATGGCTCCACATTCCTTCTTGAGGACTTTGCTCGGATGCTGAACAGCCTGGGCCACGCCTCTTCGAATGTTCCCCATCCTGATGGACATCCTGGCTACACCAGCCTGGCACACCTCGTCATGCTCCTGGAACTGCACAGATGGACGAGGAAGCTGAGAGAGACCATCTAAAGCTGGAGATTTTCACTGTGCTTTAAGCTATTTTTGGTCTGTCTCATGCCAACAATATCATTACTAAGAAAGAAAAAGTTATTATTTATACAACAAAATACAGAACTCACCTTATCGCTCTGGGTCATGCCTTTCTCATAATGTGCCAATGCGTTGACATAATCTCCACTGCAAAACGAACAGAAGTGAGAAATGTTTCAGACAGATGAAGTCTTGTGAACGGTGTAAACAGTGTGTGTGATAATTGTGTACTCTTACATAAACTCCAGATGGACTGCGTACTCTTTGGATATGAAGGGAATCTGGTCCTCTGCGAGCCTTTTGGCCAACATCAGAGCGCTGTCCCACTGCAGGAGATCTCTTCTCATCTGATACACAAATTGAATCAGACAGACTCAACAGACCCACATACTATAGATAATATAAAGATAATTAAGATCCAACTACTGTATGTTTTATTTTTATATATAAACACTAACACACCTCCAGAGCAGCGATCGGGCAGCTTGAAGACAGGTAAAGGTCCTGCGCCAGGTTGTATTCTTCTAGAAACATGGCCAAATGTCCTGCCAGTAAATTCTTATCCTCTATGCCCTATAGAAGAGTCAAATATAGAAGAAAGTGCAGTTTTTTTAGAAAAGAAGCTATGTCTGGTATGAGCAAAATGTTTGATATTTAAAAAAAAAGGTAATAATTACTACCTGAATGCTCTGCAGTGACAGGACCATGCCCACGTTGCCACTCATGCGGTGGACCTCAACAGCCAGTTCCACCTCCATGTGGACCAGACAGGCTTTACCTAACTCGGCCCAGTCAGCACCGCTGCCTCCAGAGTTGCACAGATTCCACGCCTCCTGGAACCTAGACACAAAGATTGTTTTACCTTATTAGGTTGGTGTAACCATTAAATTGTTGCCTCTGAACGCAGCAGGTGTTTTTTTTTCTGCTTTTGCTCTGGTGAAGGACCAGTACAGGAGAGTTTTCCTGCACATTACATTACAAACTTAATGGTTCTCTATAATTCATTCTTCTTAATTGTGTTATATTTAGGAAATATTTATTCAGATTTTTTCCTAATATTCTAAACTAGAAAAATATCTTGTTATGAAAACGGATCAAATCCTTTCCACGCCAGCAGGGACACATACGGTAGTTTACAGCTGGGATATCTGACCGTTTCAGCATGAGAGCCTGGTTGAGCTGCCTGCTGACTTCTGTCCGTGAATCTGTCGACGCGCCGGCGGAGCGACGGAGGAACGAGTGCGTGCTCAGAGCCACTTCACTCATCTTGCCGCTTGTCGTGTGACAGGTCAGCTCACCGTTGTACAAGAGCAAAGGCCTTTGGGAAAACGGGAGAGCGGTGCTCCCCACTAGCATCACCCGGGGGCCTGAGTGACAACACAATTTAAGAACATGTTTTCTCTCTGTGCTACAGGACAATGCTGGCAGCAGGAGTACGATGTTGTGTCTTCCTACCATATACTGTAGTTTTATGCAAGGCGTAAGTGTAGACTTTGTCATGGTCGAAAGCCACAAACACTCCTCTGTCTGAGTGCCAGTTGTCCCACAGCACTCCTGTGATGGTGGGAGAGAAGTTGGGGAGCTCAAAGCAGGAGATTGTTGTCTGGAAACAACACAAAGTTTTTAGTCTTGTTTCATTGCAAACATATCGTTTCTACATTCAGTTTTTTTATTTCAACAACCCAGGAGACAGTGTGAGTGTAGGTTCAGTGTAAAAGAAGCAAAATGCGTTTGTGTACTGACGTTTGCAGGGGAGAACAGGAAGCCTCCATTCTTGTCGTCAATGAAGACCACCCATGTGCCGTTTGGGTCGGGGAAGACTTTTCTCACACCGACGGAGTGGCTGTAGTTGTTCACCTCCTTCAAGTCCTCTACCAAGACACTCACTACACTGCCCACCTGTGGAAAAACAAACAAAAAACAGCTTACATGACAAGAAAATGCAGCAGCAATAATAATAAAAAAAATTCATGAAGAGCTGGAGCAAGTGGGGACATTTATTTAAAAGATGCTGAGAAAACAATGTTGTTGTCAACTTGGGTTCTGTGGAAAGCTTAGGAACAATTCTTTGACTGACCACAGTTTGGAGGAACAGAGTTAAATGTGACTGCATTTACAAGCTAAAAGCAGTCCAAAAGGGACGACAATAAAGGGGATTGCTGCCATTTTTAAAACTCTAATAAAAAATTCTTAGCAATTCATTTCAACTCTTGATCATAAACATCTTCAGAAAAATGCTGTTTGAATTTCGCATGATGGTGACGAGACTGAATGATTTCCTTCAGTTTAGAGAAGAGTGACAGAGATGAAGGAGATGTTAACCTTACATCAGTGCCGTAGTAAAGGAAGTCGGAGGTTAGAGCGTGACAAAGGATCCGCTCCTTTTTGTCATCGTCAGGGAAAAGCTTCATCTCCTTCCTGTCCTCCGTACCTTTCCCTTCAATCTGAATATCCAAAAAATGATCGGTGATGCAACAATATTCAAATAGACAGAGAAGGAAAACTCAAACAGCAGGTGACTCACCATGTGTAGCTGCACTTTTCCTTCAAACAGAGCTGCTGCGTAGTCTGCATTAAGACACATGCTGGCTATTGTTCCCAAATATTCAACATCTTTTATCTTTTTTAAACCTGGGTGAAACACAAAAGGTTTTCTGTGATCTAAAAGTCCTGACATTCATTCACTCAGATAAAGACTTTACACACAGCTGCCACAAAGCAATTTTTCAGACACAATTTATTTTATCTACCGTAGAACCAGGCTATGTTGTTCATCCCTACTGACACATGGTACGGTCCCACTGCGACAAACGTGGGCTCTACCTCCACCTGCACGGCCACAGGACTCTCCTGACAAACCAAAGAAAATAATTTATTATTAAATTTAGTCATCACAAAAATAAAAAATGCTGAACGCTGGCAGAAAAAAAGAATCTGCCAAACTTTGAATCAGCAGGTCAGATCTTTCATAATTAGAAAGTGAATCAACCCCTCCAAACTTTCATCTCTGAAATGTTAAACTCTTCTGTTATTACGTGCAGATGGATGTGTTCTTACCCCCTCCACCTGGTTGGAGACTGTGACCTCCAGCAGGGACGTGAGATAGGCCATCCGGGTACCAAAGCTGTCCCCGAGCATGGGTAGCTTGGTCAAGAAGACGTGAATTGTCCCCTTTTGTGTGGAAACCGCCAACAGCTGTCCGTCATCTGTCCAGTTCAACTGATCCAGACCTACAGGGGAAGAGACGGAGAAGTAGGTAATGTATTCAAAACAACTTACAATATAACTCTGGGTGAAAAACAAAAGAAAAAATAGTGTCACCTTTAGTCTCATCGTCCAGCTGAATTATGTCACAAATATCATTAAGGTCAGACAAATCATGGATCTTTATGCTGCGGCAAAACCAAAAGTATGTTTTGTTTTTAAACTTTTAGCAACAAAGAAAACAAAAAGCAGTTTGTGTGAACATTTGTGTACCTGTTGTCTCCACAGGAAGCAGCTTTGTTTAGTGCAGGTGAGATGGCCACACTGGTCAGACTACCTTTATGGTTACGAGCCTGATGGAGCTCATATCCAATTTCACTGATGTGAGTGGAAATAACCACAAAGTACCCGTGGGAGAAGCCGATCAGTATATAACCATCACCGTACCTGGACAGGCAGAAAGAAAGGAGCAGTTTATAGCACAGAAACCTCATCTTTAATCCCGTATTAAGTGGTGAGAGAGTGAACAGTACCAGCGATAGGATGCAATGTTTCCATAGTGATGCTCAAAGGCCAACTCTACTGGGTTTTGAGGGTCGTTGAGATTGAAAAGCATCAGTATTTTCTTGTCCATGGACACACTCACCTAAAGATTCAGTGATCACAACATTGTACATTTATGTCAAAGTCACATGTAAATATTAAATCTGAGCTCTTGATACTGTAAAGCTTTTTATAAACGTATTCTGCTTATATTTAAGTAACGCCGATAAAAAAAACATGTATAAAAGATTTATTTATGTGTTAAACTTTACCGCTCAAAGGTCTAAATGTTATGGCTAATTTGTGTCTACAAGAATCCATAAGATCCAAATAATAATAAAAAGTGCCAAAATGAAAAATAAATCAACGAAATCTAAAAAAAATTGACATTTTTAAATAAACGAAGAATTATAAGATTAAAGTTTAATTTTTTAGATTAATCAAAACACCAGTATATGGATGTGAAAGTCTTTTTAAAATTATTGTGTGAAAATGCATTTTAGAATAAATTTTATTTTATTAAATTTTATATTTAACTAATCTCCAGCATTTGCCACAGTAAACCACAGATCATCCTATATTTTAGAAAGGTTTATTCATAATGTAACGGAGGAAAAACTTACAGTGCCCTCCCCTTGAGAGGACCTTTCATCTGTCTTCATCACAGAAAAGTAAATATCTGTAGGTTCACCTCTAAGAGCTCTCTGAAAAAAAACAGAAGGATGAACAAGATCTTAATTTGCAGCTGTTTTTAATTTCTTCCATAGTCATAATGCAACAATAACGCACCTTCTGACATTTTATGAACATTTCAACGCATTTGTCTTGAAAAATCTTGTGTTAAGTGTGCTCTTATACACAAAACACACACACTCAGAGAGTTTTAGTGTGCTTACCTGTCTGATTGTGTCTCCCTCGTGGTTGCTAATGCTAAGAGTGTTGTCATCACTTCCTAATGCCAGTAGATTCTGAGAACTCCAGCACCCACAGGTGATTTTCTTGGTGTGTTTACCTAAAGCAGTGAATAAGGCGAAAAGAAGTGTAAAAAAATATTAAAATAAAGCATTATAATAAAAACTAACAGACCATCAAAGATGTTTATTTGGTGTGTGTATTACCCAGTACAGGGATCTTGCGTGAGGTCTGCCGATTGTAAATCAACAGGTTTCCTTTCGCCGTTCCAACAGCCAACAGGGGCCCAGTTTTAGACCACAAGATGAAGGTCATCTGATCTTTGCTGAAACAAACAACAGCAATGAATCTAGAGTATAAAAAATGATTAACACAAGTTGCTACCAGCGAATCTGTGACATCATTTGCTCTTTGCTAATCCTCTCCCTTCTGGCATGCTTGTCGTACCTCATGCCGCTGTCTATTTGTGATATTTTATCGACACTGGCATCCCACAGGTAGATGGAGCTGGACTTTGCTGTTATCACAGCCAAAATGTCACCATCCTTATCCCAGTCCATTCCAAGACAGCGGCTAAAGAGGGTGAGAAGAGGAAATGAACATAATGTGAAAAATTTGGGAAACTTTGATGAGACCAAAGTAAAGTTCTAAAGATCTTCTCACACTTACCCTGGAAGGTTGAGTTCAGTCCACTTCTGTCCATGTCGGTCAAATATTTTAACTGTGTTGTCCTGCCTGTACAATATGAAACCCAGTTCAAGTTTAAAACTATCATTGTAACATTGATCTTATATTAAGAGGCAATTCCTCACATTTATTTAAAGAGCGTATGCTTTATCCCAACAGGTACTCACCCAGCGACAGCAATGTAATTTCCCAGGCTTTTCTGCCATTTATACAGAAGGCACGAACCCGCCCAGGCTTTGTCAGCAAGAATAAAAACACTCTGCGGAAATAAAGACAACTTTCAAATTTTCTTCTTTTGTTTAACTGCTGTACAGCATATATTTTACATATCAAATGGGATTTCATCTCACAGATGAAGTTTAGCCAAATCTGTTTCATGCAATGAAACAATAATCCATACATGTAAACAGCTCAACAAACAAACGGCTAAAGAAGAAAAGAATCAAGGTGTGTCCCAATTAAAACAAAACTGTGCATAAATAATCCCGCCTACATGAAAATAAGCTACATAAATTCCTCTACAATTATAAGACACATGGAATCTAACGTTTTTGCAGCTCACAGAGCTTCTAACTATTAAATCACAGGATGCATTAGTTCTTTTGCATTTTGGTAAAGTTTTGTGTTAAACAAATGGCAGCGAGCTGCTTATCCGAGGAGCCATTTACCATGTTTTTGGATCCCATATGGCTAAATTATAATATTAATTACTATGAATATTTCGCCCTCAGGTGCAAACTTACGTGTTTACCATAAGGGTGAAAAACAAATGAAAAGGGTGACATTCATTCTTTACGGAGACATTACAACCAATAAGATTGTTAATAACAGTGAAACATTAGGTCCTTAGCATTAAGTCTGTTTAGTTATAGAGCAAATTTAGACGACAAATGAAAACAGCTAAAGTAAAAATCCAGAACCTAATCAGCTAAAATAACTAACCAGAGCTCGAGGCTGCACACTACATCTCGTTAAACTCTTATTACGTAATCAAACGCAAGCTAAAATGCATAAAATCACAATGATAATATGTGCTATTAGTGCTTCTTCGGGTACTAACCTTCATTTTGATGCCGTTTGTTCAAATAAAGGACGTAATTCTTCTCAAAACAAACATCTTCGACATAAGCGCTGTTTTTTTTCCCACAATGCCTTTCTCTGAAGCTGCTGCGCCGATGTCATGGCAACAGAAAGTAGCCAATGAGGTGCAGACATCATGTTGCCCTGGAAACACTTCCTACTTCGGATTAAACAAGTTTTTTTTTAGAAACGCAACGCTGTTCCTGTTTTTCTAACACTTTGTGGTGTGAGAAAAGTAATAAATTCGTGTCTATTAAAAAAAAATAAGAGCAAAGTGAGAAACTATAAAAAGTTAACTGTCATATAAACGTTTGCTTGTTTTTTTTATTGCACCATGTTGTGACATTTATGTGATATAACTAAATATTTAAGTCAACATGTCTTAACTATGAAAGATTGCTCAATCAATACTCTATGCCAGAGTGAATTAGTGTGTGTCAACAAAACATCAGAAATCAGTAAAGCTTGTTAGTTGTTTCAAATATTTGCAAAATCCACTTTTTTAATGCTCTGTCTCCATCCTCTCCTCTCTTAGGCCGTTTTCCATTCAGTTTTCCCACTGGTTTTAAGATAACTTTGCAAATAACTTTACTTAGGACTGGGGATCCAATCCTGGTCCTCGTGGGTCACTATCTCACATGTTTTAGAGGGTTTTCATCTCATCATTTTCCTCAATAAAAAAACTGAAGGGGAGTTTGTTTTAGCAATTCAAGGAAGCAAGGAGCGAAGGCTTCAAGGAGCAGAGGTCACATAAGTGCCGGACTTCAAGTACTTTGATTCAACCATCCAGAAAACAGGGGGAGCATAATAAAGAGGCGAAGAAAAGAGTCCAGGCAAGGCAAGATGGAGTGGGTGGAGAAAGGATTTAGGTGTGATTTGTGATCAAGGAAAGGTTTACAACAAAGTAGTGGGACCAATTATGTTGTATGGTTTAGAGAGAGTGGCAAAAAAAGACACGAGACAGACATGTCAGTTGTCCACTTGATTTTGCTTTCAGTATGTATGCCTAAATAGGTTTGCATTTTTGGAAATACTATGACCTATGATTAGTAATATTGTACTTACTTGACTGATCCATGAGATGGCAGTCTGCACATCTTTTGAATGACCACGTTGCACTCCATAACTCAGCTTTTTTAAATCTGCCATCCTGTGCAGATCAGGTTTTTGACAGTAAACAAAGACCACCAAAAGTTTCTCAAAAGAATAAAGAGATCGTCCTTCAGTTCATCTCAAACA
Source organism: Cynodonichthys magdalenae (assembly GCA_031762555.1). NCBI lineage: Eukaryota > Metazoa > Chordata > Actinopteri > Cyprinodontiformes > Rivulidae > Cynodonichthys > Cynodonichthys magdalenae. The sequence goes on from JARVJO010000227.1 coordinate 26,936,502, forward strand.
AATTAACATTAACTACTGCTACTGCATTAACCCTCTTTTTTTAATTTCAGTATTGACCACAGGCAGGAAAAGCAACACAGTGAGGCCTTCTTCCCGGTCTTAAAGCTTGATGAAAATGTGACAATTTATTTCCCCCTGAACATCCCAGGGAGCAATGTTGATGAAAAAACAGCTGTGACACAAATATTTCTCAGTGTGCTCCGGAATGCCTTAGCAAAACACACCCTGCTGACTCAGATCTCATTAAGATGCACAGAAAGGAGCAGCTGAATGAATTTTCAAGAAAAAAAAAGAAGAAAAAAAGGGAGACAAAAATAGACCAAAGAAATGGTATTAAAACACTTATTTTTGCCAGCAAGACATTAAATCCCAAACGAGTTCAGCATTTGCAGTCTGTGGCACATTTTTTAAAAAGATAAAATGTAAAATGTGTTCTGTGCAATTATCTTTCAGGTTCTCCAATGAATTGTGAAGTATGATTAATTCATCTGACACCATTACTCTGTGCTGCTGTGGCCTAACTTCCTGTTTCTGCTGCTGCACAATAAAATAGGTCATAATTAGTCGTTTCATTCAGTTTGGGCTGTAGTTGCTCCTTGATCTTTACTCCCTTCCAGAAGTTTGTCTTGTTCTGTTTGAATTATGCAAATGTTTGAAGCTGTCCTGGGGAACATTCTGGGATCTGACAGAATCTGGGATCTTCAGCAGCATTGGACTTGCAGACGACTGTATTTCTATACTACACAAGCGCTGGCCCTGCTGGCTTTAAACATTCACTGTGCTGTTGTATGCACAGTATGAACCAGGCAATATTCTGTGTACGGATTTCCACAAATAAATGGATATATCTGCAGGGCTGCTTCAGTTTGCAGGAAACAATATAAAGAGCATAAAAAATCAAAAAGTGGATCCAAAGTTCAGACCTTGCTTTTTGCTTTTGTTCCCACTATTTCATAGCAACCAAGACTGCAGAAGTGCAGCTGAGTGAAAGTCCCAAATTAACTAAATTACAAATGAGATGAGCATCACTGCACTTGCATTAACATTGGTTTGCTTAAAATCTGTGCAATAGTTCATAAGATATTTAGCTAACAATCTGACAAAAATAACTCCAAACACTGTACACAGTGACAATGATTGCTATGGCGGCCATCTTTACTTAGAAAAAACATTCAATGATTATTTTCTGCAAGTTTCAACCAAACCTGTCAATTTTTTCAAATCTGAGATATTTTGCTAACAGAAACAGACGTGCAAAAATTGTATCCCCCACCTTTTAATGACAAATTGTGCTTCTTATAAAACCCTTTATTAGTACTTGAATGACTTTAAAAATTAAAACTCAAATCTAAAGTTCATTTATTTCCCTGTGGAGGGTTTATAGTTAAACGTTTCGCTGAGATTTATCATCATCATCATCAGTAGATTTGATTCTGTTTAGTAAAGCTGTGCGTTGAGCTCCAAACAAACTGACTCATTAATTCATCAAGCTGCCTGTTAAAGCAGGCAGGTACACTTGTGGTAAAATATGCTGCTGCTGCGTTACCGAGGCGTCTGCAGGATATTTGTACATCTGGATGTTGAGCATGCAGACTCCTACATTTCTCTGTCTCCCTCTTGTTTCTGTCAGGCGTAATAGAATCAGGCGCTGTTAAGGCCGCGAGACAAGGTCAACGGCATCATTTCTCAGCGCCAGAGGGAGCCGTTTGTCAAAACCACTTATGATTTAAACCTTCCCCTGCAATAAATAACAGAGTGACTCAGTTGGCTACCGGTCGCTGCATCAGGGTTAAAGTACCTATAAATTGTGAGCATTCCTCTTCCCCAACACACACACACTCGTTTTACTCAACACTTCAACCTGCTGCTGCCTTTCCGCCTTGGCTGCAGCTGCTGAGTTAGATGTGCCACTTTTAAGGAGAAACAAGAAATCATTAAGCTCCAGGCCCGGAAAATTAATGCAGAGCCACACTTCAGCAGCCAAGAGCAGCGAGCTGAAAAAAGGCCATCGCTGGAGACGAACGGATGGCGATGCCTTTACAGATATGAGCCAACCGTGTAAACAAACAAATTTACAGCGTTGTGACGTTTATGGTGATCGTGAAAAATGCAGACTGTCTGCAACAACATCTGCACCATAAACAAAGTGCGGTGATGTTTGGAGAAACAGAAACAAGTTTTAAATCACATGTTGACTTTAATGTATATGAAAAAAACAACACTGCAACTAATATACAACCCCTGACAAAAATAAATGTTAAGCACCAAGATAGAGTGCTGGGAATGAAATTAAACTATGTGGTGAAATGATTTTGATATGAGATCAAATGGATAACAGAAGTGGCAGCAAGGCTGCTCTCTGGTCTGCAGGTCTGGACACATGAGAAATAAATGAACAGCTGTAGCATAACCATTTTATTTACACTTCACCTGAACTATTGGTACAAAAGAAGCACACAATACTTGGTACATTTAGTGTGAATTAATTACAACATAATTCAAAAACAGATTTATTTATGTACATGTATACAATTTATTTATAACTTGATTTGGAATGTCTGTGGTTCATCCATCCATCCATCCATCCATTATCTGTACCCGTTTCTTCCTTTAAGGGTCACGTTCGGTTTTGTTAATCTCAGCCTGAAACCACACAGTAGAGGTGACACACTTCGGCTGAGATCTAAAGAGAATTACTTGAAATAACCAGCAGGCAGGTTTGATGGGGGGAAACTAGAACAATGCTGCTGTGCATTAGACTTGGATAAACATCAGCTCAGCTGTGGAGAAGTGCTACTCCATATATGTCAGCTTTTTCAAGACGTCTTGCTGGTAAATTTGGGCGTCTTTTTTTTCCATCTTCATCGGCTCCTGAGGCTCTTGGCTTTTAGCTGTCTTGTAAATATAAAGTGCATCCTGTGTGCTACATTAGCTCCAAATCTGTGAGCTGAGACGGGATGCCTGCTTTGACTCTCGCTGTCAGATTTCTTCCTTTGTATCAGACGTGAATTAAACCAAACTGAGTTTCTTACAGGATGTGTCTGTACTGCTCATGTTTCTTGTCACGGCCCACGAGTGTGACGACGCGAGTTTGTTCCACGGATTCATCTTTCCTTCACATCTCATACGTTGTCTCCAGCCGAATCTTATAACGCTTTGAACATGACATGAAAACAAAACGCTGCTGCAAGTTGAAATCAACATCATTAAATTCACAGTCTCATCATATGGTCTGCTGCTCATTTTTATCTGGGAATTCAGCCCTGCTTCAAAATGAAATGGTGCAAGAGTCTGAGTGTGTGTGTGTGTGCGCGTGTGTGTGTGTGTGTGTAGCAGGGAACAGCAGGGAACAGAGGAAGTGGAGAGAGGAATGGAGGGAAGATTCTCATTTGAGATAAAAATATACTTCTCATGCGCACACACACATACACACACAATGACAAAACATCTACAGCAAAGGAAAATAAGGTGGCTGGTGGACAGAAAAGCTCAGAGGACCCCGTTTAAAAACCTGAGCCTGTACATTTGCTGACCTTGTGCTCTGGGGGGAAATTGAAAACAAATTCTCCCTGCAGGGATGAACACACGATGACCACTGTGTTATTATTTCTCAGGCTGTAAAGCCATTAACACTTAATGAAGACCAGCTGCAGAAAGAAAAACAGATTTAAAATTAAAGGCCTGGAATTCTGTAAAGGAAAACTGTACATCTACCCCCCCCTGCTGTTCATATTAAAGTGCCTGTGACATCACATTTTTGTAATAAATATGAATGCATTTTTGGAACAATAACACTGACATGTTGCAAAATAGAATTCATGCCACTGAGATGAACAGGAAGTGATGTCAAAGGGGAATGTCTGAAAGTGAACAGAGCATTGATACAATGGAAGACAGACTGTAGAGAGTAAGTTTAAATAAAACTGTTTCAATAAATAAAGACCATGGAGTTCCTTTTCTGAAAGAGTTTCCCTTTGATGTCACTTCCTGTTTCACTTTTGCTGAGCCAAGTTCAAAGAAAACATGACAATTATGTAGCAAAATGGGTAAAATTGTGTCTATTATATCAAGTTTCTTAGATATAAAAATGTTTTCTTTTTGTATTTAAAGGATATGCATGTCACATGCACTTTAAAGTTTAATACTGAGAACATCTTGTACATGGCATTATGTGCAATCTCATGCGATATGTTGAGGGTGACTGTCAGCTACTACCACACTAAATTTAATTCAGCATTAGTAAAATTGAGCAAGTTGTAGCCATTTTTTGTTTTTTCAAAGATTAATTAGTTGTGTTATTTTGCTAAAAGTGTAAGCCAGACATGGGCAAAAACATTATTGCTCATCCTCGCCTTTCAGCAGTAGGTGATAATAAAGGGGAAGGAAGAAGACTGGGTAATTTCTCCGTGTAATATGTTAAAAGGATTCACACAGAGGCTTCATCTCTGAGCTGATCCAACATGAAAGACATGCAGAAAACTATCAGATGAAGCATAATGTGTTTTTGACTGAAAGTAAAGCCTCTCACAGAATAGCTGTTTATGGGGTTGTGCTGATTATGTCAAAACTCCTGCTTTCATCTGTCAGCGGGCAACAGCGGCAAAGCAAAACAGAAGTGTACTTGCCAACGGCAGCAAAAAAAATAAATAAAAATAGGGTTTGTATTAAAATAGCATCAAAATGCGCGATCAGATTTTGTTAGGAAAGCTGAGAGCTTAAAATGATGAGGCAGTCGTAACTCCCTCTCTATCTGTCTGTTCTTTGTCAGCAGAAAGAGAAGCTGAGAGCAGTTTTGTAGGTTTTATACTACCTGTGTGTGTTTCACTTTGCTTAGAGGAAAAAAAATCCCTAAAAGGCAGATGTTCTGTCCTTCTCAGATAAACACTGCAGATGTCTCTGCACTGGACATTACCCAGATCTCTTGCTAAAACGTGAAGGATTTGTGAGCACACGCACTAAAAAAAGGATAATATCTGAGGGTAAATCCGCCCAGGAAGGCGTTTGTTTCCTCAGTGAAGACAGCTGGTTCGCTCGGTGTCTCTTCAAGCCTCGGCGGAGAAGGTGAGGCGAGCCTCTGAGCCACATCGTGTACATTTAGTCTGTCATCATATATCTCTGTTCACGTGTTCACAGTCTGACGGCCACCACACAAGCTCCCGCCCTTCCGAGACACAGAGGGGCAACCTGGAAGATAAAAATCAATCACTGACAGCAGCTGCAGATCAACAAGTGCAACACATTTAAGATCCGATCGATATTACGCCATCAGTATCAGCTAACTGTAGCTCCATAGGTCATCAAGCAAAAGGATTATTATTAGACTGCTTCATCTGAATAACAAGCATCAGGAAAACTGATTTCTGTATTAAAGACCTTTAAAAGGCAAAAAATAACTAACATATGCATGTTTTAGATGTTTTTCTGCTTTCTTTGATTTGAATTAAAGTGGGATTAACAGGCTTCTGCAGGATGTGGAGACCTACGGCAGAGCAAGGAAACAACTAAAACATGCAGGGTAGTGGTCCTCAAGGACCATTGGTCTACACTATTATAAGTCAGTGGTCAACATTCCTAACTGTATTGTGTATAATAATATACAACACAGGACTTTTTGTCTCTAAAGACAAATTGTGTCTTCAGTTGCTCTGCCCTCTCCTGTTTGTTTTTGTAGGCATTGCTTCTACACATAAACTCGTGTCTCAGCTTAATGTTAACCATCATCCCATGTTGTCTGAAGAGGCTGATTGACAGATTTGTGATAGCCAAGTGTCCAGACAGACAACACGCCCACTGGCATCCTCGTCTCTGTTTCTGACAAACACCTGTAGGACACGTTTAATGTTCTCACCGTGTCTCCTCACATCTCAGATTATCCGTCTGACTGTCTGTGAGCTGGTTCAGTATTTTGTACTGCATTTTGAACACACCCACACCTCTCATGTTCTCAGCGTGGCGCATGTCTTTAAAATGTCAGATTTGCTGCGACTTCTGCTGGAAATCCTCTGAGGATTTGCAGGAGATGGGGTGTAAATGGAAGTGAGATATAGGCTTCTAAAAGCCTCTGAATGAGATCATTCCACGTTTTAACAGTCCCCCCTACCTCCCACCGCTGCAGCTCCAAGGACAATATTAGCTTGGGGGGAAAAACACACATTTAGAGAAGAAAGAAAACATGTAAATATGAGAAGGAGGAGCGACAAAAAGGTCAGCGGTGTTATAAAAATAGCTTTAAATGATGTTGATCACAGAAAATTAGAGATGATGAGAAAAAGCAAACATGCGTGCACCGATAATAAGAGCAGGTACTTATTATGTGTGTTTGTGTTCAGTACCTGCGTCCACTCATTTGTCTGAGGGTCATAAGCCTCCACAGTGTTGAGATACACCTGTCCGTCATACCCGCCCACAGCATAGAGGCGGTCGCCAAGGAGACAAACACCTACAGCATCTCTGCTGATGCTCATCGGGGCGACAGCCGTCCACACATCTGTCTGAGGGTCGTATCTGCAAACAAACACTCTTTACATTCAGTCTACAACATTTAGAAAGAAAATGAAACTTTATTCCAGACTCTATGGCTTCTACTTTATTAGTTTTCAGTGTTAAAAAAGAAGCTCCCTATTGTTTACATTCTTCTGGTAAGTAGAGAAAGTGATCAGTCTGGCAGTAAAAAAAAACAAAGTAGTAACCATTTGTCTGTTTCTTAGCATGTTAGTTGGTAATAAAATGTGCTGACATTCTTTGTTCTTATTCAAACTGGGCTCACCATGTTACGTGAATATTACTGAGTAAAACAAGAGAAAAAGCATTGAATTTCACACGTCAGACTGGATGAAATAGAGGTCTGTATGTTATATTTCTTTGCCTTTGTTTGAACACCCTTCAAATTGTGGCTCTGGTTATTTTGTGTTATTTATTTAAATCTTCAGATTTTTCCTGAACATTTTGTCTGTGAAAACATAGATAATTCCTGTAGCTACTTTTCCAATTTTGATCTCCTGTTATGATGAGAAACCAGCTGCAGCAGAGTTGTTTACACGCAGAATAGCTGAGTTTTCTAAACCTGATTAATACTTCACAGAAAACTTCAAATCTTCAAGAAGTTGGAGATGTTGTGAAAATGGGGCAGGAAGAGCTCTGCCCTAATACAGCTCTATTTATTTGTTATTAAAAAAAAACTAAAACGCAGCCTCACCTTTCCACACAGTCACTTAACCGAGATGCAAGAGACGACGCTGGAGCATCGTGACCTCCGATGGCGTACAAAAAGCCATGCCATGTGGCTACTCCCACACCTCCACGCCTTTTCGCCATAGGAGCACAACTAGTCCACCTGTAAATGGAGATCAGTAAAAAAATAAATAAAAAATGAAGATGAATGTGAAAACTCATTAAATCTATCATAACCCATCAGACAGAGCCTCCAGCACACATTAAAAAAGTACTTTATAAACAGAGACTGCCTGACTGTGATCCAACATCCTGAGAGGATTAATGGGATCTTTTGATCTGCGGATAAATAACCTCAGAAAAAGAGGTGCTTCCCTAGTGGTAACAGCAGACAGGAAATAAACCAGGAGGAGGTGATTAATTCTTGCCAGATGAACCCCCCACCCACCCACCCCTGACCGTCTCTGACCTGTTTGTGTGGGGGTCGAAGCACTCTACCGAGCGCAGGCAGGATGAGCCGTCACGACCTCCGACGGCATACAGCCTGAGGAAGACAGAAGACAGCGTGTGGATGTGCACATACAAAACACTGCGCTCCTTTTTGTTCTCCTCCGCGTGCAAACGCACAAATGGTTGTGAAGTTGGAAAGTTCAAGAAAGAAAGTGCAAAAGAACCGGCCAAGCAAGTAATGAGCTCCATGAGGCAAGGAGCCTAGAGAATAAACAACACATATGGTACGTGCCACACAGACACTGACACCCACACAGGCTCCTCCTGGGCAAGGTTGGCACAAATCAGTTGTTTCGGTTTTAATTAGCATCTATAAAGCCTTTCACTGTAGCGTCTCTCTGAGGCACTGAATAATGAAAACAACAGAGGTTATTAAGTAGAAAACTCTGCACTGAGTTATTAGAAGACAAGTGAGGAGATGAAACCGATATGATCAAGTCTCAGTAACGTTTGTGTGTTTTATTGTGAACATTGTTTACCTTTACTCAAGCTGCTCAAATGAGAATGGGTTTTGTTTAAGAGGAGCGATTTTGTACAGCCGTTTCTGTCACTTAAATCCTCCAAACAAGCAGAGAGAGTGGAGCTCGAGGCAAATTAGCTTCAAAACTATACGTGGATGTTTCTTATTAATGGGTTGACTTTTATAGCTAATGGCTAAGTGCTACAGCAAGAAATATATGAGGTGCTGCACTTCCTATACTGTGCAATTCAGAATTACTTAAACTCTGAGCTGTAAGCAAAGTAGTTTGTATATCCCTTCAGAAATGGATGCACATGAACTGCCTTTTTACAACTTGAAAAGTTATGAATAACATCAGTTATATCCCATACATACATATTTAACTCCCACTCATAAACAGAGAGCTTCTAAATGTTTTCCAACTAAAACATTCTTGCTTGTTTGCTGATAGTTTGACACATTTTCCAACTAATGCGCCCAAGATCTTGTAAGTTTGCATAAATTCTGCCTTTTGCAAAGATTTTGGCAGATTTTGCTCTTTTTTTCCACCTTGTAAACCAGACAGTGTTTTTCTCATGTTTAATTTTCTCTTGATATCATTACTCTTAAGATAAATCTTCTGCCTCCAGGACCTGAATTGGAGCAAAGATGCACAACATAATCATTTACTGCCTGATTTTTTACGAGTTTTTATTTCTTTACCAATATAAAAATTGGTGCCCGTCATTCCCAATGAGCTCTTTGTGGGTTTCATTTGTCAACAAAACTGCAGCCCAAAAAGAATGTGGCCTATTTATTGTCTGCGACCATGAAAGGCGGGTAATTTTGTATTTACCTGTGTGTCAGTGTGCATTTGTTTATTTATAAATATCTCAAGAACCAGAAGGAAAATTTTATTAAAATCTCAGAAAGTAATCATTAGATATACATCTACAATTGATTACTCAAACTATTAGTCAAACAGATAAAACACATTGATAATCAACCTTAGCAAACATAAAAATGTTTGTAAAATTGACAGACACTGAGCTACAATTTGGTGTGATATTAGCTGAGAGGAATTTACAACGTATACTCTAAGTTGAAGGATATTTTGTGATTGATTAACTGAATTTCACACTTTTATTAAATTTTTGAATGTGAAATTATTCTTCCAGCAGTTCACCAAACAAATCTGTTCAAAATACTCAACAGCAATCTTCCCTGAATGTCTGATATTCTGAACACTGAAAAGTAAAATGACAAACAAAAAATGCATTAAATGTGATATATTTTGCTATGTAATTGTTATTTTTTTTAATTTATGATCAAGGTCTAGTCAAATCTTCCCTACACTTGGCAAAGTCAATCTTTTGTTTTTAATAATAATCTATCATTTTGCAAGTTTTTTTTTTCTTTTTCCATCTGTGAAGTAAATTTGAAAATGCTCAATCTTACTTATTGTGTATCTGAAATTCAGTTAAATACAACATATCCTTCAAAGCGCTAACAGTCTGAATAATATTGTATTAATTGTGCATAACGGTATTAGAATAGTAGCTAATAAGAGTAGTTATAGATATTGATAATTGTCAGAAAGCTGGAGATTCAATTGCAGCTTTTCTGTTATTTTTGTGTTTTGTCTTTCAGTTTGAGCAGAGCTGCAGATGTCTTTACATTTCCACTAATCGTGTCTGACTGCTGTCACAAAGAGTTAAACAAAAAGAAATAACAGAAGGAGCAAACCCGAGCAAAACACCCCATACTGAACATTGCAAGCAGACCTCCAAAAACATTAAACAAATAAACTCAAACATCGCTTACTTCCCACTGAGAACAGCTACTCCCACCGTACTTCTGGGTGTAGCCATGCTGGCAACAAAGCTCCACTGGCGAGCTTGGGGGTCCCACCTTGAAGACAGTGTGGGAAAGGTACTAAGGTTTTAAAATTAAGAATCTTTCAGCATCAAGACATCATAAATAAATGATTTTGGTTTTACAAAGAATAAATACAAGTAAGAACCCAAAAGTTTATTTATATGCCATTCAGGTGAATACATGAACAGCATCAAACAACAGCAAGAAGTATCCTCCAACCTTTCCACTGTACTGAGGTAGCTCCAGCCGTCGTGTCCCCCCACTGCATACATGGGCCCCTCTAGTACAGCTACACCTGCAACGACAGCAGTCTGTTTAGGATTAAATCATGACCACTCTTCAGAACAATCAGCTCAGACAAGCTCTTCAACCACACAACACACCTTCACAACAAGTTCTGTGACTTTATATTGTGTGCTTCTAACCAAATCTGGGGCATTAGGCATGCAGAGTTAGCAGCATGCTGACACTCTCATACAGCCTAGATTTATCTGCCTGAACATCTGTGCAGCCAGATGTGTGGCCTGCATCCCCACCTTCCACACACACACCCAGAGAAACACACATTTCTAAACACAGAAGCAAACCAGTACACCTTGTAAAACTGTTCCAACCGGAACCAAAGCTCCTATTAGCTTGTAATGGGAGTTTATTACCCAAATCCACACAAAACAGGTGCTAACCTAAGCCGTGCCTGTGTGTGGACATGGGAGGCATGACACTCCAGGTTTTGCTGTGTGGATTGTAACACTCCACAGTGTTCAGGGTCTTGAGTCCATCTCTGCCTCCAACCACATAAAGACGGCCATCGAGGACAGCTACACCAAACTGTAGTCTCCGTCCGCTCATGGTGGCCACCTGCCTCCACGTGTCCCGACGCAGACAGTACTGCTCGATACTCGTGGCTCCTGAAGACAAACAGATGAATGAAAATTTGTTTACTTGTAAGCATTTAGATGCAACATATCTGTTCAACACACATACCAACTCTGATCTGTTGGGTTTGGTTATGATCAATTGCCAGTAAGAGCCCAATTTGTACCAGAATAGGGAAAAAAAATCATTATTTGGTTTTAGTTTTCTCCCAGCCTAATGGACATGTTGGTTTCAGTTGATGGATGGTTCTGTCTACAGTTTCCTTTAGAGGTAGTGATATTTAGGAGGAGAGGAGAAACTTTTCTACCTTTTGAAGCATCCATTCCCCCGACAGCAAACATGGCCCCAACGGTGGCCTTGCGAGGCCGGGTGCGAGGACTCTGAAGCAGGGGCCGCCGTTGAGGCAAAAGGTGATACTTCATCCCCTCCATCAGGAGCCGCTGACACTCTACACTGTCACAGAGGAGAGGGTTGGACTCCAGGTCTGCCAAAAACTAAACACAGGAAAAACAAAATGCAAGTCAACATGCAGGATCACGTGATTACCAGTGTGCTGAAACATATGAAAAGGTATGAGTAGGTTATGACGTTATCACTGACAAAAAAGGGTTGAGAGTCTAAAGCTGGCTGCTCCCTTATTGATCGAGAGATTAGATCACAGACATACAGATCATCTGACACACTAAAGCACTAATCTGTCCTCAACAACTCATCAGCCCTGTAGTCAATACTTTCATTACAGATATAAAGTAGCACAAACATCCAGAGGCTAAAGCACAGGGTTCTTCAATCCACCAGACTGTTCCCTAAAAAATACATCCAGAGGAAACGGCTGCCTGTAAGAGACAAGTCCTCCCTGAAGGCAGGAAATACATGATTTACATTTAGATAGCTGTATGTTTGCGAGTGCCAAGAGATGGCAGGCAGTAAGAGTTTCTTGAATTTTAAGCATTTTTCACATTTTCATTTTTGTGTGTAAATGTAACTGTTTGTTTGCTGGATCAACCCATGTTAGGAGATTTCTCAAAAAAAATTAAAATAAAAAAAAGAAAACACACAATAAAGAGTTATAAACATTCACACTTTTTCCTACACCACAATGTGTTTCTGCATAATTCTACCCGGGTAAAAGAGAAGCTCTGGCACAAATCACTACACTTGGTCACTGAGTATTAAATTTAATTTCACAGCCAGGAGTGTATAGAGCACAAAACAAGCATGGTAAATGGATAAGCAGCTTACACGCCGGGGTCAAATCATACTTCTGCTGGCTACAATCACAGACAGACAAATTAAAGTGAACCCAATTCCCTCATTTACTTGAGTGAGCGCAGCTGCCAAAGGAGGACAAATACAGAAAAACACGTTTGTCCTTCTCTGGTAATTTTTTCATCACGCTGTGAGGGATTGAATGTGGAGGACAAGATAAGACCGAATCCCACAAACGTCCCTCCTTCTCCTCCTCCTCCTCCGTCGTCTCCTTACCTCGCAGTGTGCAGAATGAAAGCTCTGTTATTCTCCGCCTGAGCTCACGCGTAGAGAAAACAGCCATCCACTCACAACACACACTCAAACTCTAACACACATGGAAACTCACACATCCCCCAGCTATGTACATTTTTCATACTTTAGGCCTCTCAGGTTTTTATAGCCAGACGTGTTCCAAACAAAACACCACACAAGCTGAAACAATAAATCATATCATTTGAACAACAGAAACAAGACGTGTAATTATTTATAAAAAATTAGCATAATTTTAGTAATTAAATTGGGTCAACTGGTCAAGGTTATTTTTTAACAAGCCAACACACAACAAACAAAAACTGTAAGAATTGTACAAACAAAATTATACTTGCAAAAAAGCAGCGTGCAGCAGCAACTATTAGAGACACTGATTACAGTCTTTTAGGTCCAGTTCTGATTTTCACAAAGCTGATTTGATTCTGAATTACATACTTGACAACTTGCAATTTTTTTTTTTCATAATTCAAGGTTGCCTGAGGTTTTAACATATATACTTTCTGTGTTTTTAATCCCTTTCATTGATCTTTTATTCTTATTTAATTGTAATTTTCATCAGAATTTTTAGATTATTATAACTTTCTGACACTTTGGTGCACAGAAACATTAAAATAAATTAAAAATAAATAATTTCCATTTTCTGGCCTACTCTCTCCAAGTCACTGGAAATCTAAATTTAAAATGTTCCAGGTTACACAGGCATTTCTAAAAATAAAATTTCACTTCTCTTATAAAACAAATTATATTGTCTTGGACGCCCCCCAAACATAAATAAATTAAAATCTGTGCAAATAAACATGTTCTGTAAAACTGAAAATAATGTTACAATTTATAAAACAGCTTAGATTTGATTCTAAAATTGTTTAGATTGAAGTTGTTTTATGACTTGCTCAGACAAGCCATTAGCTCATGAAGCAAATCAAACCTGAACTATTTCTCCAAGTTTGTTCAAAGACCTGTCTACAAGTTAGATATCAATGTTTATAACCTACTTTTTCCAAAAAACACACTTTAAAAGATTGAAACTTTTGCTTTAAAATTTCTTTTTGTTTTTCCTTTACATAAAACTTAAATGAACATTAGATAACAAGATAAACATTTATTTACAAAACCTCAATGTATATCTTGCAGCTTAGCTATGGTGCTTTCATGAACTGGTAAAAAAAAAATAAAACTGTTAAGTGCTTCCAATTTACCAATTCCAGTCACACACCAAGCAATCCCTAATGAGAATATTTGTATTTCATTATAAGAAGGTTAGCAGGTATCGGCCTTCTGTTTAATCCCCTACAACAAATTAATCAATGACGCTCAGAGACATTTCATCAGTTCAACTAATCAGATATTAAATCATCTTCTTCCTCAAGAAAAATACCAAACTCCCAATTCAACACCAACAAACTCGAACAGAAACTTTTTCTCAGCACTTATTTCGTAGAACAATTCCACGCTTCTTTTCTGTTTTATATTTAACCCTTTTGTCTGACTCATCTTCCTGACACCACAGCTATATTAACACAGACATGCAGCTCGCCACAAATGTCCCACAAACTGTTCATACAACTGCTCGGTGCAGATGGTCTTCTGAGAAGATTAGATTGCGTCTGTGCGTCTCCGTTTATGTGACACTGGTGATGAGGAGCAGGGATTAAAAGGTATTAATCTGGTGAACTGACACGATCTAGACGAGTAATCATATGGTAGGCCAGATAAAAAGCAGACTAATTGGTTGATGAGTATTGATCTGCAGCGTGTGTGAGGTTTATATTTCACTTTATTGGCATTTCACAGCTCATGAGGTTGCTGAATGTTAATTCATTTATCAGTTTGACAGAGAGGAGTGAGGTGGGAGGGGGGCTGTTTCACATTTAGTAGTTTGTGTTGAAGGTAGAATCAGCCTGAAGCTCTGCGTCTCTCTAGTTTTGAGTTTCTCTTCTCCAGGGCCGTTCTGCTGCTTTACCTCCTTGCCATCCATCTTCCCCTCCTGATTACATGTTACTGCTACTTGTGGTTTTAGCTGACCGGGGCAAAGTCATCCATCTAGCTACGGTATACTTAACAAGTGAAGAACAGGAAGATTTATAGCAGGCACAATGGAAAAAACTTTGACAATTGTACCTTTTCAGCAACTGATTTGGCTACACAAGCACATAGCTTTTAATGAATGTGAGCAAAAAAACAGAAATATAGAACAAAATGTCAAACGAAACTCAAATCTTTTTTTAAAATGGGTAAAACAATTGTTAACTATTATTACAAACAAATGCAATTCAATTATCAAACAGTCATTTTGATTCAATTTTAATTTAGCCCTTCAAGTAAAATACTAAATTTGTTGTAGAAAAGCATAAAATAAAAACGTAAAGTTGGATGTAAACAGTTGCTACCTCTGAAGGGTCATATTTTTAAAGGCAAAAACATTCAAATTGTAGTAATGTCTAAAAAAATCCTGCAAGAATATTAAAAACCAGAAGGTTTAAATGTATTTTTTGAGTGGCTGAAAAGATCACATAGAGTTCATTTTAGACTTCTCTTCAGTTTCAGTTTTCTGCTCCAGCTTGAATGAGAATTTCTCAACACTGACTGGTTTGTTATGATTGGTTGGTCGCCATTTTCTCTAGTGGGGGCGTTAAGTAAACATTTCAATACTGTGACTTGGCAGAGGAAAAGAACTGATGGATCACCACAAAGCACAGAACAACAGATAGAACGTGCCTCAGACGCAGGTCGTCAACACGTTCTAATCCTTCACATCTAATATTTTTATCGCGTGTCCTGATCATACACCGATAAACAGTTTGTGAGCGTGAGTTTCCTGCAGCTCTCACCTGTGGTTGCAGCAGCGGCAGTCTGATGTGAACCAGCAGCGAGGGCAGGTGGCGTTGCCGAACGGAGGGATCGTGACTGACCCAACTAAGCAAAGAGGTCACAACGGTTTCTTCATCAGGCACGTTGATGTCATCAGATGTCAGCAACCGCTCCATCTCCTCCACCGGGAGCAAAACAAACTCTTGGCTTCCAACTACCTCCAGAAAGTGTTCCTGTGGGGGGAAAAAAGTAGGTTTGGGAGAAACTGAGTGATGAAATGGTTCAGTAGAGTGTCAAACTAACTAAAGCACAGTAGAAAGAAAAAAAAAGAAGTAGGAGAAATAAAATTAAGATGTAAGATATGCATTAAGAGTGCTTTTAGGTTTTGGTTAAGGATTTAAAAATAATTGAGGGAAATTAGGATATGATAAAGACGTTCCTTTTTAAAATGTTTTTTTAATTACAAAAAAAGATTGTAAAAAACGTTTTGATGAGAATTGTTTTTATAGACAAGATAAGCAGATAAAAAGACAATAAGAAGAAAATAAAACCACCTTCACAGTCTAATTAGCTCTGATTAAACCCAAACAAAAATCCACTTAGAGAAAGAGTAACAGAAGGAACAATGCTATCAACACAGATGGGCACAGAAATGACTTTAAATGCAAATGAGGCATTTAAAAGACTGGAATGAATTAGGAAGGGGAATAATAATCAAGACAACAAGAGTGCTTTTTTTAATCGTCACCATAGCAACTATGTGCTGAAAAACATCTATTGTGGCTGTAATGGTGTGTGATGCGCTGTGAATAAGAAGCTTATTTGTTAAAAGAAGCCGATCAGGACTGAACACAGACTGAAACGTTCGCTGGGAAGTCAGAGCAGATGCGAAAGGGAAAAAGAGAAAGATATCTGTTAGCTGCTACCAATAAGTGCCAGCACTACATTGTCGTTGTCAAAAGGACATTTGATTTTTCAAAGATCCACATTTTCAGAGGCTGTTGATTCACTAAATTTCTTGAAATGACTTCAGAGGCAGTGGGTGTTTACAGAGCGTTTGAAGTGGCCTTGTTTACACACCATGGTGTAGGCGTGAGCAGCCCTCTGCAGGTCGTGGCAACCCTGAGCGTCGGCATAGGAGCGGATGCCTAAACAGTTCGAGGGGTGGAGCTGCTTCACGAGGAAGGAGCAGCAGGCTTGGACCACAGCGGACAACTGCAGCAGGCAGGAGGCGGATAACAGAGACTCAATAGTGTCCTCCTTTAACTCAAGACGGCCTGAGCAGCACAAACAGAAAAGGAGGAGGGTTAGTCAATTACAAGAAATTACATAATTACACACAACACCACCTTGGGCTGTATTGTGTGATCTACATCACCAGTGGGATTATTATGACTGCCCTAGCTGTTTATAGAGCAAGAAATTGCAAGTAAGTCTATTAGAGAAAGAGCAGAATTTATTTAGAAAGCAGGATATTTAAAATTTTTATGTTGTACATTCTGCTTCAGTCAAATAGAAGAAGGTAGAAGAAACTTATTTAAGTGTCCTCTTATATACAGTAGAAATGCCTGTTTTAGGGTATTTGTGTATTTTGTTTCCCTCTGTTCAAACTGCAAATTTATAAAACTAAACCCGTCTTCAGGTAATCAAAAATGTTCCACCTGCTTGAACTGCAGGTTTATCTCCATTCATTTTTCAGAAAAGGTAAATAAAATCATCGAGTGATGCCCGCCATCTTAAAAATAACCCCACCTGTGTAAGCATACTGAACCAGGACCCACAACGCCTCAGGGTCTACGCCTTCCATCTTCACCTCGTCCTGCTTGGCCTCACGCACATCACTAGTAAACATGGCTGCAAAGTAGTCCGACACAGACGAGAGGACCAGTCTGTGAGGGAGAGGGAGAGAAGAAAAAAATATTGGCATCAGTCAGAGAGGATGGACAGCTGTAATGGAGGAACAGACTACGCTGACCTTGCTGACAGGATGAGCAAAGCATAAAAGGGAAAAGGCAGCAGAACAGAGAGGGAAAGGGCAACCTGAAGACGAGGAGACAAACAGACGAGGCAGAAAATGATCAGCTTGTGAACAGGTCAGAACATAATTACACAAGTAGCATTAAAGCCAGCAGATACTTTCAATGGTCATCTATGCACTGAAAGCTCCTTTCAGTATATTTCTGATAAAGTTACAAAAATATATATATATTTTTTCAATATAACTGTTTATTTAGCCGAGACAATCCTGTACACAGGTCCAAAAGGAAGAAGATCCTTCTGTCGTTTTAGAGTCATTATAGATAATATAGGGTTTGGTCGTTGTGGCAAAATTCAGGGAAAACAGAGATTTTTGTCCAACTTTAGCCTGGCCCACCATCTCGCAAGGATCCAGTAGGATTAGTTAATGACTAATTAAAAAAAAAAAAAAAGGCATGTGATTCACACATTAAATGTTATGACTGCAGGTCAGAGGAAATGATCATCTTCAAAGGCAGACAGTCTGCACTGTAAATAGGGGTAAAGGACATGTTATGAGAAAAGTCCTCCAGGACACAAGAGTCATATGAAAAGTAATTTTACAGCACAAATCCTTTGAGAAGTCTGTGTTTTTGGGTCATTCAGCTACTGATCGCACCTTTAAAGACACTACCGTGAACTTTTGTAGCGATTGAAAAAATCAGCTTCTAATAAAAACAATCGTTTTCAGACTGACTCACAGGTGACTGTTCCCATATTAAAAGGGTCTTTCTGTGCCTCGACAGGTGCGTGTCCTTGTGTGTTTTAGACTTCACGGAGTGCTGAACGTGTGCATGAACTAAGTGTGTATATCTTTACCCAGGAGTATAATCTCATTACCGAGTGTGACACTGAGACCTTGACAGATAGCCTGAGGCAGAAACGAGATGTGTACCTGTGTGTGTGGTCCAGGTGTGTGTGGATTATGCTGAGAAAGATGTCAGAATACACTCTAGTCAGCAGGAAGTTGTTCTGCAAGAATTCCAGTCAGGTGCCTCTTTTCCTATCTTCCATCTGCCCCAGCACACACACACTTAATCTTTTATGTGGGTCTCTGACTCACTATGAGCGACAAAGTCTGTATCCAGCACAGGGGTTATGCACACAAATACGAGCGCACTGTGCTGAAGAAACAGACAGCGGTGCGGTGAACTCAGAGACAAAATGCAGGAAACAGACAAGCTCAAGCCAGGAAAAGGAGGGCAAGAACTGAACACCTGTGTCTGTTTTCCCACCACTGTATCGCTGGAACAAACTGCACATCTACACTCAAAAACAGAGAAGGAATAAAAACAACACTGAGGTCACGAGGGACTTCCCCAAACCGTGTGACTTTTCTCCACATGTACTGAAGTATGTATGAATATAAAAGAAGGAACGAAGGAGCAGCTGCTAGTCATGACGACCGGTGTGACTCAAGTTAATGCAACATGTGAGTGATTTTCAGTTAGAGGAATTGTCATCTTAATCCAGACTGAAGTGCAATACCATACTCTTAATAAAATCTTTCAGTACCTTATTACAGTATAAATAGAATCATATTTTCATGATGACAATAGCTGTGTGGAGAGCAGAGAGTTATCTTTTGTATACCACTTTAATAAACTATAATCTACTATACTGCATTAGTTTAAAGTAAAATAGATTTTTTTCATTTCAATGCATCTTGAAAGCATATGTTCATGACTTTAGCAAAGGTAATACGTTAAAATCGCGAATTTGAAAAACCAACCACTTAGTCCTCATCACTCAAGTCTTTAATCTGGCAAAACTAACTTTAACACCTAAACTGGGCCAACATGGCTGTAAATACAAAGTCTTGTACAAAATCTTTACAGAACTATTAATAAAGAATAAACAGAAATATTTAAATGATGCGTTGGTATGTTTGGGAAAAGGGGAATATTCAGTTCGCTGAGATTTGTGGAAATTTGTTTTTTGCACAGCTTTATTAGTTCGTATTTCTGTCAAGTGAAGGTCTGAATTTCAACTCAGCTTTTCCAACCCATAGATTTACTTTTTACTTCAGTCAGTCATTCTGTTTTGCAGTATACTTGAAATTATTGTCTAGTTGGGGGAAACAGATCTTTACACTTAACTCCAGAATAGTTTAATATAGAGAAGAGTTCATGTTTGATTCAACAGGATTAAATCATCAACCCTCCACCACCATGCTTGACAGCTGTTTGGAGTGTTCGCTCTGATATACTCTTTGGTTTTCTCCAAACTTTGCACTGCACATTACAGCCAAACATCTCCGCTCCAGTCTTGTCTGTTCAGAGAATATTACAAATCTAACTCATGGTGTTATGGTGCTTTTTTTGTCTTTAACAGAGAAGAAACTCTCACCACACAACACTTCCTAACAAACCCTTACTTTCTCAGTCTTTTCTAATTATGCCGTCATAAATTTTTAACATCCTAACTAAAGCCTGAAGGGTCAGAGATCCATCTCTTGTGCTGCTTTTTGCAAATTCTCAAAGCGCTGCATTGTCTGACCTCAGGCTGAACTTTCTGAGATGTTCACATGTGGGATGGCTGGCAAAGGTTTTCAACATTGTGACTATTATTAAAAAGGAATAGATGTAATAGAAAGACTTGTGCTTTGCTTAAAAAAAAAAAAAAGAATTTTTACCATACACATACAATAAATAAACAGTTAAAAAAAATCACTTAAAAAATGTCTTACTCCTACGTCCTTGCTCAATATATAAACACACTGACACACTCTTTTGTGTACACTATTAGGATTCTTGTAAAGCAAGTTATTTGTTTTCACCATTTATGTCCTATGATATAATCAAATGAAACAAAAAGAAAAAAAAGCTTTTCTCTGCTGGCAAAGAAGTATTTTTTATGTCTCTGTCCGTGTGCACTTGGCCCCTGCTGATACACCAGCAGCCACATGCCAACAGCACAGCAGACACGAAGCAGGGCAGGGGGAACTACAAGGTGGATAGCAGGCACGAGTGTGTGTGAGATAGTGTGTGTCCAGTGACTGATGAATGACTCAGAAACTCTGCTGACAATATTAAATTTAGCACAGAAATATGATAACAGAAAAAAGGAACTTCTTGTGAAAAGGGGTGTGTGTGTGTGTGTCTCTCTCTTTCAGTATCTTAGGAGTAGAGGTTTGTGTCATCATGTTTGCATGAAGATAATTGGTTGTTGCAATGTTTGTTCCAGTTTTTTCCTGTTATAAAAATAATAGAAAATAAGAAATGCTGTGATTTTTCACATTCTTTACACATCTTGAGTTAAACAAATCTGCTGATCTTTCCTAACAACCTTAATAATCTTTGTTGTTTTTAACCATTTCAGCATTTCTTTCCTCTTACCTGTGTGCAGGTATCCTTCTGTCTCCAGCTACTAGTATGACGTCACACAGCTGTCTGGTCCTCAGGTAGCCCTCCATCTTGCGGAAGGTAACATCAGCATGGGACAAAGCAGTGAACATGGACTCTTCTGGACATGCACACGGCTCCATCGACACACATGAGGACAGGGTCACACTGCTGTTAGACGTCCTGTGTCCAAACACACACATTTAGAAAATATATTAGGAGAAACACAAAACAGACAAAGTTTGTTTTGTGTATATGTCATTTATTTTTTGATCCTGACACAGAAAGCGGTGTGGAGCTGCACTCCATCTTCTATTTTACCATATTTTCCTCACATGTATCCAAGTCTTCTTTACTTTTTTTCCCCCCCAGTGTGACTGCATGTTGCCAGGAGCACACAAAAGCTCTGTAATGGTCCAATTACTTGGAGTAAATGGACAGATAAATTCAGCTCACTTAAAAAAAGGTGTCAATTAAATCACTGTGGGAGCTGAGCCCATAGAAAAAACTGCAATTTACTCCATCAGTTTTCATGTCTACACTGACAAAAATAAAATAAAAATCAGGCCAGCTCTAATTAAAAAACAAAAACAAACAAACTATGTCTTATTTTTGAGTCAAAAGCTGATAAAATATAACTGACTATGCCCAAGAAATATGGTTACTATGTGAATTATCAGCCATTGTGGCTTCCAGACCAGCAATTATTTACAGCTGTACTTCAGGGTTTTTTCCAACAGAAGAGGCAAAATGGAGCCTCCAGCACAGAGAAACAAATCAGTATACTCACACCACACTTCGAAGATGCTACTTTTCTTTCCTCAAAAATAAACAGGCAACTAAAAATACCTCTCAGAAACTAAGACGGGAAACTTTTGCCAATAAATCTACAGTGCATGCAAAACATGACATATAATGCAAGCACAGAGTGACATATTTCATATTACACTCAAGTAGTTTTTGTTACTAATTACACATATAGTTTACTACCACAACATTATTTTCTTCTTTTACTGGCATTTGTTCAACATCTCCAAGCAATACTTCTTTTCAGAGGCATTTCTCCAATTAAAGTTAATGTATATAGAGTTTTTCCTAATGAAATGTCACAAAATTCTTCTTGCACAGTGAAGTAAATTAGTTGTCATAACAAATCTTTAAATTACCTCTAAACTCTGAATTTCTTCACAGCTCAATAAATTTGACAGCACTATTTTTTGTCTGTGTTTAGTTTTTTTGTCAGCTTTTTTTTCCAGCAACAGGAGGCAGTTGTTTTCAACTCCATAACCCCCTCCCCCTTCCCCCGACTACCTACTCAGCACAAAACTTATCAACTAGTTGATAAAATTAGTTCTCCATCTCAACAACATAATTCTGGGAAGGAGGTATCCACTTTGGTGTTTTTTTGAGACTTGGTCTGCAATATTGCACTGTCTGCACCTTTAATAATTAACCTTGTTGTATTTGTACGAGCATTATGAAGGGTCTCCTCAGTAGACTCTTATGTAAGTAGTTCCAGCTTTAGGAATGATCGGTTTGTTGCATTGATATAAGTTCTTGGACACTGACACCAGTCAATTTTGAAAAAAAAAAAAAAAGTGTGGAGGATCAGGAGCAATCTACAGAACGTTAAGCACTCTGAAGGAATTATCTGTATTTTGGTTCACATGTCAAAAAGTAATGGGTATGTAAATGATTTGATTTGCAACTAGATGTTTAGAACAGGCATCAGAGGCTGAAATAATGGTATCACATGCAAAACAATAGTGTAGCCAGATAATCTGACAGTCAGTCAAAACAGTGAATGTCACCAGGCACAGAGAATGCCTCATAGATGCATTTGCTATAGCATCACCAGCACCAAACAGGTTGCTGTGACGTAGGTGGTTGAATTGTGCAACTGCATGGCAGGTGGTGCGTAGAGATGTCACACTGGTCAGACGTTAACATTAGAACCAATGGATGCATGAGGCATCCGCAGACACTAAAGCTTCTGGCCACCCATTACAGACCACACCAAGAAAGGATAGTTATATTGTGCGTCAAGCATTATAAAACCCAACAACTGTCACTGCCATCCAGATATAGACACTGGACTTTTTACAACACATTTGAGTCATCCTGAATTCTGTCTCAGTGACTGGCATCAGTCAGATGTCAAGTTTACTGTCATATATGTAGGCTGCCATTAATACCAGAGTAAAAACTGCTGCATTTGGAGAGGTGCTATAACTAAGAGGCATGGAAAATGGGGTGGCGTTGTACCATGTTCAAAGATGAATTTCACTCTGCATCATCATGGATGACCATTGTAAATGTGTCTCCATGTCTCACATGTCCTGAAACAGCACTGTTGTACAATCTTTGAACAAGCACATCTACTGCCTGTGTCCTGGTTACAGGATGCTCCTGAAACCAGTCAGCTCCACCAATCTTTCCCCAAACAAACATGATCAGATGACACGTCAGCTCCAACCCAAATCTGATATGCTGGATTTTGAGAGCCAGTTACAACATCTGTGAGCCGGCTTGCCGCAAGCGAAAATACAATGACCGTATGACTCTGCACCAAATCACTGCTTGTATGCAGGCCCAAGGGGGATGCCACACCCTCTTGATACGGGACCAGCAGAGTGCCTGACTGCCAACTCTGATATCCGTTTGATGTTGAAATCATTGTTGCTACAGTCATGTGACCTTTCAACATCTGCAGTGTCATTTCTTGTTTCATCACTATGTCTGTTTGCTTATTTTGTCAGTGACTGTGGCTGAAATTGCACAATATGATGGGTGGATATTACACTTTTTAGTAGAATAAGACATAAGTACTTATTAAAATATATGAAACTACATGCTATGATGAGCATTTCCACAAAGACAGAAAAACATCTTTAAATGAAACAAACCGTGCATGTGGTGTGCACAGTTTTGTGTATTTTTGCCTCATGCTGTCTGCTGAATTGCAACAGCAGGAGTCATATACTGTGCTGCTGTCTCCAGTCTCTGGTTTTACATCTCCAGCTAATTTCATCAGTCACCCACTTTATTCCACCTCATATCATCCATCCATCCATCCATCCATCCATTTCCTCTCTTCTCTATCCAGATCTAACCCTCTGAGAATGCTTTTTGGCTCACTCTCTTGCCCTCGACTGTGCAAGCCAGTGTGCATGTGTTTTTACAAGTGTGTATGTAGATGAATGGTGTGGCTAAATACTGCCAGAGGGGATGGCTTTGAAGTGGGAGAACGCTGCCTTCCAGTCCCCTTAGCTGAGCCTGGCAACCACTCAACATGGACAGGGAGAGACAAAAAGAGTGAATGTCTCACCATCCAGCCAGATTTCTTTAAAGCCCTGCACCAGGCAAGGACACTCACCCAACTGTCATTCAGCCTCCCTCGCTTCCTCCTTCCATTCTCTTATACACTCACACACATTATATAAGGAAAAAAAGGGCAAATGAATGGCTGAGAGTGGGTAGAGATGGACAGAAGGAGGGTAAGTAAATGAGGCACACCAGAATTAAATGGGGTGGGGTGAAAGCTTGGTGTGGTGTGAAATGGAGAGGAGGAGATGAGTGGACTGAGCCCAGCAGAGACTTCAGACACTCTGGGATTCTGCGTGCATCCTTTCCCATGATCCCATTTGGGATTTTGCCACCCGGGCTCTTGGAATATCATAGCGTACACAGATGCTCTCTGAGGGACACGATAAGTCAAACACAGACACACACACAAAATAGGAAACATGTTCGTAGCTGCACATGTATGCAGCAAAACCTAATCTTTGTGTTGGTATGGCAACCATAAAGCATGCAGGGAGGTGGCTGCATGCATGTGCATGCTCTAAATCCATTGAAGCCATACATTTTGTACCAGTGAGATATCAAGTCTTTTTTATTTCCTGGAAGCTCTGCCAGACGTCCATGATGATCGCCAACAAGAAGACAACAAGCCTTGCATTACAATGAAAATGACACACTTCTTTCTCTTTTTGACTCAGATAAAAACATTATTAGTGAGAACTGGCTTAGAATAAAAGAACATCAAACACTCATTAAAAATAAATAAATACAAATGCAGTTATCAGTGTTTATAATTTCAAACATTTTGCTTTTTAGAACAAGACTTTCTAATGAATCATTTTGACAAATTGTAAACATGCGAAAAATAAAAACCAATATGACTATATGTCTCCTT
This sequence comes from Cynodonichthys magdalenae, assembly GCA_031762555.1. Lineage (NCBI taxonomy): Eukaryota > Metazoa > Chordata > Actinopteri > Cyprinodontiformes > Rivulidae > Cynodonichthys > Cynodonichthys magdalenae. Next base: position 26,961,262 of record JARVJO010000227.1, read on the forward strand.
TTGATTTGTTTTATTGTAACAGCAGTAAATGTCAAATACATTTGATCATGTGCAGGAAAAATTATAGCAATTGCCTTATTCTTCTGCATCCAAGGCATCTATTAATTAAATTTCTTCACACTAGTATCACGCCCTATGTTGTGTGCGCACACAAACATGCAACAACGTTGCAGACTGGCAGTGAAAACAAAATATTTAATGTGCAGCATGTTGTAAGATTCTTATTTACTATAGGGTAATTTCATGTTTAAAATGTATCATTTTTCAATAGAGTAAGAGAAAGACATTTGTAGAACCCCACCCAAAATCAGCCAGACATTATTTATTGTCTCCCAGCTTGTGTTAGCAGCTGCAGATTTGCAGAAAAGTCGCTTATTTATTACTTGATATGTGCCTATGATGATAACTGATGAGAAGTGAGGACCTAATTAATTAGACTAAAAGTCACATACATGGTGATTTACTATAAGATTTAGTTGCTCTGCTAAGACGAAATGTGAACTAGGGTGTTGCAAAAACTTTTCAGTGAAGTTACAAGAAGAATGTGAGTTTTAATAGTGTTTTAATGTTGTTAACTTTCTGCTGGAAACCTCACAGACTGAGCAGCCCCTACCTGCAGGAGCTGGAGTCTGTTTCTGGATGGTTGTTCTCCTCGGTGCCCGCTGCTGCTGCTGCCGCCGCCGCCTCCACCTCCTCCTGAACCCCGACATGAGCCGACGGCTCCACAGCCAGCTGGGGCACCGGGGCCTCACCGGGGGGTTCCATGTTGCTTGTCGCCGGGCGAGAGCGGCGACGAGGCGGCGGGGACACCCACGAGTGCCCTGCGGCGGAGCTCCTGCACTCTGGCTGGCTGATGGAGCGGGTGCAGGAGTTCCCCGTGGCTCCAACAGCCGCTCCTCCCTGACCGCCCCGACTAGCAGACGGCTCTGCAAACTTTCGGCTGCTGCCGCTGCACAGGTTAGACCCGGCGCTGCCGCTGGCCACCAGCCCGCCGCGACTCCCTGCGCCTCCTCCCGGGTTTACGCCGGCTGAGTTGAAGTTGCCGCTAACGGAGGGTCCGTCCGCGGAGCTGCTACCCGTCCTCCTCGCACTGAAGTAGTCTCCGTGCGGCGGCGGGGAGTGAGGCGGAGCAACCGCGGGGTGACCGAACCACCTCCATCGGATCCTGAGGATCTGCTTCACGTCGAACTCCTTCCGCGAAGAAGAGCTCGAGCCACTATTCGACATTCCAGGGCTCGGCACTAGGAAATGGCGGGGAAGATTCCCGAGCCGCTCTCCCTTTAAAGCTGAACGCGCGTCTCCGAGCTGGCAAACCGCACGACTGGAGGGAGCGAACCGAACAAAGCGGAGTTATAACAAGGAGAGAGGAGGAGGAGAGAGGAGGAGGTACACTCAGAGGTTAACATAAATACTAAAATATCTCCCACATGATAATTTAAAGTTACATTAAATATATTTTCAAAGACAAACGGGCCATAACTAATAGAGAGACTAATCTAATAAAACCCATTAAAAGACTACTAACATCTAATGTTGATCTGGGAAAGTTTTCATATCATAGTCGCCATTTCATTTTCTATTATATTATTAGACTATTTTAGTTTACTTACATGTTTGATCATAGCTTCTCCAATGTGATTATCTGACTGCTGTAGATTGGTGAACTTAAGAAAATTGTGTCATAGACCAAAAATTAACCAGTAAATTGACAACAAAAGATTGTTGCAGTATGTGGACAATAAGATATATTTAGTATATTGTCAGATTTAACATGTCCACCTGCAGAAACTCGACTTCCTGGTCAGGACCATTTAAATGTGGGGATCCTTATACACTCCAAAAAAAATGAAGTGTTGAACCTAATCAAGCTATGTCATCTGGTTCCATTAAACCCAGTTGAATAAATGTAAAGCGATTTACACATTATTTGAAAGAAAATTAGTAAATTTTCTCTAACTTTTTCCCTCATCATCTCAATGTGACTGTGCCTTTAATTTCTGTTTATCTGTTTGTTTGTGCATGAAAACAATATAATTTTATTTTGCTGAGGTATGAAAAGTAATCCATACATACAGACAGCTTTTACACCATCTCTCCACAAACCATTACTAGTCTTCTTCCACATTTCCTTCCTTTCAGTATCTTCTCTTCATCCGCAATGCAGCAGTTATTCATAGAAAATTATATTGGGAGTGGATCCTGTGGGAGCCATCCCATTTAGACACCTGAGGGGGCACCCCACTGCCCAGCCAAGCAGACCAGAACCATCTTCACCTTCCCTACAGTAAGCACCCCTTGATAATCACAGGATCTGCTGGAACCACGGTGCTGGAACACATGTATTCTACATGGAGTCCCACCAACTGGGCAGAAGCAATGCTTTAGGAGCCCTGCTCTAGTAAAAAAATAAAATCAATAGGTCAAACAGCTGAGGTCAGATTGTGAATTACACTGATGGGAGATGTGTTACTCATAAATTGGCCCTGCAGACTAACAGTCAGGCCTGCAGGCTCAGGTTTGGCAGACTAAAAGGAGCAGTTGATTAAGGTCAGTTCAACTCTCACCGCTATTTGTTTGCCAGACTTTGAGAAACGCAGGGCTGTTCTTCGGTTTCAGGATGTACTGATTTGGACCACCCTGCTATTTTATGTGATCAATACTGCAAAGTCAATATACAAACAACAGACACTGGGGGTTAAGCACACACACTCACACAAAGACACATTCACACACACACAAAAAGCAAAACTTGTTAGATTAGAAGCTTGAGCCTAAACAATTTGGATTTGAATATACTCAAACATGAAAATGTAATATAGTATGACATTATATTACTGAATTCAAATCATAAAGTCTGAGCTGTCTCTTTATTGTATTGTATTGTCTGCTGTATTGCTTTTGTTTCTTTTGTTGTTGTGATTTGTTCTATTTTTACTCCAGAATTTCCAAGTTCCACATCAGAAATCTGGAACATCTCAAAAATTAAAAAGTTTGACTCAGAAGGTCTGATGTCTTATTTCATTTGTACTCAGAAGTTTTAGTTTTTGAGTTCCAGGATGGGAAATAATCTATCTGAAAGCTCTCAATTTTGGAATTATGATTTAGGAAATCTGAGCACTCAAAAACAAATGTGTTAGATTTACTTATCCAAGTTATGTCAAAAATTTCCACTCATCTGAGTTGAGTAAGTGTAAAACAACTTTCATGTTTAATTTGAAAGAAAATGTGAAAGTTGCTTTACACTTACTCAACTCAGTTGAGTGGAAATTGTTGACATCACTTGGTTAAGTAAATCCAAAACAGTTTTTTAGTGTAATATGCCCATGCAGTGCAATTACACTTGGTAAGAATTCTTGAAATAAGGAACAATTTGCAGGCTTACAAGATTAATAATTAAAACACCCTGCTCTTGCTTAATACATCAGGCTCAAAACAAGATCAAAAATAATTTTTAGCTGATTATAAGATTTAAAGATAAACAATTTTTGCAGTGTAAGGTCAGGTCTGTCAAATTGTCCTATTGATTTGTTCCCCCTAACAAAGTCTAATCAACCTGGTTTGGTCAGTTTATTATTTTTGTTTAATTCTTAGTAACATTCTAACCTTTTAACATTGTTTCCTTGATTTGGACCAACACATGCAGCCACTGGTCTGAGATGATGACAGTGACTTTGTACCTCTGTACTCTGAGAAGCTCGGCCGGTCCTTGAAGTCATGATGTTTCCTTAGCAACCCCCTTTAGTCTTTATCTCGCTTTAGAATCTCCAGCTCTTCTTTGGCTGCACGCTGTTCATCACTGGTCTGAGGAACTAAATTATTCATTTGTTTATTTGTCAGACATATAGATTTAATGACCTCATTCCTGTCCGAGTATAAATTTTACATCGGCATCAATCCATTTTCATTTCCGAGTATGAGTTCTGGGAAATGAGAATTGATTCAGCGTTTCATTTATGCATTGTTGAGTTTAAGAACTCGTTTATTAAAAAAGTTGTGTTGGAAATGCTTTCACAGAGCACTTGCACACAGCTGAAAACCAAGGCAATTCTGCAGCACTCACAACAGAAGTGGCGTCCGGTTGGGGGAGTCTGGGAACGGGGCTCTGAGGGGGAATGAAGCCGAGGAGTGACGACTCGTTCAGCTCCAGTCTCGGTCAATCGGCAAGTGCCATTGTTGAGCCGCCTAGGTATTAGTCTCCTGGCTGCGGTTGTCCAAGACTATCACTCAAAAGTCTTTGGTGCAACTTTATGGCTGTACAGCACTCTAGACAAACACACACACACAAATGACACATTCACAAATTTATCCAGTCAACGTGTTGTGCACTCACACACTAAAGCATGCACACATCATGGGTACACGCTCTGCAAAGTGGCAGAAATCAGTTATTTTTATGCACAGTTTGTACTCTATAAGCATTTGGCTACACCCTCTCAAACGCACATAAAAACAAACACACAAGCCAAATAAAAGCTAGTTCTCATCATCTGGGGAAAGCTGTCGTAAAAGATTTTATGGGGCCAGAAAGTGAAACATTTTCTGTCTGACCTGGTTGTGATGATCAGCTCATCTGTCATGACTCATGTGTATCTTCTCTTGTCCAATCCCTTCCTTTTTTGTCCTTGTTATCTTCCCTCCACGCTTTTTTTAGTGTTAAAACCCCCTTCCACTGCCACCCACACTTTCTGCTTTTGTCCTCAGTCTCCTTCCTAACTTTAATTTCCTGCTCACCAACTCTTCTAATATAACTGCAAAACACACAATGGAGTAAATATATGTGTGTGATGATGGGAATCATTCACTGTGGTGTAGATCTGCAGGCGTCATGCTGCAAAGGTATATGGTACGTACAGTAGATACGCACTGCACTGTTGAACATTATAAAACATCACTATACATTCTGCATGCATACACATAAAAACAGCTGTTCTATCATTCAAGTCACAGACCTTACAGCACATTCATGCAAAGACACACGCTCACATTTTGTTTGTGTACCCGTTGTGTAGTTTGGTACCCGCTACAGGCGAGTTCGTCCTTGAGACTCAAAGCAGGCTCAGACTGGCCAAGCAAATAATTACCTCTCAACACTGAGCCATACCGGCCCCACCCGACACGTGAACGCACACCCACACACACGAGTGGTATTACAGTGAGATTGATTTTGATTTCACATCTACTAAAGGTCTTGTCGGACTGATGAAAACCTGTAGTCTGGGCTTGGGTGGAATTTAAAAAGGATCATTGAGAGAAATCATGGCTGCAGAGTTTAATGTAATGTTTTAGTCCAGTTGTTGAACTTTTTTTTTTTTTTTGCTTCTTGTAACTTCTACCAAATTGGGATGTTGTTTTACTCACATGTCAGTTCTTCCAAATGTGAAAATGTTTGATTTTTTAAAGCCAAAACATAAAAAAACTCTTGATTTACTAGACTGTCAGTGTTCTAACCCTCATGAGATGTGGATCATAATTGAACAAACAAGATTTTGGATACAAGCGGATGAAAGGAGCTTCCTATAGAGCAGCTGGTCTCGGATTTAATGAGAAGTTCTGTCATCTTGAAGGAACTCAGAGTTACTCCTCATTGAAATGAGTCAATTAGGAAGATTGTGGCAGATGATTAAATCTTTTGTAAGTGTTTAAGGCACACACCAGTAGGAGTAAACCCCAGGACTTATTGGTCTGGGAACATCTTGTGATCCCCAAACAGGGGTGCAGACTGTCCCTGCAGAAATAGTTGTTTGGATTTCCCTCCTAAAATTGTTGCTTCCTCAACATTACCATGGGTAAAATGTAGAAAAAGGATTCAATTTGAAGTTTTGTTTTTTCTGTCAAATAAATGTTGTGTTTTGTCTGGAACATAGCTCCCCAAAAGTGACTTACAGCACATCACGATTAAAAAAAAATTCCTGCTCCATTTTTTCACATCAAAAGTTTATTAAACCTCTTTCCTCCAATAAATTAGTAAAGCCCCCACATCTGCAAACAATTAGTGATGTGGAAAATGAATGCCTCTCTAAATTAGCATCAAAGTTGATGGAATAGTCATCTGTTGGAAAATATCCTCACAATTCTAAGAGTACATCATGCATATATTTTTTCTATGTGTAAAACACACACCACCTTCAGCTAGTAATTTCCCTCCATCTCCTATCACATCAGTCAATAACACCCCTGCAGTCATACACACACACCAACACCCTCACATCAAAGCTTTTTCTCTGTGCATGCTTGTGTGTGTGTTTTGTCCCGTCTGCATTTATTCTAAGTGTATTTTAGCTCCAAATGGGTTGTCCCGTCCCATTTTCCCCAAAGAGGAACTAACAGAAGAAGAGAAAAAGAAAAAAACCTTAATTCCACCCTTCATTTGTCCCTCTTCTTTCTCCGTTTCCTTTTCTTTCAAACCATATTTGTGTTATCATACAGAACAAGAGCAACACATTTCATAAGGAGGATATAGACTGTTGTTCAGTGTTGTGGATCATACACTTGTTTAACAATTTCCTTTCATTACCATTCACTTTTCAATCAGTTCCTGTAATGTCCTCCTCTGTCCATTTGCTGATATCATCCTATATCCCTCCCATCATCCATTAGCCTTGCTCCTATCGCCCTCTCTTCTCAGAGATGGAGAGGTCAGTATTAATTTTGCATTTCTCCTGCGTGCCACTAATGTTAGCTCCTGAATGCTAGATTGCAACGAGTGCAAAAAACTAAAGAGAGTGTGGGAGTAAATGTATAATTTATCGAAGCCACTAATATTAAAGACACCCAAATGTCCCACAATTACATCCTTGCCTTGTAAGAAGACACACACAGGCTGTGCTCATGCACACACACACACACACACAAATAAGCTTTTTGTTTGATCATGTGTCAGAGCAAAAGCCTCCCTCTGCACGGAGCCTCACTTTGATACACTTTTACTGCCATGTTTTATTAACGCAAATGCAGCAAGTAAAGGAGTCAGTGAGTATGTGGGAAAAATATTCCCATATGAACACACACACACACGTTCAATCTAACACCGGCTTTGGACTACCCAAGTGTGACCCAAACTGTCCAATCACCTTGATCCATGCCCTTTTTTTCTGTGAGAGAATAAAATAGCTTCTTCCTTTTTGCCTTAAAGCACATCACCTGGATACACTCACATGCGCACACACCCACATATACGTACACTCTTCCATGGACATACCATAATGGATACGGTCTGGCTTGCCAGCACTGGTTCTCCCTAATTGCCTGAGAGGATGGAGCGAGCCGAAAAGCAGGGATGGAGAAATGAAAACTGCAACATGTAATCACATTTGTTGAGCGGTGAATCTGTTTAGCAGCTTCAGTGCAAGAGGATGATGATGATTATGATGATGATGATGATGTAGGATGCAGTCTCCTTGAAAAACCGTCTTTCATTTAGATGTGAAACTCCCCTTTAAGTCAAACCCAGCTTGAGCAACACGTATCAGTGGCCTTGGTTTGTGTTTCTGTTCAACAAGGACATTAAATCATGTTGCTGCAGGTCATGAGCTGATGTAAGAACTCCAGTAAATCACATTTTGGTCATGGACAAAACAATGCCAAACCAAGTAATATCCAGTTCCATGAACTGTTGATCTCACATACAACAATGCACAGAACAGATTTGTCCTCTATGGATTCAACTGTGCTTTCAAGCCTTTTGAAACTGTGCTGGTTCAGTTAGCTTCCTTCTGTGTACATCAACAAACGACCAAACTAATTACATTTGAGAAACAAAAATTTAATTTAAAAAAGGTGGCTAAAATTTTACTAATAAATAATGCACATATAGTCACAATCTAAACCCTGCAGTGTTCTATACCAGCTGGTTGTGGCACATCATCATGAACCAAGGATGACAACACATTCCCCACAATTCAGGATTTTGACACAAAAACACTAAAAACGAGTCTTTAAAGTTCTGAATCAGAGAAATTCTAGTTATTTGCAACCTGAAGGAAGTCTTATCTAGACCCAGGCTGGTTGCTAGCTTTCTATATTGTTATTTTTATTTTGTATTATGAGGAGTTGTGGCAAAAAGGTTAGATCTTAGATCTTGTGATCGGAGGGTCGCTGTTTCGAATCCCCTGACTGATACATCAAAAATTTGGGTGGGAGCGGTGAAGCCCCCACATCTTATTTCACCCTCATTTGCCCAAATCTGAACCCTTGAGCAAGGTCCTTAACCCACTAATCTGCTCCCCTGGGCACCCTAGATGGCAGCTTCCTGCTCCACACACTTGAGCTGTGGTAGCTTGGTGGTCCATAGTTGTCAGAAAGGGCATCTGGTGTAAAAAAATAATAATAATTACCAAATCCTCATGCGAGTTTGCTTGCTGTGTTGCCCCTGAAGAATAGAGCAGTGGAAAGACCAAAAAAAAAGAATAAAACGTGCAAGTTTGCCTATGTTTATGGTCACTCGTTTCAAACGATGCAGCTTTTCCAGGCGTTAGTAAGTCCCACAGGCTGGCTGTGGCTTCTCTTTGTAATCGTCTGTTATTCTCTATATATTCTTTTGCTTGTAAAAGAAATTCTTTAGGTGAATCTGACTGAGGTCTGCTTCAAGACTACTGTTAAAGAGAGCTATAAAAAAGGGAGCATCCTCTGTGGTTTGGTTTATCTTTCCCTTTTTTTTATCATGTTCAGTATACAAACAATAAAATACAAACTATAAAATGCTACATACACACACATAAACTATTAATAAAAGCTGCCTATACTCAGAAAAAGAGGGGGTGAGAATATTAAGATATGTTCTACTGGCATAAACGAGAAAGCTGTTATGTTTTATGAACCAGAATACTGAATATTTATGTAAAGCATGCACTGCCTCCTGGATATAAAAGACAATACTAATGAAGAAACTACACTAATGATCAGCATGCTGTTAGCTCGGAATTTTTCAAGAAATAATCCCAGATTTGCATGAATCAGATCTGTGCCAGCAGAAATGTGATATGTGGCGTTTGTGTACACAGGCAGGCACGTGTTGTCTTGTTTGACGTTGTTAAAATTGCTGAGGCATGAAATTTGCAGCTGCGCACATAACAGGACATGATACACTTCCTGAATAATTGATGGAAATGAAAACATTTCTCTATGTGTGTTTTTTTTTCCAACTCTCAATGTCCTTTCTCTACCCTCAACCAGTTTAACAGCTCTTTAATGACAGCAGCAGCCTCCTAGATTACAAGCAGATACACACACACACACACAGATCCCAGCCAGGAGTTGCTGTTGCTCTTGTGGTTTGTGTTTTTGCTCTGATGAAGTCAGATGTCAGTGAGCAGCAGGTGGCAGGTGCAAGATTGAAAAGTGATGGAGCGCACAAACTTTCTCTCTATCAATCTTCCAAAGCTTGTTTCCAATTTTCACTCCTGGCATTTTTTCTTCTTCATTTCTATCCACCGCCTCAAACCTCGTTTATTTCTGAGTTATCTTCTGTTTTTTGTTGGGTTTTTTTTCTCCTCACATGGAGCAGTGCCTTCTTTTCCTGTTCAGTCTTTTCCTAAATGGGCAGAGTGTTGAGGGATGAGAGGAAGAGGAAAACACCAGGGACTGAGAGATGGTGAAAGAGAGAGAGAGAGAGGCAGCATTTATGGCCAAATAAAGAGCCAGCCTTAATAATTTACTCTGCCCTGCAGCCATGAGCCAATCAGAACCCATCACTCCCATAGAAATGAGAGCAGAGAAATACAGAGAAGAGAGGCGGCCTCATTGAAACTGACAATACCTTGATTCTGGGATGAATGCTTTGACAAAACAGCACTGAAACATTCACTGTCAAAGTGTCGAGAAAAGTTGAGATGTCCACTAATGTTATACAGTCATGTTGGGATAACACTTGTAGATTTTTCCTGACAACATTTTTCAGTTTTCTTTGAATAAACTGAAATATTTATGAGCAGGATGACAGAGCTTGTCATGGAGGTCAGAAATATATTTGTCTCTGTTGGAGAAATGCATTGAAAATTATAGGAAAATCGTTGTCATCTTAGAGTAAAATACACGACTAATCTTTTATAGTTTTATTGTATAAAATGTTTACTATGTTAGCGAATGTCAATACTTAAAAAAATGTCCTTTGAAGAAAGAGTTTCAGTACTTTAATATTTCTGGTAACTTGATGAAAGTTAGTTTAGTATCCGGTTTCCTTTGAGGACAAACTCTAGATAAGCCTTTAGTCTGCTAAAGGGGGCCACACATAACACTAGAAAATGTCTGGAGAAGTGTTGAAGGGCATTAATGCTGCTGCTGGCCAAATTTCAGCAGGTGTTAAGTTAATGAGCGGCAGACAGAAAAGTAAGCCTCAAACAAACAGTCACTATGCAAGAATTAAAAGTGAGATTAAAAAAATTCTTGAACTGAGTGTCAGAAGACTGATGGCCATACATGTACATTTTTATGTGTCTACCTTGTTTTAAGTTGAACATATGGCAAGTTTAAAATAGTTTTCAATTTCAGTTTTGAAAAGAGCATTTTGAGCAATATATAATTCAAGTCTATGGAAGCTTGGGTGTTTACCCTCAGCATTGTGGGAGTATTTGAGAGAAAAATATAAGTCATACATGTGAAAGACACATTGGGCAAAAAAGCAAAAAAAAAACAAAACAAAGTGGAGGGCTGGGTCTTCTCGTGAATTTTTGGAGTTTTACTGATACTGAGGGAAAATTTGTTGTAGAAGCTTCTTTCACAACACAAACACTAACGGCTAACAGATTATGAGAGATGTAGCAATATTGTATAGAATATGCATGAAATTGCTTTCACAATTTGACCAAAAAAGCCAAGGAAACCATTTGCTGTCTTTGAAACAGAAATATCTTGTTATCCTGTTTTTGTGTGAGGAGAGCAGGTGTTTGCAAAGCTAATTCAAACTCAACTTGTGGTGTTACTAATACTAAGTAATTTATGCTCAAGTGTTGCATTTTGTTTACACTTAAACACACATTTTTTTTCACCTGCATGCTGACAGAGCTGCTAATTTACTGTCTAATCTTTGGTGCTATGGTGAGAAGGAAATATTCTCGATTGTGTCCTAGAAGCATTTTAAGCCTTTGAATCAGTCAGTGCACTATCCTGCAGGCTCCTGAACTGGACAGTGTGAGGAAGGTCACCTTACTCCCTGCAAATGATTGATTCATAAAGCTTTGAGAGAGCAGAGGGAGCATAAGAATGGACAGAACATGAAATTTAATGAGACATGGGGATAAAAGAGAAGAAATTAAAGAAAATCAATTCATATTTTACCACAGAGTGAAAACAGTAAAAGATAAGTTTAACTAAACCTTAATTAAAACACAATTACAGCCCACAAGTAAATCTTCAAGTAACTAATGAGCCAGTCGACAACTGATCAATTCTGGATCGATTTCTTTCTCATCTTGAGTGTTTTTGTGTGATGCATGTGCTTTTCTGCTGTGGACATTGTTAAATTTGCAAAAAGAGAAAACCTGACAGATGCCGATGAGAAAAAGAGAAGTGAGTCAGCGCTAGCCCTCCTGTGTACAAAATGACTTCAGTGTACAAAAATAACACCAAACTATTAAATTTAAGAAACGTGTGCTTGTACATTATGCGTTTATTTATCTTGAAGTGCCTTTTTATTAAAAGCTGCAGATGTTATGGTATCTGTATTCCAGCAGCCAAGAGTATGTCTGCGGTTGGTGGTAGCATAAAAGGAACATGGAAGGATGGGACAGACTTGGAATAAAAATGAGGTTTTAGTGATCAGGAGGAGAGGAAGAACAGGCAGGAGGTCTTGTTGGACCGGGAGATGAAGCATTAATCAGCGGCAGGTGGGATAATTGCAGGAGGGGGAGCATTTAGAGGACGCTGACACTGCGGCTCATCAATGCATAACCGGCCATCAGGTCTCACTATTCCAGCACAAAGGAGCTTTTAGCATGCATCTGGTGAAACGACTGGAGGAGCGAGAAAATCAAATTGCTCAGTGACTGAAGATCATTTAGAAAGTGGCAAAATAAAGCTCATGCGAGGGAGGCGAACTTCTAATCACATGATATTGGGTTAAACTGTCTTATCAGTGGTCTATGCAACAAGAATTACACAATTAGAATTAAAATGGTTTTACTTATCGACAGAAGTTTGAGTTCTTTCAGCAGGAAATACAAGAAAAGCTCTTGTCACTGCAAAGTCAAAGAAATCCAACCAGGTTACACCTTGTGTGTCAAACTCTGAAATAATATCACATCATCAAAAAAAATTTCCCTTAAATTCTTATGAATGTACAAGTTCAAATTAAGTTGAAAACTTTGAATTTTCATTGCAAGAAATATAGAAGAAGATTTAATGAAACAACTGTCCTCAACAAGAAGAGCAGGAGCTAATATCTAAGAAAAGCAGAATAGCCAAAAGCAAAAATTAGCCAAACAGCTAAAACAAGCAAAACAACAGACTTTAGCATCTATCAACACAAAATCTATCTTAATGTTTGTTATGATTGATTAGCTGTGGTGGCCATCTTGAATTGGGTAACTCTACAAGTTAATCCATTGTATAGGTACATCCATTGATTATTTTGAGTTTCATTAAAACTTATTCACTGATTCATGGGATATTTTGCTAACCGGTAGACAAACAACACACACACACGCAGGCAGATACATGATCGTCCACCTGTCATGGCAGTGGTGATAATAATAAGTTCAGGGTGACCTGAAAGCTGATGAAGTATAATCACAGACAGGTGAAGTAAAAACCACTGATCATCACTTTACACCGGCGCCTGGCGAAGGACAGAAAACATTAGGCAGCAAGTCTCTCCTTGAACATGATGTGTTGAAAGCAGAAAATATGGGAAAGAGCGTACATCTGAGCGAGTCTGACAAGAGCCAGATTGTAAAACTTGGGTGTAGTATCTCTTTAACTGCAGCTCTTATGTTCCCAGTCATAAGTGGTCAGGACCTAATGGTGGTCTGAGGATGGAAAATGCTGAACTGGCACCAAGCCCATATGGGCAACAAGGCTCACTGATGCATGTGGGGAGAAACCTTGGCCCTTGTCCATTCTAACAAATTAGTTATTGTTGCTCAAAGTGTTAAAAAATTCCATGCTGGGATAGTATACAGTCTCTGTGTTTGGTTTTGCTGAGTTTTCTCAGTTTCTGTGTTCATTTAATCCTCTGATTTGATTAAATTCAATTTAGTTTATTTATATAGTGCCAAGTCATAACATACGTCCCTCCCATTCTACTTTTAGAAACTCTAGGAACCACAAGTAAACCTGCAGTCTGGAAACAAAGTTCGGCTCTGTTAGGACAATATAGGACAATAAGACCTTTAATATAAGAGCTTGGTTGCTTTGTATGTTAGAAGTAAGATTTTAATTTCTATTCTGAATTTAACAGGGAGCCAATGAGGAAACTGGAGAAATATGATCTCTCCTTCCAACTCTCATTAGAACTCTAGCAGCAGCATTTTGGATCAACTGAAGACTTCTTAAAGAGTTTTTTGGAGCCCAGATAATAAAGAATTACAGTAGTCCAACCTAGACGTGAAAAATGCATGGATCAGTTTTTGTGCATCATTTTTGGACAAAATGTTTGGAAGCAGGTGGAAGAAGGCAGTCCTGGTAATATTTTTAATGTGGTGTTTAAAAGACATATCCTGATCAAAAATAACACCAATGTTCTTTACATTTGAACAAGAGGTCAGATTAATGCATCCAGAGGAAGTGAAAGGCTGCAAATTTTGTTCCTAAGATATTCAGGTCCAAAAAACACAATCTCTGTATTATCTGAGTTTAGAAGCAAAAAAAAAAGAATCATCCAAGTTTGTATTTCTTTGAGACAAGCTTGTAGTTTAAGTAACTGATTAGATTCATCACCTTTCATGGATAAATATAACTGAGTATCTTCAGCGTAACAATGGAAATTTATCTCATGCTGTTTAATAATTTTACCTAATATAGTAGCATATATAAAGTAATGAGGATTGGTCCAAGCACCGAACCCTGAGGAACTCCATGACTAACTCTGGTGTAAGAAGAAAATTCATTAATAACATTTACAAACTGGAATCTGTCAATTCAATATGACTTTAACCATTTTAGTGTTGTTCCTGTGATCCCAACGATTTTGTTACCTTACTTCACAACTGATTTCTGTTCTATTGATGTGTATCCTCATTTTCCTCTATTAATGGATCAATGAGACATCTTTTTCTTCTCATGCAACATTTTTAGTTCTCTGAAGTCTGCAAATTGCAGCGTATTTAAATTACTGATATTAATATCCTGGTGTGAGCCACTTTCTTCTGCCTCGCATTTGAGTCCTCTACCTGTAACACATATCGCTCCTGTTAGACAAGACAGGTCTTTGTGGGTCGTTTACAGGATATAGACATGGAGATGTATTCCGGAATAAAAGTAAAAAGGCAGAGTAATTATCTCCCCCCGCTAAACGCAAAAAGGAGTTGAAATTGCAGCAGACTGTCTTTTGCAATCCATACTCCAAGTGCTAACAGGATCTCATAATATCGCATTAAATTGCACATAAATATTTTCAAGGTTTGACCAAAATGCTTATACCTTTGTCATTTCTCATCAAATAAAATATCTTAATTTAAAACTGTGGGATGCATTCCTTGAAGTAATAGTAAGATTTTTACTGTTTATTGTTTTCGACCCTGTCATCTATACACAGCCTCTCTGAACATTTTGACAAATCCAGTAGCAGTGATGGACATGACATTCCCTGGTCACTGTTTCCAAGTGATATTGTGCTCTGCCAGACTATGAAAATGCTCCAAGAATGAAAATGAGTTTGTGGTTTTGACTTGACCTACAAAATCTTTAGAGCTCAACCAGTTTGAGCATCTGTGGGAGGTGCTACTCAAACACACTCTAGAAGCCCCATGTTGTGTTTTTACAGGACTCACCGGCAGCACGGTGCCAGATGCAACAGCAGGTCTTTGGAGGTCCAGAAGAGTTTATACATTGGCAAATTACAGCAAAATAGCTCAAGAATCACTGGACAGATTTTAGCGAAACACTCAAAAAGTAATCATTAGATGTACGTCTTGTAAGATTGGTGTCCTGCCTGTCTCCTTGCTGACTGCTGCAGCTGCAGCTGCAGCTGATTTGCTTGATTGGCTGAGATCCCTACTTAAGGCTCATTCTGAGTCTGGGTCGGCGCTGGA
>JARVJO010000227.1:26976543-26994865 GCA_031762555.1 Cynodonichthys magdalenae
TTTTGCCTTCCAGACCTATTGGATGTCCTCCTTCACCTGTAAATAACAACACCATCACCTGTAAAATAAAATCACTTTTTTGTACATCTGGTCTCCGATCTGTTTTTGTTCCGTTCACCTTGGACTCTGCCTCAGATTATGTCACGTCTACAACTTATCTTTTGGTGGTCAGTCCAGTTTAAGATGGCTGACACAGCTAATTATCCTTATCATACACAAAATGACTATTTTACAAACATTGTGCTTAAATTTGCTTTGGTAATAGTATACAGTCATTGTCAACACACTTTAATTTAGTACCTTTCTGTTTTTACAATAAGACAAAAAAGTATACCTTTTTTATGAAATAAAGTAAAATATAACCAAATTACTCTTAAAAAGGCAACTAATATGTTGGAAATTGTAACCTCAATAAAATATTGATTTTATTGTTTCACTAAGTGATGTGGAAATAAAGTGTGACATATCAATTCATCATGCTTTTTATTGAGGCTTTTTTCAGTAATATCCTTTACTGTGTTTACTTTGTTTTTATGATGAGATTTTTATTGGGCGCTTTATTGCAACATTGCCTGCAAGCTTTTATTTCCACCTAGGATAATAAAAGCTGATGGCGTGAATTGAGACCAATAAATCGTTTTAAAGCCTAAAGCTTTTTTGTTTTAAAGTGGATTTCAAAAGCCCTAAAAAGTTTGAAGATTAGTTTTTAACATCAATGTAAAAATGACTGTTTGTCTTTTATTATTTTATTTTATTTTTCCACCTGGCTCTTAAAGAGCAAAACATTTGATGTGTTCAAGCAGAACGGCTCAATTGTTTAAGAGGTGCGCTTGATAAAAGGTGCAGTTGGAGCGCATTGATTTTCCCCCTCATGTTAAAAAGCTTTTATTGATATGGCATTTTCTCACTAGAAAGGTTACATTGAAGGAGAGAAAAGGGGGGAAAGAGGAGGAGGAAGTCGAAGAGGTGCAGCACTTTGAGTTTTCTGTAAATTCGTCCCACTTTAGCACCACTTTACGGCTTGCATCACCCTTTGAACGTGTGAAAAACACAACCTCTCAGACACAAATTCAAAACCCTAAAATTAAAAAAAATAAGTCTTTTGGGAAGAAAATGGCAGAGAAAGCAAAGACAATTAAATTGCTTGATTCAGACAGACATGTAGATTACGTCTCCAGGACGATCAGTCAGGAACTCTTCATCACCTTTAAAGTGTCGCCCGTAATGATAATCTCTTTGTGAAACATCATAATTTCTCCATAAAAAGTCATAAAGCTTCGCGGTGGCTTCGTCCCTGGAGAGCCAGACGACGCCTCACTGCTGACACAGCACTAAATCACCATAACTCTCATCCTTTTTCCTCCACCTCCCCTCTCCTCCTGCTCTGTTTTTTTTTTTTTAATGCAAACATCCCCACCATGTCACACAGCAAGGTCTCATCATTTCGGCACTGTTTTGTCTCTTATTAAAGTAGTTTCAAGAACCGGAGATCATTTTAAAATACCTCCACAGCATATATACACTATTTGGATTCAACTTTGTCTGTCTGTTAGCAAAATATCTCATAAACAACAGACGTTAAAGAGTTATACTGTGTAATATTACAGACATAAAGGCTGGAAGCAGTATTTTTTGTATTTTTTTCAGCTGTGGTTGAGTGCAAAATCTAACACCACAAAGACATACGTTTGCTTCTTATGATTCTTTTCGCTTCTCTTGTTGCAAATTATTTCTTAAAAGCAAAACCTTCAAACTTTTAGCAAGGTAAAAAGCAGCAAGTCTCATCTAGCTTTTAAAAATTTCAGCTGTAATTTCACACACCAATCCTCTTCAAACAGCTCATGACCCTTGAATCAACAGTTTGAACTCTTCTCCTGTGTGTAAAGGATGAAAGAGAATGTAAAATCTCTGTGGTTATTGATGTCTTTGCCTGTCTGAAAACATTACTGTGTTCATTCAGAGCAGATCCAGGGATTAAGCTCAGGCATGGCAGGGAGAACGTGATGGGGAGGATCGAATCTTCTTCATCTAATGCCTGAAATATAACTAAACTCTGAGCCTGAGCTTTCAGAGGTGTCACCTCTACTTGTTCCTTTTCTCTTGTACGTTTAAGAATGTTACGTTCCATCTCAAAGCTTTTAATGTGAAGCTCTCAAAATATTTTGCATGATGCTGAAACATGTGTCTTAGGTGGGCCGAGACGACACAGCCGACAGTAAAAGCATCGAACATGGTTTATAGTTACAGTCAGAACTTTACATTTCTACAATTACACCAGGCATGAATGTCATGTTAAATTGGGGCTTTAAATTATACATTTTCTGTTATTTTTTCAGAGTGGAATGAATATGATTTTCATGGATTTCTGAAGGTTTTTCTTTTTTTTTGCCTCAGAAATCCATGGACTGCAGAAGCTAAGGTCACCACACAGCACCTGTCGAAAGGATGACACCAAATCAAACTGCATTAGTGATTTATAATAACAAGAATTAAATGCACATTATTGATTTCATGTTTGATTTTCTCTAATCCGCACAAGGCTGCAATTATACATACCCTCTCAAATACATACATGTCTACTAATGTTTGGGTACATTTATGTTTATTTAACCAAGGAAATCCAACTGAGATCTCATTTTCAAGGGTTGCCTGGGCATGAAGGCAGTCTAAACACATTTACCCAGAGAAAAAACATGCAAACACGAGGAGAACATACTAACTCCACATAGAAAGACCCCAGGCTCAAACCTACCAACTCGTTAAATGTTCCAGCAGGTCGCACCTCAACCACATTTTGTTTCAGTCAACAAGCGTCTAGTGTAATTCTGGCTAATATAAGATCACTCTTCTTGGCAGAATTTGTAGAGGCTGTTTAAAATGGTTGGTTTTAATTATTTATTTTACTGTTATTTAACCAGGCAAATCCCATTGAGATCACAGATCTCTTCTTTAAGGGAGACCTGCGCCTGAAGGCCACCTATTGTACATGTTTTTAGGGTGTGGGGGAAACCAGAGTACTCAGAGAAAACCAATGCAACCACGAGGAGAACATGCAAACTCCACACAGACAAACCCCAGGACCAAACTGTGGATCAAACCCAGGACCTTCTTGCTGTGAGGCATCAGTGCTAACCACTGATCCATCATGCTGTTTTCTGTACATTCCTTGCTTTTGGCATCATCTACTATATAAAGGAATATGAGCTGTCTGTTCTAGAAGCTTAATGTTAGCCAGTCTTATCCAATTACAAACCAGTTTTGATGTTTTTGGGATCCATTTCTCTTTATGTTAAGAGGAACAGTTTGAGATACATCTGAATAACTTGCATGCACTTAAAATGTTTGAAGTGATAATTATGGAATCTGCAGTTGTTTAAAAACAACTCTAAGAGACATTTCCAACTTGTGCTGATGTACAGTTCTTTGGATTTCCCCATTGTTTTTAGTTTTAGTCAATTTAAAAGTACCGTCAAACAAAGACATTTATGCTGACAAAGATTACAGCTGCAGTTAGTCGTGATCACTAATATGAAATGATAACTGAATGAAGCTGGTGATTTATACATTTTATCACCACTTAATACAAGATTTAGGTGTATTTATGTATTTATTTGTATTATTATGACCTCGTGGATTGGAGAAAATTAATATAGTCCAAAGTTATTTTGACATTCAAGCATTTGAGGGCAGGGTGCACTTGGTACTGAGAAAGTGTTTAGCTTATGATTACTTTTTTCTTTTACTCTTTTCCTTCCTCCCACACAGACATACACAATTCTCACTTTGCAAGCCTTTGCACAGCCGGCTGAATTAGTTTTCTCATTTTGATTCTTTGACCACAAAATAAATAACATACGTAAGTTAAAGGTGACAGAACAAAAGGACTGATTACTTGAAAAAAAAAAAACGGTTTGGTTTCTTAAATATTTCAACAGTTCTTGCAGTGAGCCAAAAGTTTAAACTGAGCAATTACTATAAACACGACTAAAGTTCTCGTATTGATCTCTGGAGGTGAGGGAGTTCAGCACAACTTCTTAAAGTTCAGCATCTAACAATAAACTTGTAGTCATCTGCTGTTTCTTAATGACATCGCTGGTTGGTGGAACGCGCAGTCGATAAATGAAAAGATTTATTGGAGCTTTAATGCAGTGGAAATATCCAGCAGAAAGACGTTTAGACTGAGAGCCTGGAGAGGAGGCCATTGAGTTTTTAAAAACATTAAAATTCAGCACTCAGGAGCATTCAAATCTATAAAATAGAGTTAATTCACTGCCTGGCAGAGAGTTGGGCCTTCCACCCAATCACATGCAGTTATTACTGATTAGATTTCTGGCACTCTGAGTAGGAAAGCGACATGTGGCCCCGAGCTTTTGCTGATATCAGGAAGTTAACTTTTTCAGCTAATGCTGGTCTGCATCACCACCAGCTATGTCTTCTAACACCTGCTTTCATATGTGGAGTGCTGTGAAGACGTGAGAAAACGTGCTAAAAATAAATATACTGTATATGTATGGGAGTGAAAATGTACAGTATGGGTTTATAGGCTTGTTCGGTTAGAAGGAAGAATAAATCAGTTGTTTTCTATTAGCCATACACTGACAATACAAAAAAGCCAAAATACATAACTGAAGTTACACAAACTGTAACTTTCTGGCTCCTAAAATTGAGTGTTTCTAATTTGAAGGCTATAACTCAATCAACTTTTAGGATACAGACTTAAAATTTGGTGTGGTAGTAGCTGAGAGTGATCCCCAACACATACTCTGAATGCTAACAGATGGTGCAAGGTCTTTGTTTCAAACTTTGACATGCAGATTGGTGAGCGATGTGCACTTTGATGTTATCTCTATTAACTGAACTGCCTGTCGCTTCAGTAAATTACCTGGAACCTAAATCATGATCTTTTTTTTTTCTTTTTGAAGAGGTTTTGTTTCCTCATCAATGCAGCATTCTCAGACTAATAAATGGAGAATTCCAAGCTTTTACATTGAAGTGCACTCTATCTTTTTTTTTTTTTTTTTTTTGTGGACTAAACTCACATGCAACCATTTATCGTCTCTGTCCAAAATGTGGATCACAGTCTAAAAAAGGAACAACTCACATTTTAGACTGAAATGTCTTAAAAAATGAAGAAGGTTAGTCATCTAAAAAGTAATAATAAGCTTTAAAGATTTCTTGGCTTGGAATCAACAACTTGTTCTGAGGGAACTTCTGTTAAAACAGTGAATTAGCCTCATGCTTGAAAACACTCAAGTGCCAAGCAGATTTGATTAAATGTAAAAGCACACAAAACAGTTTTTCTTGCTGTTTTTTTACATTTTGGCAGCTTCTGTCTCTTGACTGAAGCTGCCGACTGAGTCCTGAGAGCAACAAACTGCTGTGGAAAAGAGATAAGGCTTCACCTGCCAGACATGCTCAGCATCGTGAGTGTGTGTGTGTGTCCTGCCAAGACAAGTGGCTCTCAGGAACCAAACCATAAAATTCGAGCTGCACCAACCACCAAACAAAGATCAAGCCAGTCTGTACAAAGAAAAAAATATATATATTTTTGAAGCAGATGAAAGTGGAAAACGATAAAGCAGACAGCAACAACCAGGACACCGTTTGACTCTACTAAGCGGCAACATTCAAGATAGAAGACGTCTGGAGAATACTCAAAATACTTAGCTTTTAGTCTCATAAAAATGATGATATCATAAATTAGACCCATTAATATTTGTTAAACACAACAAATGGGCAAAGTCAGCTTTTAGGTAAATTATAAGACTGTAAACTTTGACACACATTGTTATAGCAAACTAAAATGAAGCTCAAGCTGCGACTTGTTCTGTGTATAAGTGTCACATCTGTGGCAGGAAACATGACACTAACCTTCAGATTCTGTATGTACAGAGGTGAAGAATGAGCACAGGGGGGCGCAAGACTTCTGGAGGAGGCAGGAAGAGACTTTAAAGCTAAACAGGAACCAGACTTGGTGTGAGAACCGACATAATGCTCCACTGAGGACTGAAGCTAAGCAGGAAGTAGAAAACAGCTGAGCAAACAGGGAACAGGTGTGAGGGGGTGTGGCAGGACGGGGGGAGTGGAAAAGTACTTGGAGTAATGAACTGGTGGCAACAAAAGAAAAGCTTGTTGATGCTAAAAATGTGTGTTTCAGGTACAACCTACTGACAGGACATACAAATTTGTGTGCTTTGTTTTTTATTGTAATATGTATTTATTGATTTTAGGAAATTAACATGAAATAAAATTATTTTCTGTTTTGTTTTATTACAAGTGTATTATTTCTTAACCTTATCTGCCACAAAAGAATAAAGGTTCATAAAACACTATGTTATTAGATGACAAAACAAAACCAAAATGTATAAAAAGTGTAAAGAAAACCAAATTACACCTGATGAAACAACAGCTTGCACCATTTTTAAAAGCTATAATTTTGAGCTTGCCTGTGTAAAACTGTATCAGTCTCTCACACTGTTGTGGAGAAAAATGGACTCAGTTTTCTTTAAGGTTTATTTTATAGAGGTTTTAGGACATTTTGCTTTTTTACACTCCAACTACAGAATTTCAAGCTGAAGTTTGCCTTTCATTTTCAAAGATGCTCATAGTTGCAACTTTTCCAAATAAGTTCAGTCTTTTTCTAATTGTCCTGTTGGAAAGTTTAATTTTTTTAATACAGTTCCTCGTGACTTGTGGACTTTGTTTTTGCTGTATTGTTTGGCACATTGCATAGTCTGGTCATGGTCACTTGTCTTGAATGTTTAGCAGTGGTGAATAATCAGTTTCATTACAGAAACTTTGACTCTAAATGGTTTTAAAATGTTCTTATAACCATTTCCAGATGGATGAGCAGCATAAATTGCTTCTTTTAGGTCGTTTTAGAGGATTTCTTTCTTGGTTGTGTCAACACTTACCGCTCAAAATCAAAAAAATTAAAGCTTTTTAAGAGCAGCTGACTCACTCTGGTGATTAGTTTGTTAATGCAGTTAATTAAAAGCACCTGGTTTCAGTTTTATTCTGAAAGGTGCAATTGTTATTTTTTTGTTCCCAAAGTATTTTGTCAAATTAATAATGGCATGGTGCAGACTTAAAATCATAAATAAATTCCTGCCACATTTCATCTCCTCTCACAGAAGAACAGTTGTTTACCATCTCTCACCCACATCTACACCCAGACAAAAGACGCATGTTTTACTCACACTGAGCTGACAGAAACCCCTCGTTGTCTCTGCGTCTCTCCATTTCACACACTCTCAGAAATATACAGGAAGTGCAATAGGAAGTGAAGTTGCTTTGCAAAATGTACACACGTTGCTGCCTTCATCTGTATGAATTACGAACAAAAAAAAAAACATCACCGGAGCCTCTTAAAGACGGAAAGAACCTTTTAGGTGGACCCAAACCTGATGGTAAAGCACATGTTTGTGTTTGTGAATATGGAAGGTGGTACGGGTGTACAGAGTGTGTCAGTTTGAACGATCTTACTGCACAAACATGGTAAGCGCATCAGTGACTAAGCTTCTCTTTCTCGTGATCCTCGTCTTCATCATCTGCCTCCCAGAGTTCTTCAGAATATCCACAGGTGGGTCGGAGCAACATGAGAATGAACATGTATTGTTTTTAGTTTTGTACGATTTTTCTGTTGCATCATTTCAGACTCATTAATAAGGAAGAAGTACTCACTTTGTATGTTTTGTTCCAACTTCCTCTTAAAGTCAGTTTTTAGAAGTAAACCTTATTTTGTTCATTTCTCTCCCAAACATAGCACCATCCCAGCTGTGACTGACAGCTGTTTGAAAACGTTCCTGTGTTGTGCCATTTCAAAAAAACATTATTTATAAGAGCAGCCTGCTGCGTTTTGTTTTCACTTTTATTCATCTTTTCTGTCTTCCTCCTGATCACCATAAAAAAAAGATTTAAATAAACTGAGGGCCAGGGCTTCCATCTGATTTCTGTCTTCAGAGCATGATGTGGTCTGTCTAAATCTCCATTCTTCTTAACCTTTCAGTGTCGAAAGTGAATTTCTTCTGCCTTCCCTACCAACACTGTGAGCAAAGGAACCGGTTAAAGAAGGGGGAAAGTGGAAGGCCTGAAAATGCTGAAGGGAAGACAAAAGATATTTGTGATCTGTCTCAAACTGCAGATGATGAAAATTGGGAGCAGCTT
Organism: Cynodonichthys magdalenae; assembly: GCA_031762555.1. NCBI lineage: Eukaryota > Metazoa > Chordata > Actinopteri > Cyprinodontiformes > Rivulidae > Cynodonichthys > Cynodonichthys magdalenae. The sequence goes on from JARVJO010000227.1 coordinate 26,984,710, forward strand.
TGCACTCAAAATAACCAAAACAATTTGACAGAAATGTGGGAAATCAGAGATGATCCAAAAATGAGCTGGTTCATGTGTGAAACAGATACGAACATGGATGAACTGTACGACAGAATCTCAGCTTCAGGTAATATATGTTGGTGCACAGTTTCAGGAAACCGTTAAGTGATCATTTTATTTATTTATTTTATGTTCACAGGTGTAAAGATGCATTTTGAGGCATCGGTCTGGCTTCAACTCAATAACACAAAGATCCTAATTGTCACTTTAAATGGCCTCAGTAATCACAGCTCCACCCGCGCTGAAGAGGACGAAGACCAAATGGGTGATGGTGAAGGCCAGACGAGGGCTTTCTACTGCTGCCGTCCTCTCCTTCCCACGTCTAAATCAACCAATCAAAGCCACTGTCTCCTTTGGCTCGCCAATCAAACAGTTGTGACTGAAACAGCAATGGAAAAGCTGCCATGGAAACGAACAGATGAAGGTTGGTGTCGACACGAGAGAGAGGTTCTTCTTTGTTCCTCGTGTGGCTCGGCTCCTAGGTGGGAAAAAGGAGCAGTGAGGAGACAATGAGGGACCAGGAAACAGGCCAATCTGTTTTCATTTTATTCAGAGCTGCCCTCTCTCTCAGTCCTCAGTGGAGTCATTTTTTTCAATAGAACAATTTTCCTTCAATTCTCCTTCTCTTGACTCAAATCTCTGCTGTGATTCTCTCCTCCTTTGTACTACATGATTTTTTTTCTCTCATAAGACCACACTACCTCCCAATCTCCTGTTCCTCCTGTATTGATTTAGGCTTTCTTTCTTTCTGCTCTGAGCTCTAAAACGACCCGTTTTTTTTGTAAAGCCAAGTCTGTATCATATTTTCCAGATGAAACTAGACATCCATCAAACGCACATTTTCCACCCATTTTTTTTTCCTCATGTTTTTCCAAAAACTCATTGCTTTCTATTTTCCTTTGGATGTTTTCCCCCTAATTTCTGTTCCTGTAACACATCTATGTGTCTGTATTTACAGTATTGTGTTATTGATTCTTTTGGTGTAATAATGAGAGCTTTTTGCTTTAAATATGAATTTTACTTTCCTTTTAAGTCAAAACAGTGATGATGAAAGTAACAGACATGCTGAGATGAAAGTCTCTGAATTTGTTCCCTCCAGATGAGTGGTGTACGATGAGGGTGATCTGGCTGGCTCTGCTGTGTGTCGTGTTGCTGTTTGTGGTGATGGCTGTCGTCAGGCAAATCTATTTTGGAAAACGTTTTTTCAGTAAGACAGAACAACACCAACGGCAGTGATTTGTTGAGTTATCTTTAGGTTTTGAAAAAATGCCCCAAAAATGATTTTTTTCCTTCACAGCAAAACCTAAAGTGCCTCCTGTTGGTTACCCCTTTACCAGTCAGCAGTTAAAGGGTAAACACTTATAATTTCTTTATTTTCTTTCACATCCAGTAAATTCTAAGATCTCTCTTAAAGGGATAGTTCAGATGTTTTAATGGGTTTCTGTATGAAGGTTATGAATATTTTACCTGTTATAGGTGACTCTTTAAGTGACTTTTAATATTAGTTTTGACCTGATGAATGAGCTAACGGCTAGTCTGAGCTGGGCCAAGACCAAAGTATGTTGTTGTTTTGAAACAACACTGGTCACAAAAAAGATGTCACATTCTATATAATTTCATATGTCAATGTTTTTGCACCTGTTGCCCTTTTTATAGTTTGTCCTTATTGAAAATGACATTTTCAGCCAGAGGGTGTCAGGTTCTGATGGGCAGGTTGGGCCTCAGTAGGTGATATGAGTCAAAATACAAGTATTGGTCTGTGCAGCATCTGGTTTACAGTGTTGAGACTTTAATCTTATTTCATTTGCAGAGTCCATGAAACAAATAATAATTAATATTTGTGACTAAGTGCATGTTTCTGATATTCTTTTGTCTAGTTGGTGAGAGACAACCAGATGTTACTACTTCTAAAGGTAATCTGCATTCTGATACAAACTTTATATTATAGTATCTATTCATCAATTTTTGATAATTCCTTTCCAGCAAGGACAACACACCAGTCATTTGGGCTTCCCTCCTGGTCAGGTGAGTTCCTGAAAACACAAAACAAACTATAACCATCATCAATAATTTCTCAGGTTGTTTCAGTTATTTGAAAGTTTTGTCTTTTTGCCTCCCAACAGGACTCCCACCCATTCAAGAAGTTGACAGTCAAAGTAAGGAGACTTTCACTAAAACATTTCTAAGCTCCAAAGTTGACCAGAAACATCTTTAATAGAAACTTCTTTACCTATTATCTTGACTTCAAGTTTAACTTTATCATTAAAACTTTCTTTAAAGGAATGTATATCTTCTGTTGCCCTTTATGTCAGTTTTGAACTAAAATCATCGTATGTTGAGAAATTAAATTATAGCTATTCTGGTCAAATATTGCCTGCATACAAAAATATTACAAGATTTTTGATTAATGTATGTGTTGCAAATGACTCTCAGCTACTGATACATCAAATTGTACCATGATCTACTGTATGTAAATATGTCTGAGTTATAGCAATTTTTGTGTTAACGAAGATCAATTAGTGGTAGTGACCATCCTGAATCATGTTGACTCCAAAAATCTAGCGTTTGTGGGTGAACATACAGCTGTTAATTTCTGAGGGTTTCATTAAATTTGGTCCAGTGATTCATGAGATATTTTACTAAAAGGCAAACACACACATGTTTGTTCTTCAATCCTCGTGGAGACTTTGCATTGACTTCCATTCATTTACCCGTGATTTCTATAGCCTAACCCGGACCCCTTACCCTAAAACTTACCTCACAGGTACCTACCTGACCCTAAAACTAACCTAAACTCAACTCACACCTTGGTCCTAAACCGAACCTCTGAACCACAAATGGTATTTCTGCCAATGGGGACCAAGCTTTTGTACCCATTAGGAACAGTGAGTCCTCACCAGGCTACCAGGAAAATAGCCAAAAATCGTCCCCACCAGGTAGCAAAAACATGTACAAACACATACACACACAGTCATGTTTCCCTGGCTTCAGAGGACATTACATTGACTTCCATTCATTTCCAGCTGACTTTGAATTAAACTTTTGTTTCCCTTTTCCTGATTTTTAACCAAATTGTACACTTAAAACTTGTCTTCATCTCATTGTTCAATAATAATAATAAAAACACAATGAAGCCTTGCTACAAACACTTTAACAAATTACACAATATTTGTTTCTGTGTATTTGTTTTCTGTTTTCATACTTTTCAGATGATGTAGAAACTCTGCTGGAAGGAAATGCTGACCACTGCTACTCAGGTAAAAAAAAAAAAGGCTCTTTTAAAACATTTTTTTCTCCATAAATTTGTGTCTATTTACACCCACAAAGAGAAATATTCACTAATTTCAAAGGCTTTCATAATGTGGAGTTTTGTTATGAACTCACAAGTCCAAAATCAACTCTGTGTATGTTTGTGTTCTAATAAATGTTAGAAATTATTTTAGATCAACTTTTCATGCCCTTCTGTTTAGTTCTCTTCAACATTTGTTAAAAATAAAATATATCAAGTGTTTTTTTTGAAAAATAAAGGAAGCCACTGATTTATATTTTCCCTTAGATGACCTTGGATTTCTGTATTTATTAGTTTTAATCCAGTTTTCTATGAGGGCTTAACAGTTCAGACAGCATTTAGATGCTATAGATGCATTTCCCTTAAGCTCTTCCACATTTCTTCTCTTTCGGGTGTAGAATTTGAAACATCCTTGACATTATTTTGCTGAAATTCATTTTTGAGGTCATAGATAAAGGAAAAAAAAAGAATAGAAAGCCTAAATTACACTCATATTAAATTTGACATCTTCTTTAGCAAATCTGCATCACCGTGGCCACCCTCCCACCTCCGCCCCCACAGAGGAACAGGTGTGGTGATGAAGGAGCAGCTGGAGAAGTAGAACTTTCCTCTCAAGACCTGCTGAAGATAAATAAAAGTGATCACATCACTCTGACCTCCTTTAAAAAAAAAGAAAACTTTTTACCTCAAGATGGTTACATCTTGTTGATTTTCAAGATCTTGTCTTCAGTTATTTGGGTACCATTTGTAAAGGGTTAAAAACAAAATTCATTTGGAAATGCCTATCACACCACAAATTATTAATAGACAAAGACGAAAACAACAGCAATGTTGGAGACAATGTGGTCACCAGAACGTCAGTCACGCTCACATATTTTGGTCCTGTCCTAAGGTAATATCATTTTGGGATGAAATCTGACATACCATCGGGTATATATATTGGGTTACGTCATCCCATCTTGTTAGGACTAATATCTGGAAGGGTGCTTCAAAAAGAAGACATATATTTCTTTGAAATTCTATCAAATGCAAGCAAAAAGCTTGGCTACAGAGTCTCCTGCCCCAGGTGGATCATTGGCAAGGAATCATGGAGGAAATTCACTCTATAAAAAAGCTGACATACATCTCCTACGTATTAAAACGCTGGATTAAATAGTTTACATGTACTGTAAGAGCAAGGAAGCATAATTTGATCTAACACATAGTAATACTGCCTTTTTTTCCTACTAAACTACAAATCAGTGCCTCAAGTTCTGTGTATGTTTTTATGTCTTACTGTAAAATATGAAAAACGTTTAAATAAAGAGAATAAAAAAAATGAAATTCATTTCTTGGTTGATAAACATTTTTGCCTTCTTTAATGTAATTTATTTTGTCTTTTTGTTTGAGAAGCATGGGTTGTACTGAGTCAGGCTGTCACTGAAATAAACCAAAACATTTTACGTAAATTATATTTTGTGTGTGTAATAACCATCCTGTCTGCACTCATGGATCTGTAAAGGTGACGAAGCAGAGTTATATTTATCTATCAAAAAGCTTAAGAAAAAAGAAGCAGGAAGTTGCAAACTCTTTTAGCCTTTTAGTTAGAAGAAAAAAACTGCCAAACTAAAAAAACACCACAAACACTTATTTGTGCCAAAGGAATAAATCCACCTGCTTGTAATAAGTTAAACAGTCAGTGCTTGTGCTGATTAAAAACATAGCTTGAAATTCAGAAATGGTTTTCATGTTTGTGTGCACAAGAGTACGTTCACTTTAATTCTGTTGTCTGTATTTGTTGGCCTGAACACAGGTCACAGTTTTTATATTGAGCTAAGCTAACCAGTAGCACATTTAATGCACAAAGCCATGTTGTTCACCTTAATTAGAAAGAGACAGAAATGTGCTTCACAAAATTTTTTATCCATGTTTTTTTAATTGTAGCAGCACAACAAACAAAAATAAACTTACATACTGCACTTTTAATGCACATAATTAGGGAACAGAACCCATTTTATGTAAATAATTGCAATTTTTTCTTTTCAAATCAAACCATTTAATAAAAACGGTAGTGTTGCTTTATATAATTTAACACAAAACCAAAAACAAGCAAAATAATTACTGTATATTTTTATAAGAAATGCTAGTATTTATTTTCAAACTAAAATAAAACTAAACAGACAATTCATTAGTGTTTTTCCTGAAATCACAATTAACCACGAGGAGTGCAAAGGAAGCAATAACATTTCATCCTAATCTACTAATTTCTGTTTCTTGTTCTACTGATGACAAAATAGATAAATCACCAAACCTGTTTTAGCAAAACAAATTAATCAGATTTTAATTTGAATCAGAAAAAAGGCACAAATATAAGGTTTCAGTTGTTTGTCATTAGATGGCAACATTAGCAAAAGAAAAACATGTTCACACAGTTTTTTTTTTAAATCAGGACTTTTCTCTAAGATTCCTACATGTAGTCATTATTACTTTTCAGCCTAAATGTTTAACAGAGTTCAGGATGTGAGTGCACTTCCCTCCCGTAATGAGTTAATCTAGTGTAGGTTTTTTTACCCAATGTTTCTGTTTCAGCAGCAGCTGTATGGTAGTAGCTAGGTTTAGTAATAAAGTTTCTATAACACATTGTTTAGTATATTTTATTCATGTAAAATGTCTAATGGGTAATGTTGGTGGGTCAAGCCCCATTACAGCATTTTAACTCTGGTTGATAAAATGCAAAAAAAGCCATAATAATATTCATAAATACAAAGTGGTAGAGTCACATATACACAATCTCATTTAAATCAGTCCTATTTGTTAATATTCAACTATTTAATTAATTTTATTAACACTTCATGTTCCTGTTATTTGTTAGTTTAATATAAGCACTTATTGTGGATAAAAGCAGTGAGTTATTGTTTCTGTCCAGCTGTACATTAAGGCGTGTGGATAGTGGGCGTGTCAGAGTTGAAGTGGGCGTGTCAGTGATACGGTGGGCGTGTCAGTGCTGTAACTGGGCTGCAGGCTCTGCAGCAGGTTGGCTCTGGATGTGGGAGATCTGCAGGACAGGCAGCAGCAGCTGAAATGCATTATGAATGTAGTCGGTGCTGTTGGTGCCCTGCAGACAGAAAAACACATAATTTCTATATTTATCATCATCATCATTCATGACAACCTATAGCTTAATAGAGAGAGAAAGGGTGGGACAAACAGGACGTTCAAGAAGAGGCACACCACCCACATGTTTAGTTTGACTAATTCAGAATTATCTTTAAAAGAATATATTTTCAGGCTTCATAGCTGGATTACAACTATCTTGATCAAATACTTGAAAATAAAGTATTAGTTCTTATCTTGTCAAGCAAAATATTCCACTTGTTGATAGCTCTTTGTCCTAAAGGGACTTTATTTTGCTCTGAGATGCAGAAGGGACATCTTATTCCACTGCATGTTTCATTTGATTCTAAACAACTCATGAAATAGGATTTTTCAAGTCAAGAGAATCCAAAATGAAGGTAAAATAAATGTATTTTTTCTGAATTTTTGAGGTAAAATGGCTCCAAAGTGAACAAATTTTGTTATATACTCAATTTGATTTGTCTTCAAGCCTCTGCACAAGTTTTCCCTTTGCCAATATTAAATTACACAAGTTATTTCTCAGATCAGTGTCAATTCCTCATGGTCATCATGTAAAAAAAACACCACATTGCTTGTTTTATTTCTTGATTTATATCGGTTTTGTGTTTTTAGAATGCTCTTACCTCCTGCAGCACGCTGTCTACTAATGGATTCAACTCCTCTGCTTTCTTCTGGGCCTGAAAGAGATACAACAGCACGGATAAGATTACCATCAGATCAATCAACCAATCTCCTCACCGTCTCTGGTGTATTTAGTCAGAATTAACTGCATGGGTGGAAAACACAAGTACAAGGACAAAAACATCAAAAAAGAATTTACATATCATCAAATCCCAAGACTACTAACAAGTATTGTCTGAAGGTGGAGCCTGATGTGAATCTTTTATTGTTGTCTGTGATTACCTCTGTTGGAATGGCTGACAAACCTTTAGATCACGTCAAACTCAAGGCCCACGGTCCAGATATAGTCCTTGTTAACATTTTATCTGGCCCCAAAGGTAATACTTTAAATGTGAAATAGTTTCATGGTTTTTAGTGCCTTTTTCTCCTGACAGCTGGCCAACTTTCAAGCCAAAAAATTAAAGTTAATATTTTTCTGTCAACTTTGATTTTGGTGTGGAACGAGCAACACATAATCATTTTTAATTATGTTTTGCTTATTTGTTGAATTTGCTAAACTGTGATAAAATCCTATCTCTAAGAAATAATAAGAGAAGAAGTTGTTGATTGAGAGTAAAGCATTAGAAATGAATCCTAGTAATTTCTCCTAATTTAGTATTTTTCTTTACCTGTTGTGCATGTTCTAAATGCTACATAAAATATAACTTTCCATAAGACAAACTATATATTATATAACATTTCTTGAATAAATATTGACACCCCTGCTTTAGATCAACTGTGACCTCAGTGGTTATTGGACTCAACCATCTGCACTGTTTGAAATACTCAGAGCAAATATGTGCAGATCTTTAAGTCACTCAAGTTTGACAGTTATTTTTATAAAATTTTCATTCCATCACTGTCATTTTGTCTTGATGTCGCACGCACATACCCCAATCAGAGCTCAGAGTCTGAGTTGGGAGTGATTCTCAACTACGACCACAGCAGATTTTAGCTACAAACACACAGATATACACACAGGCCTTTCATGGAAGCCTGCAATAATAACAGTTTCCCAGAATATTTAGATAAACTCTCACCTACCCCGACAAGAAGGAGTGTATCAGAGAACCTCTTAGCCAAGCAGTCTACCTCTTTACACATGGCACAAGTCAACCTGGAATACAAAACATATTGATTATTCCACAGCGAAGTTCAGCCTCAACACTGTGCTTTAATCAAGCAAATATTTCTGCTTCATAAAGAACCAACATATTCCTAAATCTCTTCATACAACCCTAACATCATTATCTTTATTTCTTGTAAGAGGTCTGTTAGGAAAACTCATCCAAGAAACACTCAAAGTTCACAGTTTTACTTGCACCGTATCATTATCATAAACAATGTCTTTCCTGAAGTGGTTTTTATTTGTTGGGTTCCCACGATGTGTTTGTGATTTATTTCTTCTCATTAACAGCAACGCTCGCACCTGGTGAGGATCTGTGCCTGGTCTCTGGCTGGTTTCTCCAGCTCCTGACCGTGGAGGATGAGCTCTGCCACCTTGTGGAGCTGCTCGATACTGCGAGCCGTCACCTCGGCCAGACTGCCGACTGACGACAGGTAGACGACCTGCAGAGAGGAAAAAAAACAAACAAAACAAACAGAAAGTGAGCACATCGGATTTATTGAGGCTCTGACTGCTGAGAAGGGGCTGAGGTTGTAGGAAAAATTAAAAAAAATGTTCAAATGACCTCCACAGATCTGGGGTTGCTCTCCGTCGCCTCCTTCTTCTCCTCTAGCCCTCCGTCTTTCTTCTCCTCCTCTTTGCTCCCTCCATGCGAGTCCTCTCCTCCTGGTTTGTCCTGCGTTTCCTTGACAACTGTCTCCGTAGTGACAGGCTGTTCCACCTTGTTCACCCATTCATGGGCCCTCATCCGAGCCTGAAGATGCATAATTACCACCCATCAGCGTCTGATGTATGCTGATGAGATGCATGTACATGATTCTGTGCTAATGTGGACTCTATGAATGGGAGTTTTATTATGCAGAGGATATTCAGAGGTGATAACTTTCTTTTATATTACCTCCAAAAACTGCAGCAGGATGTTAATGAGGCTGTTTTTGGACGTGTGTATTTTGAGGAAAACATGACTTCTTTCATGTATGCGAGTCCTGGAGTTTTCTTCGTGATGAAAGTTTGTTATTCTTTTCTTAACTTTAAGAGATAGTGGGGTTCTGTGTAATTGCTAGAAGCAATGACAAGCCCTACAGTGTTTGTGAGGATGAAGTTAATTTATATGAAGTTTTAAAACACCTTGGTGAAGATCAACCCGTTAGCTTCTTGCTTGCTTTTTGTGGCTCCAACAGAACATAAAGAGAACCTTTTCCCACAGATTTTAGAACATAACTCTGGCAGCTGATGGATTTAATTTGTACATCTTTGTGCTTTAATCATAATCATCATAATTTGCGGTTTTAATAAATACAAAAAAAATGAGAGATCTGCACTTTACATAATGATGCATTAACATTCTCAAAGATAAAATATTCCTAGAACATTAAAAATAATGGGAATCTTTTTTAGGACTCATTCCTTTTCCTACCTTGTCAAGAACAGTAGACCTTAAAGACAGATTCTAATATGGTGGATCTCCATTTTGGGGTTGGGGGTTAAGTTTAGGGTAAGGGGACAGGGTTAGGCTATAGAAACAACTGGAAAGGCAATAAACCGTCCTAGTAAGGATAGAAATACAAACCTGTGTGTTTGTGTACTTGTTTTTGCTACAGAGCCAGGACCACTTGCAAAAAAGTTACTATCAAAGTGAGGTCTTTGATGTAAATTGAGGACCGGGACAAAGTCTTCACTTTTTTTTGCAGCTCTACTGCGCTCTACTAGTTATGATGTGAATAAGTTTTGGTTCAGGTTAGGGTTAGGAATAAACAAGTAATGGTTAATGTTAGGGAAAATGTCTGGGTTAGACATAAATGCAGTTATAAAAATGAATAGAAGTCAATACAAAGTCCTCAGTTTGATGCGGATACAAGGATGTGTGTGTGTGTGTGTGTGTGTGTGTGGGGGGGGGGGGGGGGGGC
>JARVJO010000227.1:26994875-27013326 GCA_031762555.1 Cynodonichthys magdalenae
GCACGTTTTTGCTACATCGTGGGAACCATTTTCCACAAAAAGGCAGCCTCGTGGGGACCAATGCCCAGTCCCCATGGGTACGGATGTTAATTTCAGGTGTGGGGTTAGGTTTAGGACCATGGTGTGAATTGAGTTTAGGTTAGTTTTAGGGTCAGGTAGGTACCTGTGAGGTTAGTTTTAGGGTAAATGGTCAGGCTAAGGCTATAAAATGACCAGAAAATGAATGGAAGTTAATCCATGGTCCCCACAGGGATATAAAACACACCTGCGTGTATGTGTGTGTTTGTGTGTGTAGGTCACCTTGTTGAGTTTGTCGGGCGTCGCAGCAACATGAAGCTCAAACAGCAGCTCAGTCAGAATGCTGACAAACTCTTCGCCTTCAGCAGCTGATAAAGACAAACAAACGCCGCTCTCATGTCAGTGTGTTTAAATTTCCACAGACAAGTTAAAGTTCTGATTCATGCTGATTTCCCTCATGCTGAGATTAAACTGACATCATTCTTCTACGATTTCAGTCGTGACCGGATTTCTGTTTGCATGCCAAATTAATTTTGACTCTTTGTATGAAAAGAGCCGAAACACGTTCCGACACACATGCGCATTCAGTGTCTTGATTGTTTCTGTCGGGAGTTTGTCATTGGCCCCTGAACACCAACGCTGGATCAGGACTGGTTTACCCAACCCCCCCTCCTCCAGGTCCCTGCTGTGAACTGTGACAGTCCCCGAAGGCACCCGTCACACATTTTAGACACTTAAACTATAAATTGACACAAGGCTGGTGGGATATGTTAACAGTACCCGCGCCTCAGAATGTGTTTTGTTGTGGTAACATTTCAGATAATCAGAAGGGAAAAAAACATTTTCACAAAGGTTCAAACTAATCTGAGCTTTTGGTAATAGTTGGATAATTTATGCCTGATTAAAGCTACAATCACAAACAGCATCATGTGTGAGTTTAAATAAAAATAAACAGATAACATTTGGGACAGCTTTAGCTCTTTTTGATTCTAAATAATTAATGAATATGTTACCTGTTGTAGATGGGCTCTTTGAATGACCTCAGTAACAGTTTAATTCTAACTCAGGTGTGTCTAATCCTGGTCTGTCGCTGTTCCAACCCACCTGATACGGTGGTGGAACTTAAAGTTCTGTCGAAGCCTGTTAATCCCTCATTCATTCAAATCAGGTGTGCTGGAGCAAAAAAACCTCTAAAATATGCAGGTTGGTGGAACTCGGGGACCAGAATTGGACACCCCTGCTCTAATCAGACTGATGAGCTAATTGCTAGTCTGAGCAACACCAATACACTAATTTAAAAAATGTCTTATTAGTTCACTCAAATATTGTTTTATAACTTTTTACACTGCTGTCAATTTTGCACTATTTGGTTATTTACAGAAAAAAAATAATTTTTAGAAGCCTGGATTTGCTTCTGGTAGAAATATCCTAATATTTTTGCCGAAATAGTTGTGTAATGGTTTAGAAAATATGTTAGGGAAAGTGTTTACATGAACCTCTAGGACCATTTTCATATTAAGGTTGTTTTAAGATGACAGCAACCCACTTTGCTGACAAAAAAACATTATTTAAAAAGTGTTCATTTTCATTTGTGGACTAAGATCTACCTTTTTTTCTTGTATTTTTAATCATCTGTTTAAATCATCGTCTCTAATACGCTGAAATGTTCTACTGACGTTAAAAGAAAAGCTAAGATTTAGGTGTCTCTCCCCCTGATTGCCTGTCCCTATGTCAAAGTCTGCCAAAGACCACCTGATCCTGGGTCAGCGCTCAGGGACTGCATCTACCTCAGTCTGGTCTGGATCACTCACATAAAGGAGTAGAACTGTGTATTTGGGAACTTAGATCACCATTATCCTTCGTCTGTCCTCCATTCTCCTCTCCTTCTTCTTGCTGCTTGATGAAAATGTCTTTGATAAAGATGAGCTCCTTCTTCACCTCCTCCTGCTCTTCTTCCACAAGGGAGGAGAGGTAGGCTTGGACCTGGGAGAACAAAGATGTATGTGCACTGCATATAATCAGACGGAGGTTCTGTTCCAAGGCTGGATATCTGAGCTTTACCTTCACTTCGCTCTCATTGGACAGAATCTCCAGGGCCTCCAGGTGCGACAAGCCCTGGTAGTCATCAAACAGGATGCCGTAGTGAGCCGTGGGCGCACCAATCAGCTGGCTGCTCAGACGTGCACGCTCCTTCTCCTTCGCTTCCCTCAACATCTGAAAATAATAGAATAATAGAAGTTAGAAACTGCAGATTTCCTCTCAGTGTTTCCTCAGACAGAGGAAGACGTATTGTGCGTCCACATGCCTGACTCAGAGAGGCGGTCTTCTGCATTAATGTCTTGGTCTTTTTGAAACCGGGGTCACTTTCAGCCAGAACGGTCATGGTCTTCTTCCCAATGAACTCCAAGGCATCAAGACCTCCACTGATGACTGACTTACCCTTAGAGGCAAAAGAAGGGAGAAATAAAAATAAAAACAAAATTTGGAGGCTCTGTCCAATCAGAACTCATGCCTTGCTAGTCACTTGGTTGCAAATACTTAAAGTTCAGTGAGGCTGCAACAGAAAATTCATGTTTGCAATTTTTTGTGCGTTCACTCACAGTGTTCTGCACAACATGTGTGATTGAAGAGAAAACACCTCTGCTTGGTGCTGCAGCAGCGGCTGCTCCTGATGATGAAGACTCCTCTGAGCTGGACGGATCAGTATTTTCACCTTCTTCTCCTCCCTCTTCCTTCTCTTCTGCTCCCTCCATCTCCTCCTCTTGTGCCTCCTCCCCCACTGAGGTCCTGTGAAGACGAAGAGCTTCTCCTGCCTTCACCTTAACAGAGGTCAGGCTTTGGCCTGTACACAGAAACATGGAAGGTTACACACTGCAGGATGGAGTGTGTGTATAATACACGGAGTCTAAAATTAGTTTTTAAATGGCATAAATTCTAAATCTGAATCAAGCAAAGTCCTGCTGAGTTACCACAACTAATCCAGAAAACAATGCATAAAAAGTGACAACAGGAGACGCACCAACAGTAGAGGTAGCACTGCTCAGGAGAGATTTTCCCCACGAACTCCAGCCTCCCCAGCTCTTTTCTTTCTGCTGGAGAGACGTCTGTACATACATTACATAAATCCCAAGATTAGTTTAAAAACATAATTACCCATGATTAAAACCAAGCTACAAGCTAACTTTTTAGTATTAAAGTTCACCTCTTCTTCTGAACCATCTGCCTCTGGCTCCAGGCTCACCGTTTGGTCACATTCAGTCACCAGACCCTCAGCGGGAGCCTCCACTTCGCCCTCTGTAGCATCAATTTTGGCGTTGGCCTCCTCCGGCACTGCCTCCTCGGTGGACCGTGGATGGTCGGCAGGTTCAGGTACAGGAGGAGGCTGCGCTGGAACGGATGGATGTTCAGGTGACGTTGGGACATCTTGATAAGGAACAGGATCAGTGTGTGGAGGGTGTGCAGATGGAGGTCCACTGTCGGTACTGAGCTCCGCATCAGAGGGGGCTGCCTGGGACATGTTGATCTAGGAAGAGGATGCTTATCTGTAAGAGGGGTTATTACTAATCTATACAGTCTGTTTGTCCTGCCCTCGTGATACAAAATTATAAGTATTTTAAAAACAGAAAAACAACTAAAAGACTGTGTGACTTAATCAACCATTCTTGTAAACACAAAAATAATGACTGAATGGCAAAACATGAGGTCATTTCTCTAGCCCAAAAATTGAGTCAATCAATAAATCAATGTTAAATGAGTTTGCAAACACTTTCACCTTTTTATTTGGGTAAAAATTGATTATTTAACCACTACTGCTGTACATTATACAATTTTATATAGTTTTAAAGTTTATAGTTTTTCAGCATCAAACTGTTACTGCAAGTTACAGTGAGAATCAGTAAATGAACCAAAAAATAATTGAAAGAGTTAATGAGTAATAAGACAGCATTTTAAACACAGTTTTCTTTGCAGTAATCTATTTTGGAATTGAAGAAAAAAAATCACTTTTTCAAACAACAAAAAAGTTAGAACATTTTAAGACAAACTGAAATATTTTTTCATGCTTTTACAAACTAAAATAAAAATAAAAATATGAATTTTAATTTATGAACAATGTCGCCATCTTGTGGCAACTCTCTGCAAGTACACCTAATTCATTTATTATTGTCGCCCCATGTTTTTAGTTTGTTATGTTTGTTTCTTGGCAGCCAAAAAGTTATAATTATATAGTTATTGTATTCATTGTCATCCCTCATAAGAATAGTCCACAACAAGATAAATAAGTTGCTTTGCTTTATCGAGCTGCAATGTTAATTTAAAGGTATTTTCAAAAAGTTAAAAATACAATGCAATATTTAACTTGAGTTTTTTTTAAGTGACCTGAAGCAATAAAAATATCAAAATTTTGTATTTAAAGTATTAATAATAATACTAATAAACGTGCTAGTAAAATGTAGTGACCCCTAAATCTGACACAAAAGAATTCTATACAGACGTTACAAGTCAACAACAAATATTTTTTGTTTTATTTATCATGGTTTAAAACTTTTTAACAGCTGCACAACTTCTGCAACACGCTGCAAGGCAATCTGGAAACACACAAATTGTATAGCTTACAATATTTGAAAGCCAATATCAATGACAATTCTTTTAACAGGTAAAACGCGACATTTGTAGTTCTTTAATTGAGAACGACGCAGTAGTTATCATTGTAGAAAGTTTAGTCTTTGCAGTTTTTACACAGGGAAGTTGAAATCTTCAAAGACAGTTTTGTTTTCGAGAATCAAACAGCGCTCACCCGTTCTGTGCCAGCCAGCGGCTCCTCTCTTCCGCCCCGCCACGTCGGCAGGCCGCGAGACATTGACGGCACCAGAGATTAAAAACTCTCAAGATGGTTCCCTGCCGCCAGAGTCGCTCACTACACGGCTTTAAATCAGAGTTGACGCTACAAAGTCTACAACGACGATAATGTAGGCCCTACTCTATGAATTTCACGTACAACGAAGCCCTACTGTTTTTAAAGTTTGTTATATTTGAAGCTCTATCGAAACTAATGATATTAAAGACAGTTTAAGAGTAGAAGCACAAAGCTGAAAAACATCACGTAAAGCAAAATCGAAAATGATTAGAAGGGAAGCTTCTTGCCTTTACTACTGAGCTCTGAACAGAAAAGGACAAGTAAT
The DNA here is from genome assembly GCA_031762555.1 of Cynodonichthys magdalenae. Taxonomy (NCBI): domain Eukaryota; kingdom Metazoa; phylum Chordata; class Actinopteri; order Cyprinodontiformes; family Rivulidae; genus Cynodonichthys; species Cynodonichthys magdalenae. Next base: position 27,000,074 of record JARVJO010000227.1, read on the forward strand.
GCCTTTTGTCCGTCATCTAGTGTGTAAAAATGAGTAGGTGACCCACTTGACCTAACAAAACCATCAAAACACAAATATAAGACATATAATTTTCACCGTGTAGGGCAGTTACATATCTCAAAGTCGCAAGTAACACGTGTGGCTCGTTGGTCTAGGGGTATGATTCTCGCTTAGGGTGCGAGAGGTCCCGGGTTCAAATCCCGGACGAGCCCAGTTTGTATTTAGAAAAATGTTTTTTTTTGTTTTATTATTTAGTCAGTTCTCATCAAAGAACACGTTAAAAATAGGCAAAAATGGATACTAATTGAATACATTTCCTGTGATTACATGTGCTTTGCATGTGCAGTGATTGTATGTTAAGTTTAAAACTTACAGTTAAAAAAGCTTCAGTATTAAAATGTACAATTTAAATACTCAACAATTAAACGATATAACTGTGGTAAAGAACACACACAATTTTAGACACAGCAATCCATTTTGCAAATGTTACCAATAGGTTTATTGAGTGATATGAATATTCTTTCTTAAAAAGTGTAAAATTGCAAATAAATCTATACAGTTGTATGTTCACAGTTTAACATGTTCCCTTTGAATAGCCACCACTTAGATTAAAAAGAGATATGGTTTAATAAAGACGCAATAATAATAGAAATGTATATAGAGTTTCAAAATCATGCTTAATAAAAACCTTTAATTGCCCATTCATTGAAAAATCAATTATATAACAAAATGCATCTGCATAGATATAAAAACATACAAGCAAAAACAAACAAAACAACCTGTAAAGAGTATCAATGAACAAAACGCAGATCAGTTGAGCTGCTACATTCGGTATAGGTATTTGTGTACATGTGAATATATGAGGCATTGGAAAATGACAAACCATGACACCTGCTCAAAGCTTCTGATTGATCAGACCATCAAAAATGAAAGTGATTTCAAATATTTTGGCTTTGGGAATAATATACAGTATACTGTTTTCTATACATTTATTATATATAAAGTGCACATTGGAGATGTACAAAGACGCTATTTAAAATATTTTGTTCTCCAAAATGTGTAAAAAATAATTGTGCTCTAAAATCACAATGGCATTTAAAAGCAGTACAACTGCTGTTGTGTGGCTTTGATTACAATCACTGCGGATTAAAAAAATTCGATTTCGAAGCACATCTTCTGTAAGGTGGGCTCATAAATGGCACAATTGCTTCTGAAATGCCACAAGCTTAAGAGCAACAATTCCCTGCTATGCACTTTGCATTTTTCATATATAAAAGTGCCACGCATTTAAAAAAAAAGGCTACCGTGGTGTCATGTCAAAAACCAAAATAGATATATAAAATTTGTTAATAATACATAAGACATAATAATTCTTCTACCCTTAAACCAAGTGAGTGGTGTCTTATCACTCATACAAATAATGCCCCTGGGAAGCTACTTTCACATTTCTGAATGAAAACTTTGATAAACACTTCACTCTAAAAATGAATGAGTCCCACTTTTTTTCTTTTTTTTCCACGCAAAAGCACAAACAAGACCAAGGCTATGAGCTGCTATAATTAAGTGCACTTTTCTGTTGTGTGTGAGCCATACTGCATGTGTAGGAGAAAGCAAGCAAGAGCTACCTGTCATCACTTCATCATGTAAGCTTGAAGAGGCAGATGTGGTGTGTGGTGTTGTAACGTGTAGGCCCATTAAAAAAAGACGAATTAGCATTATGTCACAGGTAGCTGCACAAAAGACGGAAACAAAGTATTTCCAAAAAGCTGAAGCACATTTGACACGATGCACAGTGGGTGTGTGATATGATACATTCTGGAAAATTTCACATTTTACTGGCCTAGCGAGCAAATAACACGCGTGTGTAAATGAAGAGATGTGTGAGGCTGATGTTGCATGAAGAGCTTGAGCCATGTTTTGCTTGGTGTTGTTTGACTCTGCAGCCACAAGAGGGCGCCGCTCTCAAGCCAGCTGAGATGCTGCAGAAACCCTCTTTAAAAAAAAGCAGAAAGAAAGGACAGGTGTTTGGATCTTCCACGGCTGATCAGAGTTCTGATGCTGCAACCACATTTTTTAAAAGGTCAAAATGAGCTGAAATCAGCTCTTACTCTTCGCTCTAATGAGGTGAAAGGGTCAAAATGTGCACCCTGAGGAAAAGTTCCCCACTCCCTGTTAAGAGTCCACTGTTAAGAATGGCTATTTTAACCCCATTAAAGTCCAAGTGGTTCAGTCCAACAATTAACCCCCTACATAAAATTCCTGCTGTCCAGTGGAGGGATTCACACCAGGAGGTGGCGTTTCTTGTGCAAAGCCAGGTGGTCGGAGCGGGAGAAGCTGCGTTCGCAGTCGGGACACTGGAATGGTTTGACTCCCGTGTGCTTGCGGAAGTGTCTCGTGAGCTCGTCTGATCGGGCGAACTTCCACGTGCAGCCTTCCCACATGCACTTGTAAGGCTTCTCCCCTGCACAGAGAAGCAACAAGGTAAGGCTCATTTGAAAAATATATAGATTAAAAAATCATCTTTAACATCTGGAAAAGTGCAGCTGGTTTGTAAAGTGAGGCCTCTCACCTGTGTGTGTCCTGCGATGTGCTTTGAGGTGGGAGCTTTTGGTGTACACTTTGTTGCAGCCTGAGAAGTCGCAGCGGTGAATTCTTCGCTTTTTTAGAGTGTCGGGAGATTCGGCGGGGAGGGGATGCTTCGAGCTCATACGAACTATTACTGATGGGTTGTTGCACCTAAAAGAGACAGAAAAAAATATTTAAAAAAGGTACTGATGACAATATCTTGAAGAGCTGTCAAATAAAAAAAACCTGCACGTTTTCCCATTATAAAAAATGGGGTTAAATTGTCCTTAAATTAAAAATCTGTAAGTAAAAAAACAAACAAACAAAAAATATATACACAGGTCATGGCAACATCCATGAAAGAGTTATTTGGGGTTAAGGACTCTGAAAATATTAACATATCAGATTTTTTTACTTTGACCAGCAGAGGGCGCCAGACTTCCCTTTCATGGTGTTGAAATATTTAAACCAGTTTAATTTGGCTGCAGCTTCTCTCCTGAGCAATAATTTTTGTCAGGAAGTTAAACTACCCCTCCCATCTTTTTCCAGTCTAACACCGGCTTGGCTGTTTGTCTTGTAACCTCTGTCAAGTCACAAGTTTAGCACTTCAACTATTCATTCACTTAAATCTAATCTCAGTGAGCACACTCACAACTAAAACCAAGTTCTAAAACCTGGGAAGTAGCAAACATTTTTATAAAACCTTTTCAGGCTCAGCCTAGATGTATTTCCAGGTCTCTAAAGCTCCTGCATGCTGCATGCATAAAATCAAAAAAAAAAAGTTGAGTTTCAGGCCAAAAATATCAGGAAATGTCTTTGTGCCGTATCCTGGAAGAAGAGGCTGTTTGTGTGTTTGTTTAAGTGGCGGTTGAAAACAGGTGTCGTGTTGAAATATGAATCAATCAGGGATAAAGGAATGTGCAAAATTCCCCTTCCACCCTCACATTCAGATGAACACTAATAAACCCATCATTATTACGCACGTCCACCAGATCCCTATGAAATAATTGTCATTGTTAATATATGTTATTCAACCTACATACATACAGCGAGCTAAAAGAAGAGGTGCTAACAGATAAAGTCACACCTTTGATATGCTCTTAGGTTTATACAAACCCACCAAGGTTACTGTTGGAGCTATGGTCAGAGGCAACGTGGGAGAAGGGGCAGCAGTACAGCGATCTTTTATCAGAACAGCAACAGATTGTCCTGAGTTCCTTTGTTCCTCAGTGATGGGAAAAGATGGAATGCAGCACGACTTTCACTTTGCTCCAATGAAACACTAAGAACCATTACAACAAAGAACCTCTCAGCCCAAAATGAATGACCAAAAAAAAACTGTTCTGCAAGGGGAAAAACATGCACCAAAACACAACAGACTATGTGATGAAAAATGTTGGTTTAAAAATATGGTTGTGGAAAATGGGAAAGAATGTAAACAAGTCTTGTGATTTTGAGCCAATTGCAAATTTGATAGTGTTTTATGAAGACTTTATTTGCAATGAATCTCCCACCTGAAAGGTTAAAGATAATTTGCAGACACTATTTTGCAGAACAATAATATTAATCTATTTGAGAAAAGGCTTTGTTGGCCTAAAGCTACTGACTTTCATTATTTAGTTAACAGGGATGTTGTGTTCTTGGGTTGACACAGTGATGCATTTCTGTTGCTGGCTCTTGTCACCAAAGGGTGATACTGTAACAGCATATGGCAGACAATACTGTGCTAAAAACAAAACCGTAAAATACATAATATATGGGACATTGTTTTCTGTAATGGTGTCAGGGGAAGTGGTAAAGTTAATGTAATGAAGTTTATGAGTTTAAATCATAGTCTCGTATTTCATTACAACGTGAAAAAACACCTTGTTGTTTTCTCTTAAGGGACCATTTTTTTACAGTTGGCTCAGGGACAAAAGCGGCCTGTAAAAGACAGCTGCACTGACAAACATCAGAAACGGATGGCTTGCATCAACGTACACTCAAACAACAAACAGGTGAGAACTAACCGCAGGTGTGCCTCTCCGACTGTTGCACCGGTGACAAACCCTGCAATTATTTTTATGAGGAAAAGCCTTCATTTTGCAAAATGATGAAACGCTGTTGCGCGAAACAGATTTGAAACATAGAAGATCAACAGCGGGAAGAAGCGCCGAGGGGAGCTGAAGAGGAGAAAAAAGGCCGACCAACAATCTATTAAAAAGAACGAGAAGTACCCGGAGCGAGGGAGGAGAAACGAGAAAGGGGGAGCTACATCAAGATGGCCAACATGACATCCTCATGAAGAAAAGGTAGGGAGGCGTGGCTGAAAGACGGGAAGACAAATTAGGAGAATGAGAAATGCAACGGAGGAATGACAGATTCATGTCTGTGAAACATTTGTTCTGTTGTATGTTATATGTTGTACCAGAACAGAACCTGTGCAGACATTGATGTAATTATTAAAGAACAGCAAGTTGACAGGGTGTTCTTTTGCAGAGCTTCACATCCTAAAACATCGAGCTACATTTTGAACAAAGGAAAAAAAAATGTCTTCCTGCTTTTAAAGTGTCTAAGACAAAAATGGACGAGCACAAGTAATCTGTATACAGACTCATGAATGACTATGTTCCCGGGGAATACATCTGCCTTTAAACCAATCAGGATGGAGCTAAAACTGAGTCACTTCCATATAAAGTTGAAGTGGAAGCACTGCGGAGCCCTTAGTGAAGTGTTTGGTCAGTTTCATGTGGGTTTGAGTGTTTTGACTCACTCGTACTCTGGTGGTATCCTGATGGCTGATGGTTTGTTGTCGTGTCTGCTCAGTTGGTCCTGACAGAGTTCAGGCTGAGTCTCGGTCTTGATCGGCTTATGCAGATTGTGTCCGTCTACCGCCTTCATAGGGAAAACTGGGTAAGTGTGAAAGAAGGAGAAGGTATTTATTGTAAATGAACACATTTAAACACACATATATATATATATCCCTAAACATTATTTATCTGATGTTGACAAGTCAGGGCAGAAAGGCTAAAATAAACAAGGTATTTCAGGAAGGGCAGAAACTGAGTTTTTTTTTTTTTTTTTAGGAAAACAAAAAAGTCTAATTTAAATGAGAACTTTGTAGCTTAGTGATTTTATATGAACAAAAATGATCAAAGAGAAGGACCAAAGTAGACAACTGTAATTAAACAAAAATTCTCACAATTTTCATAGCGATTCATGCTAACTTTTATTTAACCAATATTTACACTATAAATCTACTTCAATAGTTATTTTGATGACACTTTGTGGTTTTAGTAATAACAGTGGCAGTAGCTGTTGCCCTGGGACCCTTCCTCTAGGAATACTACCGGTATATTTCCTGTGTAATGTGAAAATGATGAACCTTTTTAAGATAAACCTTTAAATTAAACTTATTATCCAAATTGATGTTGTTCATAGAGCTACCTTCAACAGGTAAGATAGTATTTGTTCAGAAGGTGTTCATACAACCTCACGTCTGATCACTTTAAATTAAACAGGAAGTTTGTGCCACACACCTGGCTTTCGCTCCCTGCTTGGATGATGGTCGTTGTCACTGGCGACCTGCTGGTTCACTATTATGGGCTGGTGCAGGTGAAGAGGAGGAGGGTAGAAGACTGGTAGGGGCACCATAACCGGTGACACCATGACTCCGGAGCCTGAGCCCACCAGGGGAGTCACTATGTTGTGGTGGTAAGGCAGAGAAGCGGTGGGCGGAGGTGGGAGGGTGTGGGATGGCGAGGAACGCAGCGGGGAGCGGGGGGAGGCACGGCTCGCTGAGCTGTACGGGGAGGACGGAGAGCTGGGAGGGGAGGCCGGGGATGATGTGGAGGAGCACGGCGGGGAGGAGGAGGTGGAGGAGGAGCGCTTGCTGACGGACAAGTCCACTGGCTCCAGCTGTGTCTGTGGCGTGTGAGGCTGGGTGAAGGCTTGCATGGGGAGTGGATAGAAGGTGCTGGGGTGGGGGAAGATCACGCCGTACGGCTCTGGGTTTTGGACTAAAGAAGTGTAGAATGACTGCGAGGAAGAGAAGAGACAAAAGAGCAGAGAGGTAAACATTTCCGCTCGGCCTTGAGTAACACGGAAAACATGTTTCTGCAGCGCAAACAACAAAAAAAGTTTAAACTCAGCGCCCTTTTCAGGAACAGATAGCTGTTCTGAGTACTGTGTGTGTGTAACCATTGTATGCAAATTTCTACTGTAAAGCAGCTTGTTATTTGTCCAGGAAGAGCAGGAATGTGGGAACCAGTCAGTCTAGACGCGTAGCAGGAGTGTGTGTGGGTGTGTGTTTAATGGTGTGTCTATAGGTGCATGTTGGGTAGTCGGGGTGGGGGGGAAGTGAATCAGGATCAACATGTTCAGGCATGATGGAAGCACACAGATATCCCACTCACAAGCACCCACACACAAATGCCTTACCGTCTCCATGTCTGTCTTTGAAGGGTAATCATATATCAGCATGGCTGCACAGACCAGGCTCCTACAAAATAAAACAGGCAGTCGTCAGCATACAGGAATCACCAAACGTTTAGCTCACATCGTCCATGGTCATTTGACATTAAATCTGAAACATTATTTACAACTGTCTTTGTAATTTTTCCAACAAAACTCGTTCTTTTTCTTGTAAATCTAAAACTTCCTGGATGATTCTTTGAGTTTCATCATGCCCTAGGCTCGCGTTTCCACTTTATCTGGAAAACACACCCAGTAATCAGTTGTCTCATCGTCTATTGTCACTCCGCACGTCTCAGATATGTAGAAAACATCACTTGGTGAATGCCAGAGCTGCATTTTTTTCAGCCTGTTGATTTAAAACGGGTAAATTGCGAAATCCAGCCTGATTTACCTGGCATTGACATCCTGCTCTGTTACACAAACATAAGCTTTTTACTGGTTTTTAATCAAATAAGCTTTAAACTCCAGCTGTAAGAAAAGGTGTCAGTATAAATACTTCAAAACTTACTTATTCTATGAATATAAAATCAACTACCACTGTAAGGTTTCCATCTTAGCACAAGTGCAACAGGTTACATTTTAATAAGGTATTTTTCGCAGAACATTGTGACATAAAGTACTAATGCACCCCACTTCAGTTTGACAATAAATGATGTTACTTTGGTGTGTTTTGGTATCTAATTCTCTTTTTTACCATCTGAAAACAACCTGACACTGAAACAATCCCAACAGCCTCACAGTAAAGTGTTTTATGAGATTATCACTCCCTGCAGGTGTGATGTGCCTGGAAACTTCCTGGTGTCAAAGACAAGACAGGGAAACTTCACACTTCACATCAAGTACACACACTCTCACACACACACCACCTACTGATAACTCAGCCATTTCGATAGAAGGGTGTAAGGTTTCTAAAATAGTTCCAGTTACTTTAACTTTGGATGACCAGGTGCAGACGGGTTACTGTTTGTGCCTAAATGAGTGTGTTTAAACACGCCATCGAGTGTGTGTGTGTGTGTGTGTGTGTTTGTTCACTGAAGCACTAAAGCAACATGAACTGTCAAAGAATGTTCCCTCAGGGATAGTGTGTGTGTGTGTGTGTGTGTGTCCTGATTAAAGTCCACAGTCTGGAGACAAGTTAACCTTTAATCATTAACAAATGGGCAAGAGCACAAGCCTTCACGCCCCTATAGCTCACACATACGGAAAAATACACACAGACACACACAAGGTCCAGATGTGGAGCAGACCAATAAGAGAGGGGGATGCTGACAGGCAGAGCCAGGAAGGGTGTGAACGTGATGAGTGAAGCCTCGCCCTTTGCCCGGCTCCAAAGAAACAAAGAGCCTGCAGTCAGGTGGAAGCTCAGTGTGTGTGTGTGTGTGTGAGTGTGCTGAGGGTGTGTTTTCTAATCTGGGTTTGAATTGTATGGTAGTTCAACTTGAGGTCAAGCAATTGTCCTATTGTGGTTGTGTATCACACACAAAGCTGACGAATGCAGAAAGTCTGAAACACACACAGATCACGACACGGGAAAGGAACAAAGGAAGGAGTTTATAGGTACTTTCACTGAAAAACAAAAAACTCAAAAAGGCCTAAAACAGGTTTTAAATGTGCAAAAATAAGTGGCTGTCATGAAAAGCCACATGAATTGTATTCACAACCTAATGCAGCACAATTTTGTTTGGGAAGTTAAGATGAACTCAATCAACAAAGTTATGTAAAAACAAGAAATTGTATTTTCTGTGAAAACTGTGTGAACACTGAGTGCTGAGTGACTTTGCTGAAGAAGCTGAAATTAAGTCTTTAAAGCTAAAAGAAGAACACTAACAATCGTTAAAAGCACCAAAGGTCTGGCTAAGAGCTAGCATAGAAGTACAAAAATAATTTAAATATTCTGAAGCAGATTTCAAAACAACAGTATTTTAGAAATAATCAAAGATATCTTGGGAAAAGGTAAAACAAATACAAAATTTTAAATAAAATGTGAAAATACCAAAGCTACAAACACCATTTTTATTTTTGTTGAATATTTCTGACCAAATTTCCCTCTGGGAAAAATAAAATATTTTTGAATTTGAATTGAATTGAATTGAATTAATATATGAAAAGTTAAACTTGGCAAAAACTGTGGAGAAGTAGAGTGCAAAAAATAAATCAAAAAGCAGGAAAACTATTTTGTCTGATATATTAGCATCTACTTGAGCTTCAGATTATGCCTCCTGCCACTTACATTATTTTCATTTACAAATAATACTTACAGAAAACAAAACATGACACTACAACTTCTTCTTGGTGGAAAAACTACAACTTCCTTTAGTTTTTTTTTTTTCGTGGAATATGATTGCATTTTTTCAGTCACGTGGTCTGCAACTGAACGCTTTCATATTCACTCCATTTTGTTTTCCTTTCTTTGATCAAAGCGAACCTGCTCATGAGCTGAGCCTCCTTGACAATTTTAAACAATTTAAAGTGCAGCACATGCCATTTTCCTCTTAAAGTGCGATCAAGAACAGCCCGAGGGACAACTACAGTTTCAGATGTGGACCTTTGTGAGCATCCGCACATACATTCACGTGCTCAGGTGAGAAAAAAAAAATTGTAGAAACGTCACTTATATGAGACCCATCTGTCTCAAAAAGTAGAACAACTGCCTGCGGGGTGAAGTATAGCATTAATTCCTTGGAGAATGTGGTTTCAGGAACATACCATTCCTCTGAGCGTTCACCTGTCAAACAGGTGTGTTTCTTCTGTGAGGCCCCGTTTTTTAAATGAACCCGGGAACAAATTGGGTTGTTGGAAAAAAAAATGCTCAAAGTTTTCTATTCTACAGTGTGAACGCATAGAGAAACCAAGAAAATGCTCTGATCTGTGTGTGTGTGTGTGTGTGTGGGGGGGGGGGGGGGTTAATAAAAATTACTTGTTTTATTCAGAACATAGGTAAAAACCCAAGTGGTGAGGGTGGTGAGTTCAACACACACGGAAGTGGAGGAGAGTTAACGTGTGCACAAAACTGAAACAATCAGAGGAAAGAAGCCTAATTTTGCTGCACAGTATTTTACTCAGGGATCAGATCAGCAGTTATAAAAATAAACTGCATTTCTTTTAGCACCCGTTCACCAATTCTGCCTGTGTCTTTTTGTAAAAACATTTCATGAATCACTTAACAGATTTTAATGAAGCGTTGTTAAAGTAATCACTGGTTGCATTTTGGATCAATTCTGATGAAGCCTATAAAAAGTAATTATCGAGTGCACAGCTCTTTAATGTTTGAAGTCGACCTGACTCAAGATGGCTGCCTTTGAAAGTAGAAAAATTACCATATATCAGTCAGTTTAAAAGAAATTAAGGCCAAACTTGGTATGGTAGTAGCTGAGAGGCATCCCCAACACATAAACATATCGTGTAAAAGCTCATTTTAAAAGTTCGACATGCATGGCAGCAGGTGACGTGCATTCCTTCAAGTATTTCTAGTTTCGATTCTGTATTATTACACCCTACAAGTCATATCAATATGAGATTTTTCCAGTTACTCCTGGAAGTCAACAACCTCCTTCAGCTGCAAGATAGAGATCAGGCAGTTGTTGAATCCTCTTTTCAGACCCCCCACCACCCCTCCCCTAAGTGGTTAAGGAGCCAGCATGTGGATAAACGATACATAAGAAGCCCTAACCCAGGGTGTTGGGGAGTACTTTCCTTGTTGCGCACCAGTGGGTGTGTGTTTGTGCATGTCTGTAAATATTGTCCTTCTCGGTCAGTGCAGCTACTGTGTACTCAACCCCAACCCACTCAGCAAACACTTCCTACATCCCTTTACCCCCCCCAACCGTCTTTCTCCACCCTTTGTCTGCAGTTCTCCTCTGCCGCCTCCTCTTCAGCGCTCCCCAACAATTTCTGTGCTACCCCGTTTATCTGAACCACACACACCACCCCACAGTCCTTTTCTTCTTCTTCTCCCTCTCTATGAACAACATAAAACAACTTGACCAAATGGGGTGGGTTGGGGGGGAGGATTGCGGGCTTGGAGTCTTTGGCTACCAATTCCACACACCCCTGCCACATACACACTTTTTGTGCACACTCAGAGCTGCACACAGACTTTCTGCTAGCTCAACAGAATTCACACACTAAATCACTAAAGGGCTAAATTATTACAGACACGCACACATGCTCTAATGGCAACAGGCTGGAGATGATGAGATCACCAGAGAGAGACCAGAAACCTCCAGACAACAGCTTTGTCCAAAAGCACTCTACCGCAACACACACACACACACACACACACACACACTGAAGTTCCAGAGTTCCTGATTCTTCTTGACTTTTCAACCTTTTTTCTTCCCGTCGCTCTCACCTCAGGTCAGAGCTGTGCCACTTTATCTCATCGCTGTCACTTTGACAACAGATTGCCCACAAACTTCAGCAACACAGCTTGGGGCGACATGTTGCCTCATCGCTCGCCGAGCAGAACTTTGTGTCCACGCTGACTCCGGTTGGTTATTGACATTGCAATTAGTCCTAATGTGAGCTCCTAATTGGCTGACTCATGCTGGTGGTGAGCTAATATCCCCAATGTTTTCAACGTTCTGCACGGTCTGCATCAGTCACACTAATTCAAGAATGCTGCTTGTTCCAATTTCTTAACCCCCTTGAGTGCACCTCCCCTCGCCTTAATTTTTACCCCTTACCTCACCCCTTGTTCCTGACTCCCATTATAACATAAGCTCTGCTGACTCCTCTCACTTTGAGGCCCCCCTATCCTCTTATTTTGGCTTCCCGTTCCTTCATCTGAGCTCCTCCTTTCCCTCAAACGCACACACACACACACACACATAGACCCTCTCTGCTCCTCTCCAGCAGCAGACTGTGAGGTTGCAGGCCTGCAGACCTCTGGGGGGAGGCAGAGGGGGCCACCAGGAGGGTAGAGGAAACAGGATCCATCATCAGACACACACATCCATGCAAGAAAACATTAGAAAGAGTTGTCAAACACTGACAAAGACACACACACACACACACACACACATACACACACACCTTGAGTCAAACTTGTCAAAGGGAGCAATGCTTTGAGGCTTTCCAGACAGCCGAGGACAGAGAGGAGAGAAACAGGGAGAGGGGAGCGGAAGCCCTTAGAGTTCAGCCCCACTGTTATTATTTCCACAGCCTGTGATGGGTTTGGGGGGGGAGTGAAGCCAAATGAAGGGAGGTGTGTAGGGGGGGTCTTCTGCTGCAGGGGGCCTTGTGGTTTCCTGTCTGACTCCCTCCCCTCAACCACCCCATACCCAAAGAATGAGAGAGGAGATGGAAAGAGAGGAAAAACAAACAGAAAAAAAAACAGCCGCTGTGACCAAACTGTGTCAAAATGGAAGAGGAAACAACAGAACAGAGACAGAAAATGGGAAGAAAACGAAGTGGGTTTCAACCAAAATATGAAAAAACTTCAATGAACCTCAGACATGAGGGGGGGGGGTGCGTGTGTGTGTGCTTCAACATGACATACATGTGTGTGCTGGTATGCATTAGGTTGTATAACCACTCACAGCTTTTTTACATTTATGGCTGTCTGAGGAGCAAAGTGTCCTTTTTCCCTTTAACCTCTCATGGAGATTCAACATCCAGGAGTTTAATGTTTAGCTTTAATGTTCCCCTGAGCATGCCCTTTGAGCAGTGTGTGTGTGTGTGTGTGTGTGTGTGTGTGTACACAATCTTGTGCATTTTGTTCCACCAGATAACATCAGCTTGTTGATTCAGGAAAGGCGGTGTATAGGGATGGGGTGGGGTGTTAGAGGGGTGTGTGGATGAGCACGAGTGTGTGCTGACCTGAGGGTGGGCAAACAAGTCGATCAAATCCATTTAACAACAAGCGCGTCAGCTTTTCCCTTTACGTTTTTTGAATGGGACAAGAAAAGTGAAGGGAGAACAACGAGGCAGAGGAGAGGAGAGAGATGTTGCCTTCATCTACCCCCAACATCCCTCTCCTCCCTCCTTTTCTCCCTCCCTCCTTTCTCCAGGCTCTAAACAGGATGAGGGCTTCATATGCCAAGTGGAATGTGTGACGCAAGCCCAGGCCTTGAAACAAAGCACAGGAAACAGGGAGAGACAGAGAAACACACACTCGGGAAAAAAAGAGATGAGTGTAAAAGATGCAGTAAAACTAAAAAGGCAGAGAGAGAAGATCAGGTGTCGCTTGTCGCCTCACACACACACACACACACACACACACACACTAGTCA
>JARVJO010000227.1:27032693-27063285 GCA_031762555.1 Cynodonichthys magdalenae
TCTCTCTCTCTCTCTCTCTCTCTCTCTCTCTCTCTCTCTCTCTCTCTCTCTCTCTCTCTCTCTCTCTCTCTCTGAAACCAGCCCCCATTCTGCTTTGCATATAAGCAACGGTGTTTTTCAGCGTGTTTGATGCCATTATACACAGTCATAGCCACAAATATGTTTTTATGTAAGCGACAGAAATGCACAGGCAGGTTGGAAACTGAGAAATGCCTTGAGTCATTCAAGTCTCCAACAAGCCCAATAAGTGTGCATTACTGCAAGTCGTATTAAAAACTTTCTTCTTATTATTATTCTGCTTTTAGTACATGAGATTGTCAAAATAAGTTTGCTTGGTTCTCTGGCTTCTTAGCTTGCAGTGAATGCAGTTTTCATTTTCCAGTGTGGTTGTTGATGTACAGCTGCCGTAGCATTCTTTATTTGGGGTGAAATTTTGCATGAAATTAGAATTATTTGTGCAAGTTTTAACTATTTCCCTAAATAGTAGTGATGAGTTTTTTTAGCACTATAACATTGGCAAACTTTGTCCTTGTGTGTTTCAAGTTTTTAAGTGTCTGTGCTGTTCAGTTTCTGTTACGTTGTTTCTACACTTACACATCTGACAGCTTAAAAAGTAAACATAAAAGTTGCTAATGATACATCAAAACATACAGAAATAATGTGTCGTGACTTCGGGTATACAGCTTAGATGCAATTTTAAGCTTTAACACGTCGTTGAAAGTTAAATTTTACATGATCAGACTGCCAAGTTCTGCACACTCCTAGTTTGAGTTTAAAGACTTTTCCACAGAATGATCAAATGATGGTTGATGTCACACGTTTAACTTTTGATGTCAATGTCAATTTATTTATATAGCACATAAAAACAACAAGAGTTGACCAAAGTGCTTCACAATTCAGCCAAATAAGCAAAACAACAAAACAACACAGAAATATAAACAATAAGATCAATTTAAAATAGAGAACTGTCTAAAAAATTTTACGAACACATTTTACGCTCACAACTTCTTTAGTACAACAAAAAACTACATACAGTGTTACTATTAAAACATTTTTGTCTTCTTTCACAAATTTCTCAAATCCACTCAAGCTGCAGGGAGTGTGTCTGAAAATCAGATCTTTTTAAAGTTGGCTGCACACTGCATCACAAAAAAAAAAATAATAAAATTAGACAAAGAGCTGAAGCACCTTTACTAGTGTGGCCATGGAAAAGGAACCCGAGGAAAGATTGCAACCATATTCACAATGTAAAACATGTTTTTAATCTGCTAAAACTGAAGTAAAATAAAGTTGCTTTTCTTTTTGTAGTTGATGACGTTCACAAGAATTCATAATATGAAAGAGAGCAAATGATTCAAGTTATTCAGAGCAGAAACAAAGTCACGGTTTCAATTCACTCAATTCCTTCAGATGCAGATTCTTCTTTAAACAAAAGAGGTTTCTAACCATGTGTGCAGCTTGTGAACTGTAGACCAGCATGTGTGTGTTTGTGTGCACATTAATGAACGATTTCATGTATCTGTGTGTGCTAGTGTGTGTATGTGTGTGTGTGTGTTTTGGGTGGGGGCTGTATAAATCGCCTCCCCACCCTGAAGGGAGTAGTGCTTCCTCTCCAGGGTTCAAAAATAACCAACAGCTTTATTGTTCAAGAAAACCTGCCTGCTGCCTCTGCCTGCCCTCTCTATATCTCTAACACACACACACACACTTCTCTCTTTGTACAGATCTAAAGAACTGACAAGTAGAGTCTCGGGTACACCCTGGCTCTGAGGAAAGGATGAAGAAAGAGGGAGAGAAAAGACAGCGAGAGGGAGCAGGGGGTGAAGGGAGGGGTTTGTGGACACTCGATGTGCTGACAGGACAGCAGCGATCACACCCAAACTGTGGCGCCTGACCTACTACAACAAACAGAAACACCCATACACACACACACACACACACACACACACACACACACACACACACGCACACGCATGGACACACACCAGTGGTGTAACATCATCCTTCCCAGTTTTCCAGTGAGGATGTGTTTTCTCTGCTCAGCCTGTGACTCAGCAGGACGACAACAATCCAACTCTTATCATTTCTACACTTATTGAAGAAACATTCTCTATTTGACTTTTTTCCATTTATTCAGCTTTATATTCCCACAACTTAAATTTTAAAAGAAAATGTAAAAAAATTATTTATTTGAATAAGTGTTTTTTGTACTATATAGATTTCAATTTCAGTCCCCTCATGGATTGTTGTAAATTAAATGTTCTAATTAATAAAATAAGTAAAAAAAACTTGCAAAAAGTTTTGAAGAAACGTTATTAAACTGAGTTTGGTTGGGT
The DNA here is from genome assembly GCA_031762555.1 of Cynodonichthys magdalenae. Classification (NCBI taxonomy): domain Eukaryota; kingdom Metazoa; phylum Chordata; class Actinopteri; order Cyprinodontiformes; family Rivulidae; genus Cynodonichthys; species Cynodonichthys magdalenae. Next base: position 27,035,030 of record JARVJO010000227.1, read on the forward strand.
TTATAAAATGTGGGTTTTTATATTAACTCCAGACATAAACTTGCATTTACAACAAATACTTTTCACATGTTTTCACCTTAATTGTTACTCATGAATTAATAGAAATAGTTTTGAGACACTTTGTCTTATCGTAGTAACCTTGTTTAATATGGTTACTAGTACAGTTTGAATATTTTATATTTGTACATGTGTATGCTAATATTAAACATATTAAATGTATGTATTTAACAAATACTTTGATGGTCGGAAACCAAAACTTTGTAAAATCGCTGTGGAAAACCACTTATTTAAAAATATAAGACTCATTTCATAAGTGAGTTCTTATCTTTTTTTTTTTTTGCATTTATAAAATACCAGAAAAACAGGTCTGAAGATTGAACTGTTCACCTTCCGTTTGTTGATGAGCTCCTCCTGAATTGACTTTATGTCATCAGTAGATTATTAAATGATCATTAAATAATTCTTAAGTGGTAAAAACCAAAACCCACAGCCTATAATGCAAAGAATGAAACCACAGTGTCTTATGTAAGATTTCAAAATCTTGCTTTTGTACAAGCAATTTTTCTTTTTTTTTTCTTTCATCTTGTCTTGTTTTATGTAATTAAGCTTTGAATGTTAAACGATGTGGAAAGTTTAACATCTAAAGTAAACAGTTTTTAAAAGCCATACAAGACTTGTTTGAATCATTGATGTATGGATGAAACCAAATGTCTTGAAGAACCTGTTTAGTTTTTATGTTTGGTTTATTGGTACAGTGGGGGGTCAGACTGATCAGGTGTGTGTTGGAGAAAACAGGACAAAGACCTGATCAGTTTGGCCGATCCACTTATGGGCAACCTCTCCAATAACTCTTGGATTATGTGTTGTGAAGGACTTCCAGCTGCTGCCACATCAAGTTTTAGCTCAATATTTTATGCCTTAAAAGGCTGCTGCTGATGAAACCGAAAGTAAAGAGAACAGAGGTCAAAGGTCAAGTCTCAGCTGGTCCACTTCAATCAGCAGCTGACTTTACAGCCCCCCATCACAGAGAATTATCCAGGTGCTGCAGGTGAAGAAGAGCCTTATCAGGTTTTAGTGCCGCAGCAGAGTTTTATGATTTGTTTCCAATGCTGTTTGACCTTCTGTTTGTCTGTATCTGATAAGAAGCTGCCGTCGGGCTTTGAACCTGACTTCCTTTAATCTTTCTGAACTAGAATTACAGACGATAGAAGCAGCTTTTTGATGCTGCGTGAAAACAAACTGCAAACTTACCTGCAGGGGAACTAAATACTGCAAAAAATAAACTGCAATAAAGCAATCAGAGGATAATCTCACGGAGATGTTTTTGTTGTTTTTGCAGATTATTTTTAAGTGAACTTTTAGCTTCACCTAAAAAAATAATTTCTTGTGGAGTTTAATTATTATCAGAGTGATTTAAATTGGTAATAACAAAGACCCTTTAGTGGATTTACTTTAGTAAAGTGCAATTATTAGGTGTTTGTAGTGAATATCCTCAGGTGATTAGCTGCCAGCACCTGGTCATGTCAGATCTGCCTGACTCGAAGCTTAATTATATCTATGGGACAAAACCAAAGAGGAAAAATACAAACCAGTCAGATCATTTTCTTATAAACAGGATTTTGTAATACTCTTAAAGCAAAATAACTCTTTAACGTTCCACCAGATAAATCCGCTGAGCTGGAAGTGATGAGCTGGTTTGTAAAACCCTGAGCCTTTTTAGTTAAATATCAGAGCTGCAGGATCAGGAGGAACTGAGGTGGAGTGCTGGAGCGGAAACTGATGCCAAGACAAGGAAAACTGAACTCGAAGCAGCGAGACAAACCCTGGCAGCCTGTGAGCACTGCCACCTCACTGTTTACACACAGCTGAGGCAGCACTTCAGGCACCAGGCCATCCTGAGCCTTCTCAGCTCCCTCAGCCGGAGCTTTAGGAGGTTCAAACACACACAACCTGTTAGTGAACCTGGCTGAAGGGTGGGCCACAGATGGAACAGATCAGCCCCACCAGTACAGGAAGGTGTGCATGGAAAATCACCACTCCGCTGGATTGTTTGTTTTAAATCAACCTGATTCTCCTCATCACTGTCGGACCTGACTGCATTAATTATAACTTATACGTTAATAAAGTGATGTTATGGCTGATGGGAAGTGTTGAAGCTTCACACGGCAGGTCAAAGGTCAGGTGGAGCGCTTCTCATAACAACCGAGTCTGTGGTTTTATTTCCTGCTGATGAGATTTCACAACAGAAGGTACATAAAGAGGGTGGAGTAGAGTAATAAAGATGCCTCGTGCTCCATTTGAAACAGGAACTTTTAGGCAACTGATGTAGTCATTGTTGATGGACAACAAAGAACACAAGCGTCATATTACAAATAATGTTCTTAAGGTACCGGACTTAATTGCAAAATTTCTTAATTCAAATGCAGATATTTTGCAATCTGTGAGCACCCAGAATGTGTTAAAGGATCAGCATCGGCTATTAGCACAAACAAATTTACATCAACATCTGTAAAATTGACTGAATTAGTTTTTTTTGTTGTGTTTTTAAGGTGAGTTGGTTGTAGGCTAAGTTGTGTCCTTTTGAGTTAAGAAAAAAATCCAACAAAGACCTGAAACAGGAACTGAGTTCCATCATCCACCTGTTGGATTGCAGGTCAGATTTTCAGTAAATTGCTTTTTGTTCACCTTGTTGGAGCTAAACTACTATAACTAACTATATATTTAAAAAGGTTATTTGCTATGCATCGACCCATAACAGCTTCACCCTTTGATTGTAAAAGATTTTCTTTTTTAAATGCCAGAATAGGGATGTTACAATTCACTCAAGCCCAATTCGATTATAAATTTTACAATAACTTTTTTCAACAAAAGAAATTATAGCTATTTTATGACCAAATATGCTTCTTTGAAACTTCAGCATTTTTGTCCTTGTATCAAACTGTAACTGTCTGTTGTCTTAGAATAGAATAGTATTTGCCATTGCACATGCCTGTACAATGAAAAACAGTATATAAATACAAATTCATTATAAATCCTTTTTTTGGCCAAACGTTTTCAAGTATAAAACTGAATTTGTCTGAAAGACATAACTTGCTGTTATGCAAAAAAAAAAAGAAATCAATTAATTTTTATGAATTGATTCATATTTTAAGCAGTTATTCTCAATTATTAAACAATTCTCAGGTACTGGACTGAAAATTGGTGACAAAAAGCCAAAGTCTAACAACTATTCTGATCAAGAACACTTAAAGTCATAAAAAATGTGCTGACTCAAGTCTTGTGCACAGCTCTTTGACCTAGATATCGAGTAAATCTAATCGACACCACAATCACTTGTGGAAAAAGAAGCTTCGCTGTGGACTAATTTTTGTCAACCGACATTTTTTTTTTTTTAGTGAACAGTAATAAATTCAGAGGCTGGTCTGTGGTTCTGTTATATAAATCCAACTACAGAACAAGCTTACCAACAGCCCAAACTTGTCTGAGCATGACTCCTCTTCAACCTCAAGAGCAGTTCCTGAAAACACTAACGTGTGTGGGTTTTGTGTTCAAACCCTCCATCAGGCCCACAACATTCAAAGTGACTGACATGTTAGGACAGGAGCCAATCCTCGGACGGTTTTCATGTCACAGTCATGCAGTTCTCAATGCATGCAGATAAAAACACCGACTCCAGATGTGCTGAAAGAATATGAACTGTATTTGAAGGCACAGACTTACAATAACAAATGAATAAAACAGAAAACATGTGCAAAAAGAAAACATGAGTAAAAGCTAAGTATGTTTCCATACAGTGTGTTGAAATCAGTGAGGTGCACACACACACAGTAACATTCACACAGAGCTGCAGCTCAGCCGTGAGGACTTCAGTGTTGAATACAGCGAAGGAGTTAAAGGTTACAGATTGTCTCGACAGGTTTCACACCTGAGTCTCGTTTGCAGTAATTGAAGAGGAGCCGATTTGGACTTCCCCTGGCTGGGGAAGGCAGAGCCATTGTTTGGGGGCCGTTCCACCTCCACAGATGAATCGATGATGTGTATGTGAAAGGTGAAAAACAGGATGTGAAATGAACTGGATATATTGTGTTGCCCTTCCTGTAAAGCTGCTGGAGCTAAATGAAGTTCAGATGTACAGGGCCAGGAAGCAAAACTACAAATACAGAGGAAGAATCAAAAAATAGAGGAGAAAGCCTCCCTCCCCTCCCGCTCCTGACCCGGCTCCTCGATGTCAGCACCAGTTCAAGAACCGGCATCATTTAGCTCAAGTCGAATTCTACCTTTGGAAAACACTCGCACAAAAACATTACATCATTGTTTGACACTTTTTTTTGTTCCGTTTTCTTTGGGAACGACTCGTTTTTTTGTGTTCGTACTTCTGTAACGATGACTTTCGTCATGTTTCAGAATACTGAATTGGACTCTTTGTTCTTCCAGGTTAAATACAAAAATATTCTTTGGCCATTTTAGTCTTGTTGCATTCGACTGAGGAACCCGTCTGTAAAACACAGGTGCAGGTCTGACTGTTTTTACAGTTTGGGGCAGTGCTAACTGGGGGCTGTTTGTTTAATGTTGGAGTAAAAGACAATGTTTGTTCTTTCTACTTTAACCAACTTGCTGTTTTATTTCATGGTTTTCAACCCGACAACTCCTCTACTCTATTCTGTCCTTACAAAACCCAACATTTTGGAGCCTTTTAACATCTTTTTCTCAGTCCTTTCCCTGCTGCTCCTCCTGGAGTCATCACCATCTGACAGATAATAATGTAGTTCTGAATGCTTTGAAAGCGAAGGAGACACAGAGTCCACTGTCCTGTGGGGACTGTCCCGTCTTTCAGCGGGTCAGGGGAGTGTTTGTCCATCGAGCTGTATTCCCAGGCTGGTGAGGGCGTTCTGGAGGTGTGCGATGGTGCCCTCCAGCTGCTGCTTCTCCTCCTCTAGAGCAGAGACCTGCTCCTTCAGCTGGCCCTCCGACTGGGTCAAAGCCTCCACTCGAGTCTCCAGGCTGCAGACTCGAGCGTGGGACACCTGAGTGGAAACGACAAGAGAAAACAACCATTAGATAGTGTGACTCACAGGACGAGATGACATCTTCATGTGTGTTTATGAACCTGCAGCTCCTCCAGCAGGTCCAGGTTCTGCTGTCGGAGGCTCTGATTGGTCCGCTCCAGCTGTGCGGCTCTCTGCTGCTGGTTGAGGGTTGGAGGAGTGTCCAGGAGTTCATCCTGCAGCACGTGGTACTCCACCTCGTAGGCCTGCAGCTGCTTGGACACGTCCATCTCACAAACCTAAAGAACAAATATGAAAAACTCAGAGAGCTAACAAACCAGAGCCGTCAGGCTGCAAATAGGTCAGCACCTGAGTCAGACTGAGAAACAAACTATTGTTGAGAGAAATCCTTTCAGCAGGGAGGTGACTGTCAGCTGAGAGCGCAGCTGTCAATCACAAATAATGGAAAGCTTTTTCTTTTTAATCTACTTAGTACTTGGAGTTCTTTTATATAATAAGACTAAGATTTGTTTTCACCTCTGTTTGTCAGTGATGCAATCACTTTAAGATTAATTGTTTCAAAGCTTGATTGACAGACTGAGCGTGACGAGATCAAAATAACTTTCTTCAAAACAAGACAGAACTCTGACAGCCATGTCTAAATGGAAACGTTTTGTTTTTCTTTTAAACCAAGACTCATATCAAGTCTATGTGAATGATTGCTAATTTTTATTAGCCTCATAAGGAAGTGTTTGACTCTTGTCCTGCAGAAATCCAACCCTATGCAGGTCATTAACTTGTTTCTTCATATTCAGCTGTTTGGAGGAAGTTCATTGAGGAAAAACTAATATCACTTGTTGGTTTTGAGATGTAAAAAAAAAAAAACACGCACGAACAAATACACACCCAGTAGGCAAAAAGTGCAAAGTTCTACTAAAACCATCAAAACAAGTTCCTCTGAGGTCATGTTGGGTTTGTTTTACATAACTATTGTAAAGCAATAAAAAGAAAATACTTCTGTTTTTTTGACTAGTCAGTCTTCTGTGATAACATTTGTTAAGTTCCACTCGCACCATTACATGTCAGCTGGTTGTCGGTCAATTTCTGTCCATTCCAGTAATAAATGTGACCCATGCTGGTAAAACGAGTCACAATGAGGAATTTTTCCAACATTAAGTTATTTTTTTTCATATTCTCCAACTCAAAAGCTTCAAAATGATAGTTTGTTAAAATTTAGTGAATAATCAAAATGGTCTAACAGTACATGATTCATTTTCTCTAGAGTTATATAATCAGTTCAAACCCTATAATAAAAAAAGGAACACTTAAGCTTCATGATAATACCAAACATTATACAAGGGGATTTCCGGATGCTTTTGGGAGACATAATTTTCTTTCATCTTTTTTATTTTAATTTTTAAGAGTTAATAATCAAATGATTATTTCTGAGGACATACCTGTGATAAAACTTAACTGGGATTGATATAGATGCTGCCGTTCCTTTTTATGCAAATAATTGCACCAAAAGCCAATATATTCTTTCATTTTGCTGCAGCCTGGACTGACTCTGACTAATTCTGGTGACAACTTTGAGAATGCAAACCCACTACAACATAAATAGAAGTTCTTCAAAAAGTAAAAATAAAATCAATTAAAAAAACACGTTTTTGGTTTTCAGAAATAAAATCCCATCACAGTTAACATAAAAACAACAAGACAAAGAAAACAGCCTCTGGTTGGGAAAGCATTGGTAATAAACCAGCTAAGCTCGTCACTAAAATGATTATTTACTGTACATCCAATGACATGCACAACAAACAGGCAAATTCTAATAATCCACATTTAAATGTGGATTGTGACTTTTGTTACTGGAATCATTAAACAGATCATTAAAGTCATTAAATCTAAGTGACTTGGTTCACACACCCTGCAGCTGCTCAGAACTGCTGGAAAGACCAGATGTGTCTCAACATTGACGTTCGCCTCCATCACTCAAGACGTGAGCCAAAGCACAGGAGGTCATGCGGCCACTGATCTTCCAAACCTAAGTAAATATATTTAATCGCTTCAAAACGGACAGCATTACCACGGAAAATCTACAGATACTATTTTATATTTGCTTTGAGAATTGAACAACGCTCACAAAAAGACTAAATAAAAACCATTTACTAACTGGTTTTTTAACAAAAAACAACCAACCATGACGTTCATGTTGCATTTTAAAACATTTAAATGCTAATAGCTAACTATATACCAATATAACTTTTTGTTTTAGTCCAGGGTACATTTTTTTAATTTATCTGCAATATTTTGCTTCACATTACACATCCCACCAGTTAGTTTGTCAACAGAGACAATGATGCTTTTAACTAAATACATTTTATAACAATCTGTTAATCTAATAGTGTATTAAAATTTAAAGTAGTAGAAATGTTTTCAATCTGACCGTGACAACAAACATGGTGGCAAAACAAAACGGTTCACTGAATGAGATCAGACAAAGTTATTTCTGTGCGGTTGGGTTAAATAATCCCTCTAAATATAATTACTCTAAAGTGAAAGTACTGTAAAATAAACTCAGTCTTTAATTAATGCACCACTCCTGATATTCACCCTCAGGTATAAATTCAAATATTCCGTAAAAAATATAAAATAAACAACTAGTTTTTATTGAAGTTATTTAACGTTATCTTACTCAGGATTTAAGATAAACAGAATCCCAACAGTTTAAGTGAGACAAGGTTTTAGAGACCGTCTACAAATTGCAAAATCAGTCCGTAATATTCAACATCATCAATAGAATTGTCACCTAAACACATCACACGTTTATAAATCAGACAGTTACAGTATTTCTCCTTTAATGGTCATTTCAACCGAGAAAATAGAAACTATGTGTGTTTGTATATTTTTGGTTATTTTTTAAAACAATTGTTCAGTTCGAAGTTTGACTTGTTTGCATAAAATTAAACTTGGAGCTTTTATGACTTTTCTCCAGTTAACAGGAGGTGGTGTGTGCAGTTTTACAGGTTTGATTATTTGTTTAGAAGAAGGAACTTGGCCAACTTTTGTGTGTTACTGAAACTAAATGATCTATTGCCTGCACTCAAACACAATAATGTCTGTTAGTAAATACACAAGAAAGGATTGACTAAACTAGGGAAAGAATTTAAAAGCTGTGAAAAACAGTTTAGTAAACAGATCAAATGGATTCTTATGACCTCACATTATATTTCAACCATGACCATGAAGAGCTCCACCCTTCGGTCATCTTCTGTGTTCAAACAGGCTTTGTTAACCTGGACCGACGTGTTGATTTTGACCGTTGCTGCCTGCAACCCTTCATCTTTAAATTCTGCCGTTAATGTTTCCTTCCTGGTTCTGGACAACTTTGGCTTGCTGGAAGACTGCGTGGGCTTCGAGCTACACAAATGGAAATCAACACGCAGCCACGAACCTGCTGTGACTTGTTACACTTTTTTTTTCCATGGGAGGTGTGAAAAGTATAAAGGAAAGCAAAACGTACGTTTTAGTTAGTCACCATCTATTGTTATTTATTAAAATCAGAACTATATGATGCAATTTGAGTCAGAGCTAGTTTCAATGAATCATTGATGTGTTGTTTTTTGTTATAACAGGTTAGTGAGTAAAGAAGTGGTTAATTATTACTAAAGACTTGATTCAGTTTTATACCTGGTTGATGGTTTTTTCCATCTGCACCAAGCCCAGGTTGGGTAGCAGGGTCTTAATGAAGTCCACTATAGACTCCAGGCTGTCGTGCTGCAGAATAAGAGGCTTGTGGCTGCCAAGAAGACTCAACGCAACTTTGAAGATGACCTCTGAACCCTGCAGAAACAACATATCTAAATAAAAAAAAAAAAGAGGTTACTGAATAAGAAAAAGACATGGAAGAACAGCAAAGGTGCTGACGTAAAAAACTATAAAAATACCTGATGTAGAATTGATAAAAGCAGGTGCTGACAGCAAAGCTTACTGTATTTATTAGTGATTTAAAAGCTTTTTTTACCAAGAGGATAATCTGACGTCAATATAACAAACGCTTCAGCAAACATAAATATATGCTCGGGTGAATCCAGAGAAGGTGTGCGTTTCAAGTGTCATTCTTTGAATACATCAGGGTGTGGTTTGGGTTAGGCAACATCGCATGAGATCACACACACGAGGAAAAAAATAAAAAATGGGAGTGGAGGTGTGGAGCCCCTCATACGATATCAAACGCGTGATAGTGAACAGAAGATGCCCTCATACTGAGGCCTGCACGAACACACACACACAAATTGTTCCGCTCAGATGAGCACAAGGAGCCAGTCAGTCTGGTTCAGTTACAGAGCAAGATACAGTTAAAATAGCATGATGGAAAAAAACGATGGAATGAAGGAAAGATGACATGAAACAAACTGATACAAACTCTGTGTGTTAAAAAGATTTACTCTACTAAGTAAACATAAAAAATAACTCAAATGTAAATTAATGTTCAGGAAAATGTTTGATATTTAAAAATCTCCTTTTTAATCTGTAAAAAATGACACTGAAATACTGTGTAGCTCAGACTCAACTGTTTCCTTTGTTGCCTGCAGTCATAGTTTTGTTAATGTTGTCTTGCTCCAACACTCTCTGCTCTAATCAGAGAAGTCTGTAGTGAGCATGTAAAGTCTGAACAAGACAAGCCCAGCTCTCAGATCTTACCGAATACTCGGGCCACGAAGCCGAGGGGGAAGTGTGAGGCGAATAAAGTCAGGAACCAGGGGGTGGCGTACAAGCTGGGCCCGATCTCCTGCTGCTCCAGGTGGCTGTGCAGATCTCTGTGGTAGTCATGAAGCAGCCGAGACAGCTGGTACATCTGAATCTGACAGACAAAACACATCGCAAGTTTTAATTGGAGGGACGCATTTAATATTTTTTTACATTTAAAACATGGTGAATTACATGTTTATTAGTATTGAGCCTTTCCATCAAAACAGCTGTTTTCAGCCTGATAAAGTAAAATTATCTTTTAGCAAATGGTAATCTAAAAGTAAGAATGTTTTGAAGAAAACTTGTTTTCTGCTTCATTAATTAATTTATGTTAGTAAATTGCCAAAACAAGACTGTTTTAATTAAATTATACAGATATGCACAATCACAAAATAAATACATGTAAATAAATTAGAATTAGAGATGGGCGTGGATTAAAATTGTAATTGTGAATAATCGCAATTTATTTTTGCAATTAATCAATTAATCGTTTTTGGGTTTTTTTTATAGAAAAGAATACTCTACTATGGCTGAATGTGTACATTTATATGTTGTGATGCACTCCATGTGCCGTTAATCGTTAACGTGCCCAGCACTAATTAAAGTATAATACTTCTTCCAAGACTTACTGCTAATTCACATGTATTTTTGATTTTCCTAATGTGTTTCTAATCAAAACCAGGCTTGACCTCCTTTAGCCTCTAAGGAAAATGTTAAGAGATTCTCTCAGCTGACCTCTGAACTTTGTAATCCAGTACCACAGTCACACCTGACACCTTAGAATCACCACAGCAAACCTTCCTTCTTTAAGACTGGTAACTTTTTTAAAAGGACAGTTTTTAAGTCGTATTGCATGTATAGACAAACACCTTATTTGCCTGAGTTTAGTCTGGTTCAAAGTGGCAGAACAAACGCAGACAGACACATGTGCAAGAAGCAGGTGAAGCTGGTTCTTCACTGACTTCTTACTTGGTCTTTCTCAAATCCATCTGATTGAAACCCGTTCCAGTGAGGCGTCTTAAACACAAAGACCTGTTGTGCCGTTTACCTGCAGGATGATCATGTCAGGCCTGTACTGTTTCCGCAGACCAGCGTCAAACATGAGAAATTTGAGCATGTTGAAGGCGTCCTCCTCCCCCATGTGTAAAAGCAACACTCCAGCAATGAAGGACAGGCCCTGACAGTAACCCACCTACAAAAACAAGTGTTAAAACTGTAAGTTAAACAAAAGCAGATGACATCCATGTTGATTCCACTACGTGAAAGAAGAAACCACCATTAGAAGTGGACAAAGATACCTCAGGGTCGAGCAGTGAGTAGGCTTTCAGTATATTGTACAGTGAGAGCTGTCCTGCCCCCAGCTGGGCTTGGAAATATGGATGAGTAGGAAAAGTTCGACCTGGAGCAGAAAAAAGACATTAAAAGTATTATTTATTTATTTATTTATTATAAAAGTATTAGCTTCTAAATGCTAAAGCAAGAAAACTTAAAAGACAAAAGTGAACTTTTTAGAATGTCTGACAAATTTGTGTGAAATTTGTTGTTTTTAATTAAATGAAATAAATGTATAAAAAAAAAAAAAGAATCAGTTTCAGAAACATTTAAAACCCAGCAGAGTATAGAGATTCTTGCTTTTGTCTGGCATTATTTGGTACAAGAATCTGACTAAACTAGAGTGATCCAAAAAAGATAAAGGCCTGCAGACGTGTTCACATGTTGGAACAAAATGTACACACTGGTGAACTTGGTTTTGGGATGCTAGATTTAACATTCTGCAGCCGATGCAAAAAAAAATGATATAACTCAGTGCAGGAACATGCATCAACCCTGCTTAAATACTTGTTCCTGAAAACACACATGCAGCTTTGTCTGCAGTGAAATATTGGACAACCACTTCAGAACAAGAAGTGAAGATCACCAAGTCTTGGATCCATAAAACAACCTTGTTAACACAGACAGACAGGCAATTAGAAGGCATGTGTACTTTAGGATTGGAGACTGTGTAACCTGCAGTGTGTGAAGAAGACAAAGTGTGAATTTTTCTGTGTGGAATGTGCTCTGAGGGCTTTACGTTTGCGAACATAATGCCCCAATGCCCCACCCTGGCTGTAGAAGTGTGCGACTTGATCGGAGACGAGGGAGCGCTGAACACTTTTGCTTTTTTATGCTAAGATGTACAGCTTTAACTCGCTACCTAATGCTTTGTTTTTAATGCCTCACAATGCATCACACCTTTATAACAAGGAACGTCAGTAAACCACTCGAGTGAATGCTGTTTTTACCTTCCTACCTGAAGTAGAGAGAACTACAAAGACAGGTGGCTGAATGACACGAGGTCAAACACAGGAGCTGAGTGCTACAGGGTTTGATGTGTGGGTGGATGTGTATACAAATGTATGTGGGTGTCATATGGGTGGGGTGGAGGTACTGAGTACTGTATGTGTGGGTTTTTGGGTGGTAGGTGTTAGAAGCTGCCGCTGATTAACTTTTGTGTTAAAGTCAGAGGAAAGGATTGCTGCAAACAGTTTCTTTAGCGCATGTTTCTAAACCACTGATCACAAATTAGATTTTTTCTTCTTCTACAGTTAGTGAAAAAAATGTAGAAGTTAAAAAGGTCAACCACTTCCCAGTTTTTAGTTGGGGCTTACATAAAAGATTAATGTTATATCGCCTAAACAGGTATATAATAAATAGATTTAGTTTTGTTTTTGCGAATAACAATTTTATGAGGAATCGGATGAAATAGATGCCTGCAGTTTTAATACTCTCACATTTTTGCATGTTTAAAGGAATAAGCAAAAAAGTTGTTGAAAATTTGAACGAGCTGTACCATTTTCTTCAAACAGAGGCTTATTGCAGACACCATGAACATGTGAAAAAGGTGTTAAAACATGACAACTCCATATTATTTCCACTGATATCTGGACCTCATATGAAAGTCTGTGGTTAATCCTAGAGATAGACCAATAATCTAACTGATTTATTTGGTTGATATTGTCCCTTTTTAAAGGAATGAGATATACACTGCCAAATAAAGTCACCACCTGGATTTAACCAAGCAAATAGGTTTGAGCCTCCTATTGGATAGTTACTGCAGGGGCGATTATCCTTCAGCTGGCAACAAGTTATTTAAACCCAACTGGTGCAATGAGTTGCTTCTCATTTCTTAAACAACCACGTGGAAAGACATCCTGTGGCCATGGAAAAGATGTCAGTCTATTTTAGAAGAGTCAAATTATCAGCTAACTGGAAAAAAGGATTCAGTTTGCTAGGGAACATAAAGATTGGACTCTGGAGCAATGGAAGAAGCTCATATGGTCTGATGAGTCCGGACTGACCCTGTTCCAGAGTGATGAATGCATCAGGGTAAGAAGAGAGGCAGGTGAAGTGATGCACCCATCATACCTAGTGTCTACTGTACCAGCCTGTGGGGGCGGTGCTATGATGTGGGGTTGCTGCAGTTGGTCAGGTCTAGGTTCAGCAACAGTCTGTGCTCAAACAATGGGGTCAGCTGACTACCTGAATATACTGAATGACCAGGGGTCAGATTTATAAAGCTTGCGTACGCACAAAACCAGAACAGAAACTTGCGTACGCCACTTTTCATGCAAAGGTTGGGATTTATAAAATCCAAACTTGGCATGAAAATGTGTGGTCCCTGACGCCAGCTCTGACCCATGCGTACGCTAACTTTGGAGACGGGAAGCTGTGACACAGATGGTGAAGAGAGGCATTTTAGCCACACTGCGTCATGATCACTGTCAGATGTTTATTTTACTTCATAATCAGACTTAGATTTTAGATCATCTTTATCATAAGCTTTACAAAAAGTATTATTTATGCTTCTGCAGCTGAGCCATAAGGACTTTTGAAATAAAAAACTTAAATCTTAAATACTGTAAAAGTTCATCCATCTCCTTCCTCCTCAGATGACCCTGACCCACAGACCCCTCCCCGACAAGAGACATTTCAACACAACTGCAAAAGGCTCGGTTCACAGTTTGAGTATTCACACAGGGCATGCCCAACCTCGCCAGTGGTGGCTGTGTTATATCCAAAAGGTTCCCTTTTAAAAATCCGTATTTTTCAAGCGCACGGGGGTGTGGGGATGTGTGAGGGGCTGAGGAGATGGTCAGCCGCAGATAACAGTGCAGGCAGGAGGGGGAGGATGGGGAAGAAGAGTGGTGAAAGCATTTCTAACTTTATCTGACTTATTTAATTTTATTTATTGTTGTATTGTCCCACAGGCTCTGAGAGAAAATAAATTTGAAACTGAGTTTTTTTTTTTAATTGTGAGATTGCCTTAAACGTCTGTAAACCTGCAAAATGAGGGAAAATTTGTGTCATATACAGACAATTTGTTCACATGAGGAGTTGTCAGCACCTGTAATCCTCCAGACGCAGGACGGAGCGTGTGTCCAAGCCGACCAATCGCTTTTTTTGACACTGATCAGCTGACTCATTTAAATAGACCTTAACATTCATGAGGTACTTTGCATTGACTGCTTATGGTTGAGTGTGGATGTGTAGAGGGCAGAACCTGAGGCAGAACCTGAGGCGGGACCTTGTGCGCAAATTCTGAGGGGCAGCTGTGATCTATAAAGGGAAATTGCTTGAAAGTGTGCGTGCGCACGGTTTTATAAATCTGAATTTTTTTGGTGTACGCCATTTTCGCCTTTTGGCTATATGTTCACTTTTAGAATGATTTCCACACAATCCTTTATAAATGAGGCCCCAGATTATTCCATCAATGGATTTTTTTCTTCCCTGATGGCACGGGCATATTCCAGCCTGATTCACAAGAAAATTCAGCAAAATCGCAGCACAGACCTGTCCGGCTTTATTCCCTCTCGGGTCATTCATAAAATCACAGGTGAAGGAGGCCAAGTCCCGCTCACATGTATGCATTCAGAAATGAAGCCAGCAGCGCAGAACCAAAAGAGCAGATCAGCTGGGCTGAAGTGGACTGCGACGTATTTACTGTGGGACAGACGTCTGCTGCCTCGTATCAAACAAAACAAACTGAACTGACTTAGTTTAGTGATCAAGTGGTGATTCAATATTTTTAAAACTAACTACAAAGCTGCTGTTCTGTGTCATTTTAATATCCCCTCTGTAATAAATCTGTAGGTTAATCCTCCAGTCGCTCACCTGCTCTGCATCATATCAAAAAAAAAAAAAGAAAAAAAAGAAAAACGGAATCAGCTTATCTTAGCGAATCTGTGGCTCAATATTTTTTAAACTAACTACAAAGTTGCTGTTCTGTCATTTTTAATATTCCCTCTGTAATAAATCTGCTTGTTGGTCAGCTCATTATCATTTTCTAAATCCGGAAGCACGGACTGCTTTTTCACAAGTCGGCCTGCCGGGCTCGGTCCCGGCTCTGATACTACCTCTGCTCGCAGCTCAGGGTCGCATCAGAGACTCATTTTACTTGCCTTTCCGCCTCTGTGTTTTTTCTGAATGCTCTGAGGAGGACAGAACACGCATCCGTCCTGGACTGAGCAGAATTACGTTTCTAAGATGACAATGCCAAAATTTATTGGGCTTGAGTGGTTCAGGAACCGTGAGACATCATTTTCACACATGGATTGGCTCCACAGGGTCCAGATCTTAACCCCATTGAGAATCTTTGAGATGCAAGATGCAGGATCTTGGTGAAAAATTAAATCAACACTGGATGGAAATAAATCAAAGCTAAACTTGGTTCAACGAAATATTAGAGTTTGACCCTTTGTTTTTTGGCCAGGCAGTGCATCTGTTCAACCTGATATACACAGACATTTTGGATTGATTAATCTTAACTTGCAGCTTAAAAATATTTCCTCTTGTATCAGAGTTAAACACAGAATTAAAGACCGATTAGCAAAATAAAAATGATGTGAATCTGTGTGTGTGTTACCCAGGTCTATGAGGATGGCGTGTTGCTGCGAGGTGAGTTGTTTCAGCAGCTCTTTGTACGGAGTGTGATTGGACGGAGGCCGAGAGGGAACCGTCTGCCTGAGTAAGAACTGCTCAGAGAGGAACTTCCAGATCTCACCTCGATGCTGCCTCGGGACGCCTGCACAGATGAGACAGACAGAAGAAGACTGACATGTGAGGACAGGATCCCAACTGCACCAGAAAAAAAAAAACAGATAATTAACTAGATCCTACATTGAGATAGGAATTATGTTGAAAATGTATTAAAAATCATCTGACAGTTTATTATTTACTTAAACTCACTGCCAGACCAGGAGTAGTGTTTTTTTTTTTTTTTCCAAAAAGGTGCCAACATTTTGAAGGGCCATATTCACATAATTACTGAAATATTTATTTTGTTATGGCAGCAGAATAACTTTCTATAAGTCATGAGATGAACATATAAACACATACATACATATATATACAGTACACACGCACACAAATCTTAGTTGTTTATTTTAATTTAACCTTTATAAACCAGGCAAATCCCATTTGGATCACATATTTCTTTTTCAATGGTGGCCTGGGCTTGAAGCCAACACTTTAGTTCTTTGTTGGCTGTTTTAAAAATGCTTGATAAACGAAGCTGGACTGGATTGGATAAATATGTACCTTGTGCAACAGCATCATGGATGGTCTCAAAGTCAAATTTGACTTTTGATCTCCCAGGAGTTCCCAGCATTTTCTCCCACACCAGAGTGACGTCCTTCAAACATGGAGTGATTTCCTCATAGTCCAACTTCAGGCGCTTGTTCTGCAGATCACTCTCTGAGGCTGCAGATACAAATACACACACAATGCATGTTAATAATGTAACAACTCATTGCTGTAGTCTTATGATTTTTGTCGTCTGATTGCCTAAATGTCCTTCTTCGGGAGCCTATATCCAATAATACTGTGATGTGGACATTTACAGTCCCCTACAGGAAGAGAAAACCACTTGGATACCATCATTTAAATGATAACTGGGGTGACTAAGCATCAAGATATTTTCTGTATGAGTTAAACAAGTTTCAGAGGATTAACAGCCAACATAAAAAACACCTAAACTGTGATTTCTGCTGTTTTGACACCAGTGATCAAAGAAGGTGAGGAAACACCCAGCACCCCTCTCCTGTTCCTCCCTTTCAGACAACACCCTTCCTCTCAGCCTCCCCCAACCCTTTTCACCCACGACTCATCTGTTCTTCTCTTTCTTTCCTTTCAACTCTTTCCGCTCAGTCAGTCCCACATTTGCGTCCATCAGCCACACTCTCCCTGCTTCCCCAGGCGGATGCTCCACCCTTTCCGATCATGTGTGGTGTACGCCCAGTGACCAGATGCAACTTGGCTGTGCTCAGCTGGGTGATATCATCACTTTTGGACAGGACAGAGATGGTGGGCCGTGTCACATTACAACCTGCACCCATACCTTCCAGGAAATGGAGGGTGTTATGTGAAAAATATTAAATTATTATCCGTGCAACAGCAAAATGTGTTAAGAAAACAGGGGTCGCTGAAATAACACCAGAGCCACTTTAGTAGGCTGCTGTACAAAAAAAACTTACTAAATAAATAAATAAATTCCTAAAATAGCAAAAGAAGCATTAGAAGCAAAATGTATGAAATAAAATGCTGTTCATTATGGCCTCAGCAGCCAAAGACAGGAAGATAATGACCTGGAAAGTGCACTGAGAACAATAAAAACAAAAGAAAACTTGGATGGCACAGAGGGTTGACACACCCAGAGTAAGAATAGATGCTGTTCGAGAAGCTGAGGCTGCGTCGTTTGTCTTATCTGTCTGCAACAAGCAGATTCTAGTCCATCAAGACTTGCTCATTGGCAGCAGCCCAGCTGGTGCTCACTCCCTCCACCTTCAAATTTCTCCTTGCCTCCAACTCCCCATTTTTCTCTCTTTCTCTGTCGCCGGAACACGCCGCCTTTGATAACACACAACAGGACAGGATACCCCACCCTGGGGCTGACAAAGACACGCACATGAAGATGGAGGCCCACACACACTCAAAGTTGACCTAAAAACCAGGCAGAAAGACAAGCAGAAGGAATCAAGGATGTGAAATGGAGCTAAACTGAAAAATCCATTCTT
The DNA here is from genome assembly GCA_031762555.1 of Cynodonichthys magdalenae. Lineage (NCBI taxonomy): Eukaryota > Metazoa > Chordata > Actinopteri > Cyprinodontiformes > Rivulidae > Cynodonichthys > Cynodonichthys magdalenae. The sequence continues at coordinate 27,052,818 of JARVJO010000227.1, forward strand.
ACTCAATCCATTGTTGTGACTGTAGTGAATTTTTGCTTCAGAGCCACAAACATCTACAGCCACACCCAGCCCTATCAGCTGTCACTTCTATTAGTGTGACAGATGAAGTTTTGGGCGTGTTTGAATTAAGCTTTTCCATGTTACACAGGTAGTTAAGACTGTGACGCACATCTTTGTGTATAAAAATACAGGCCAACTGGGTCGAGAAGTGGGTGGTGCGCCGGGCACACCCAGAGCGACTTACCAGAAAACACAGGTGGATGCACGTACATTAACATTATATAACCTAATAAGTTGTGGTTGTGTAATTTTAAAAGCTAGAAAAACAGGCGTAATTATAGAATCTCTGAGTGCACATCTGCAAGGACAAATTGCCAAAGAGGTGATAAAGAAAACCTTGTCCTGCTGTGTGGAAATGCATTGTCTCTTTCAATAGTGTTTGCACATGATTGATGGTAATTCATAAATGACACGTCACCACCTGTGAGAAGCAATAATGTGTTTTCTGATTTCTCATTAGCAACAGTGGCAAAAGCCCTATTCTGAAGGGATTAGTTTTTCTTAGGGACCCCATGCTATTTGTAATACTTGCAGAGATTGTCTGTGTTGTTAATCCCGTGCGAAACGGACATGTCAGTAATTTGTAAAGTAAAAATTCCTCTGCAAATTACCTACTATTATTCACTGAACTCTAAAGTCCTGTGATAATACTAATCCAAGGAGAATAGGCATCTCTGTGATTTGGACAGGAATGGGCTGAATCCCATATATAATTAGGCAGTTTATGTTTCCTGGGTGCATTTTTATTTGCTTTTGGTGAAAAATGGAGACTGAATTGGAGTGCACTGAAAACCTTTTGGGTCCCGAGTTGACAAAACCCGACCCGTAACATGTATTAAATATCTCTAGGAAGCAGGTCAAGACTCAAGTTTAACACCTTGAATGCTGAATGAACAGTTCACTGCTGTATTTATAATAATACTGCAAACTTAAAGTTAGCTTGTCTGGTTTGAGATGATTTCAGTTGAAGTTCACCTTGTAGCTTCTGGTTCTCCCGCTCCATCCGCTGCAGCAGGATCTGCTGCAGGATGGCCTTCCTCCACAGCTCCCTCAGCTCCTCTCTGCTCCTCTTTGTCCTCTCCTCTGGCACCGCTCTCATGGAAGACTCTCGACTTCCTACAACCGCCACCGGGCCCGCGCACATTCGAGCCACATCCAGACCAGAATCCACCGGTTCTGAAAAAAAAAAAAAAAAAACACATCAGCCTGTTACATTAAAGTGTCAGTGACAATACATTTTGGTGATAAATATTAATGTATTATTGTAAAGATGAACAAATTGCAAAATATTTTTTTTCATAAGTCACACCAGTGAGATGAACAGTTGAGATACATATGCAAAAAACAGGAAGTGATGACAGAGCACTGCTATGGCTCACAACAGACAACAGCAAAGAATCTGATGTTTCTTTAGATTGTTTTGAGTCATTATCTGAAAGAGACGAAGAAGTCGTAGTTCAAATAATATTGGTTCAATAAACAAAGACCAGGGACTTCCCCTTTGTCACTTTTTGTTTCGCTTTGGCCACGCCAAATTCAACAAAAAATATGGCAGCTATGTGACAAAATGATAATTAAAAAAATGAAATAGTGTGCTTTATACCAAATTTCTTTAATATCAAAATGTTTTCTCCCATTTTTTATAAATGTAGAAAATGCATGTCACGGGCAATAACTAAGCTCCTCTAGATACTTTTGCCTCTGCTTAAAAGGAAATACTTTAATCTAGGTGATAACATTCACATTAACGTCATGCCAAAATACGAAAGGAAGAGCATTCTGCAAACACAAAAACATTTTCAGACAACAATTGTAGCTACTGAACAATAAACATTTTACTGAGCTCACAGCAGAAGGAAAGAATAAAGACAAAGTTATTTTCTAAAATGGAAAAAAAATATTTTTGAATAATTAAATAATTTAAATAATTAAAACAAAGTGCTCAACATAATTGACAGAATAATTTGTGCCACTCCACCTCAAAGTATAGGGTGGATACCAAACCTTAAAATACCCTGTGTTGCTTAGAGGAACAGCATACCAGCCACTTGATTCTCTTTCAGTTCGTAGGAAATCGAAATGGTTTGATCACCTGAGTACACATGCACACACGTATCTCAGCTTGACTCAGGTATGCAAACTCGATCAAGATCTCGTCAAAATATTCTTCCATGGAAATTTAGAAATATGCAAGATAAGTCACAATTTAAATACTGAAGAGACAAAACTACACATTGTGCTTTTAACACAGACACACATCTGGAGTAACAACTGTGTGTTTTGTGGCAGGTTGAACATTTATGTAACTACCTTTTGTTTCAAATTGGAACATTTCTAAGACATGGTGACAGCAACAAACATTTGGCTTTTTAGTTAGTTAAAAAAGTGCAGACAGACTCATGGTAACGCAGATGAACACACACGCAGACACACAAAAAAGACAAAAGATACTGAAATCCCCTCAGAGATTAAGAAACACGTCGTTGTTAGACAAACAGACTGCTTCACTGTTTCAACAGGACACTGGTGAGGCGTTAGGTGTGGAGAAAAATGCAAACACAAACGCACACTCAACCCAGTAACGCTTAAGACCCCATCTACATTAAAAAAAACTCACCCTTGAATGTGTTTTACAGCTAAAGCAGTGTGCATACCCAACAATAATGCAAAGACATCAATTTTTGCACAAAATGGCCCAGACTACATCCTGAGCAAATAAGTTGGTCAGAACTTTGTTGCAGCACAAACACACAGAACATGGCGCTGTCTGTGTGTGTACTGTCAACATGACCTTGAGATACCACAAGACCCCTGCCAGCACACACACACACACGACACACCCATGACCTCATGTGTGTAAGCGCACACAAAAACACACCCAACTAAACCAAAACCTAACGCTGAACTTTAACAGGCACAAAGCCCTTCGCTCCGACCTGCCAAAAGCACCGTTTTTTCACCGTTTTTTTCCTTTGCTTGATGGTGGCTGACTCAAATCTGAGCTTTTGGTGCAGCGCTCATTAGTTTCCTGTTGAGAGGGAAGCATAATACTCAAAAAACCTCCCTTATTTCTAATGGACAGCATATTTAGTGGGAGAGTATAAGAAGGGACACAATAGCTGAACATTCCACAATGCACTTAGATACAATTACTACCCTTGAGCAAAAACTACATGGGTGTGTACAAAAGTAAACACACTAGTGGGAACACTCAAAGTTACATCAAACCTGTACACGACGACTACTTTTGTGTGGGTAAAAATGATAAAAGTGAAATATGGAGGTGGTATATACTCATATTAAAATACTTAGCTGTTGTGGGTGTCAAAACCACTACGTGTAGAAACTCTCCACCAAAAAACAAACACTTCAGCAAACAGCTGAACATGGAATTCTGTGCAGAGTGGCTTGTGTAATTAAAAAAAAAACTGCTTTTATTAAAATCTTAATGTTTAAAGATTTATTTTTCAATGTTGCTTTAAAGAAAGGACAACTACATTCATCTTGTTTCTTTAACATAGTTTGGAAGGAGTTAATAAGTCTCTGAGAGATCATTTTTTTAATGGTGGTTTAGGTTTGGTTGGCTCCAAAACATATCCACAGCCCACAGAAACTGGTGCTGAATCAAAAAAGAGCAAACAAGAAAAACAATTAACTGATTTGCAAACCAAACAAAGCTTCCACACTGCCCATCAGACTGCAAAACTTTGATAGGGAATAAAGAAAATTCTGTACAGATCAATCAGTTAGTATGACCTTAACTGACTCTAATACTGTGATTCCCAACATGGGGGGCACCAAACAGTATGGGGAGGGGTGTGTGTGCATGGGGGGCACGTTTTTGCTACGTTGTGGGAACCATTTTCCAGAAAAAGGCAGCCTCATTGGGACCAAATGCACATTGTGAGAACCAATGCCTGGTCCCCATGGGTACGGATGCTAATTTCATTTTCGGGGGTGAATTGAGTTTAGGTTAGTTTTAGGGTCAGGTAGGTACTTTTTTATTTTATTTAATTTTTTTTACACTGTATTGATCCCCTGATGGGGAATTCTCTGCAATTCTCTGCATTTAATCCATCACACATGTGAACACATGTGGAGCAGTGGGCTGCCAATTACAGCAGATGAGTGCTGAAGGGGCTGGTTGGTCTGGGGAGTTGAACCGGCGACCTTCCGATCACAGTTTAACCTCTGTGCCACAACTCCCCCCAAGATGTACTTGTAAGGTTAGTTTTAGGATAAATAGTCAGGGTTAGGCTATAAAACTAGCAGAAAATGAATGTAAGTCAACGGTCCCCATGGGGATATAAAAACAAACCTGTGTGTGTGTGGGTGAGTACAAACTCTTCTTCTTAGACGTTGTAAAAATACCAATTTATTGTTTGTAAGTAAAAATAACCAAATCAAGTTCATCTGAATAATTTAAACTCGTAGTTCTTCTTTTTCCAAACAAAAGTTTCACACTATTCACTTTATTTTTTTTCTCATTTTATTCATTCATTAAAATAAGAAGAAAAATCTATAAAAAAAAGAAAAAAAGAAAACACAATTTACAAATTAAATGAAAGGAAGCAGAGGGAAGAAAAAAATGTATTATTTTGATATAGATTGAATGCATCTTTGGGAAAGGTGGGGCTCAGCTTAGTTTGGAGGTAAGATCAAGGGAGCTTCGAGAAAAGCAGGTTGGAAACTACTGCTCTAATAGACTCCCAACTGAAAAAAAGACAACAAACCTCTAAATCTGTAAATTTATTTTTCCCTGGTTTTCACGTGCAGTAAAAAAGTTTGCATCTCTTCAAGTTTTAACAGACATTTAAGTTCGTTAACTTCCTCAAGGCATGACTGTGCCCTACAGATGACACTAAAACCTCTTTGCTTTCACAGCTTCTTCCAGTCATTCAAGATCTAATATTGACACATCGCCCAACCCAAATCCTACTGTCACAACTTTTCTATCTCAGACTTCTCTGGCAGCATGAAAATAGGAAGGAATAAATTAGTGCCAATATATTATCTCAGTCATTGTGGCCTTAAAGTCATTGGAGTAGAAAATGATTAAATAATCATTTATTTTACTGAGAAATACTGATTCTATCATTTTTTAAAAAACGTTTAAGTGTATATAAATATTTATGAAATATGTCATAAAGTTAAAAAAACGTGTCATTTTTATCAGAACATTCTAAATAATATAATTAAAATCAATTTAACAAAATATAATTTTCAGCAAAGACAATCTTTATGTATATTCTGATATAAGTGACAGAAAAAGTTCTAAAACTATAAAAAGCAAACATCCTGTGGATGTTTGACCAACATCTGGCAGCAAAAATAACAACAACAATCTAAGTTTTACTCTGACTCACACTCAGCTTGTAGAAGAGTGACTCACAGGTCATGACAGAGATCAAACTCTATTTTCAAGTGTGGTTGGGTTTTTTTTAGCTCAAGGCAAGTAAATAATCCCAGAAGCCTAATTTTTAGGAACGCAAAAGTTAAATGTCAGACAAATATGACAATAAATAAAAAAATCTAAAAGAACAATTATATGAAAATAAAATTTTATTGTGATCACCATCATGGTAAATCCAAACCACTTCTTTAAAAGTTTAAATATGAAATGACTACAAACTTTATCGGCACAGAAACTGGCTAAAAGCATGCAGCAGTGCAGAGACAACCATGAAAGAGTCTGATTATTTTGAAACTCAAAACTTTTAAAAGAGGTAGTTGGACTTCCAGTATTTTGATCTGTTTGACATTTGTGAATTCTTCTCTCCTGCTCCTGAGTGACAGCATCGTCAGAACAGCTGAGTTTTCTCTCTGCCTCTCTCTGACTGCAGAATGTCAAGCTGTTTGCATCTAAACGCTCATAAGCAGCAATTTATCCATTAATTGTTAATTACTCAACACACCAGCCTCTAAAGGTTATACCACGGTATGAGGTTGATCAATACTGCCCAACCCTATAGGCAAACTTTAATTTAATTTAAAATCCAAGTAAATCAAACTATTCTTCTCTCCTTCCTGTTTTGAAAATCAACATTGTTCTCCTTCGCATCAAATGAAAGAGTGACACAAAGAGGAAACATTTTGTCACTACAGCCTGTCTGTGCTGCTTTTTAATCTGAGTGCAAAATCATTTCGAATAACTTAAAAAAAGCTAAACATACAACAAAAAAAATAACATTTAAAACTTGTGACTGCACAAGGAAAACTACACAATGTATTCAAGTGTTGAGCAAAATGACAGAACCTCCAATATAACTTAGGAAACGTAAAAAAAGTTGACCAATCACCAATTAGGCATGTTTGTTAAATCATTTTCTATAACTGCTGGCTGTGAATTACACATTAGTAAATATTGACCCTGTGTTCCAAATAAATCAAAATTAATATCCAAAGAGTGAAACATTGTAATTAATTTAAAGAAAATGCATTTGGGTGTGTGATGTTTTACCGGTCGTGTCTGTGCCTTTCTGAGGCGTAGCAACTCGTAGGAAGATCTGCTGCCTCCATGAGTGCCGTTGGTTGCGCAGAGGACTTTCATGTCTCGTTGTAGAAAGACCAGCTACATCGCTGTAAACACACACACACACAAATATAGTCATGTGTGCAAAGATAAGCAATCATTAGATATTACATACCTAATAAATCAGATAATTTACAGTAAATTATTGAACAAAGAGATGATTATTTCGGCACTTGACACACAGGTGTTAATATTTAATGTGTGTGTAAGTGTGTGTTGGTGTGTACCTGTTCTTTGGCTCGGGACAATCATTCTCCTGGACAGGAGCCAGAAATTGAAATTTCAGAAAATTAGGGACAGAGGAGGAGGAGTGGAGACGGGCACGGAGACCACCCAGAGGACTGAGATGGCAGTGATGAAGAGGAGGTAAAATACAGATGACAAAAGAAATATGGACCCACTTCACACAGAGACATGTTGCTCTTTATCCCACTGATGACAATAAAATTATGTTACCATTTTTAAATTGGAAAAGCAAAAAAAAACTACATTTATTCTTAAATTGCTGTTAATGAATTACAGACTTAACATTTCTCTGCTTGAAAGGGTCTTCTTCACATGACAATATGGACAGCAAGGCTTAATGAAAGCATGAAAATATAAATGAACACATAAAAGACAGAGAATATAGAGTGCTCTCACCTTCTCTTATTAAACCTGGTTCCAGCAGAAGGTGAGGAAGGATGACGAACAAGGAGAGGAGAGTGGGATGGAGAGCAGGAAGGAATAGGAGGAAGAGTGGAGTCGTTTGGGAGATTTCTGAGAATCGGTGCGTATCGAGAAAATGAAGAAGAAAGGGTGATGGACATCGAGAGGTGAATGGAAACAGAAAAATGTGAATCAGCAGCAGATTTAGCAGAGCTTAGATAAAAACAGTTTTTAAAAATATTTTTGCCCAAACAAGGTGTTTTATTGTTCTCTTACTGTTTACATCATTTGCTTTTTTTGTTTGATCCATAAGTCTGCTTTTTATTTCAGCTTCAATTTGAGAGTGATTATTTTGATAGTGTGACCAAGCTCTACTTGTTGGCTACTGGCAGATGGGGGAGGAATGTAGCAAAACAAAAAAGGGCGAGGGTGCAGCATGGAGCATTATGGTAGAGCTACATTTAAATGTACTGTTCTACAACTCTGACAAAAACAAGTATAATTCCTCGTTCTTATAAACTGACGTCACCAAGTGATACATCATTTAGATAAACCCCAACAATGCAGGAAAACCAACTGGACAACAAATTCCAAACTAGTTTCATTTTCTGTCTGCTTTTAAGTAAAGCCAACTGGATAAATCAGCACATACAGCCCAAACTAGCTTGGTAACTCTTTCTTTTGTGTAGAGGCTGACAAGTTTAGCTGGTGTCTGGATCATCTATAAAACGTGTTGTGAATGTACAGAACTTTAATGAAACAACACTGAATAAGAAGGGTTTTACAAAATTTGGTAAAATGATTTAAATCTCCTTTCTTATGTGTAATCCCTAAAACGCCCATACAAATACTAAAACTCTTAACAAGCAGTCTATGTATAAAAACACAAACGCGTTTAAATCTACGGGACGTCTCCTTACTTGCTCTGGTGTGGAGAGTCGGTGCTGACGGAGTAGTGTCGTACGAGCTTGGGTTTGGTAGCTGCACTGGGGTCCTGTCCTGCGTGGGATAGTTTCTGGGATGGGGAATACTCGAGTAACGAGGAAGGGGTGGGGGAATGGCTGAACGTGCTGGCTCGTCGACGGAAGCCCTGTAGCTCAGGGTCACCAGGTAGAGAGGAAGAGGAGGATCGAGGAGGAGACCTATCAAGAACTTTTAGGTCTCCTGCTGAGCTGTGGCCTCTGAAGAGAAGAACAGAGCAGAAATTACACTGAAGAGGAATCCACGCTGATGACTCAGAGTGGGCACATGTGTATATAGGTGTGTTTACTTGAGTGGGCTGGTGGGTCGTCGCTGAGGTGAGGAAGACAAGGAGTCATCGAGAGAAGGCTGCTCTTGGCTGCTGTTGAATGTATAATTAGAAGAGCTGCTCTCACTTCCCTGACTGTTGTCCCTCTGAGGTCTGGACCTGCTGCTTCCCTACCAGAAACACGCCAAAGGTCTGCACTTATAGTTTACATGTAATCAACCCCGTGTCCACACTTTGTGTTCTAATGTATTTACAAGCTGACAGCAAACACTGATAACTGATGCAGCTTGAGACAAATATGATGACATACCTTCCAGATGCCTTCTAAAGACTCAGTAAGTGAGCGTTTTGCTCTGCTCTTGAACGCCTCCAGGCGACTACTGCTCTGCTGCGGTGTATCCTGAGGAGCTGCATCCTCACAGACCTACAATCACAAAACAGATGAGGCATCACAGTGAATGAGAAAAAGGAGGAATACTCAAAATGATACAATTTTATCAGCTGCAGAGGGAGTTACTTTTTGTTTATTGTTTTTTGTGGAGTACTACAGAAGATTTTCTTCAGATCATAAATTGATTATTCTGTTTTCTCTGGAAATCAAAACTCGTTTTCCCAACATAAGATTATGGTGCAAAAATAAGAGGTTCGTGTGTTGAACCCAGTTTCATCACTCAGTGTTACGGCCATGACACTTTGAGATGAGATCTACATCAATAAGTGTTGATCAGCAAAGGATGTTCTTTGAGACATTTACAGCTTGAATCTGTTGCCAACATGACTGTCCTGGTTTTTGATGAAGTACCACCAACTTTACTACAACACAGACTAGACAGACAGAAGAATGAAGGTACAGTTTTGAACCTGTTTGTTGTCTCCAGTCAAAATGTGCTGATGGTTCTTCTGTTTCTCCTCACACAGATTCCTCAGAGAGACCATCACTAACTCGTTTTCTTCCTGATCGCTCTTAGGACGAGCTTGCTGGAGACACAAAAAGCACAGTTTGTATTAACATTTTAACTATTACAGAATAATATTTAATCAGCTTTGACAAATGTACTCCTTTTTTTAAGAATCCCAAATGTTGCAAAAACAAACAAAACTATAAGTACAGTACTGTACACATTACAAACGGTTTTCCTCCTTCCTTATTATAACGTAGTTCAAGACTGTAGTGGTTTAACTGTGGTTAAATAAATAATGGCAGTTATCTCGTACATACTGGTTTCTGTTTACACAACCTTTTTTCTTTATTTGCTGCCAGAGTATTGCTGGCAGGGAGGGTGCTGGAAAGTGCCTCACAAGAGAAAAGCAATCCCAGTCATGATAGCGTTGGCTCCAAAAACTTTTTACTGATAATGTTACAAAACACTTCCCAGTAACTGTGCTATATTAATACATTTAATTTGATTTAAGTAAAAAGTCAGAAGAAAATAATCTCCTGTATTTTTAACAACCCAGACTACAGTTTCTGTTCACAGAATCAGGTGTTTGTTCAGCTCTGTTGGGATGTTGTAATTCAGATACATCCCCAGCAGGTGTCAGCTGAGTCATATAGAAATCATTCAGGCCCACAGACAGAAACATTACCATAGTGTTCTCAAAAACTGAAGCTTGCTCGTCATTGTCCAACGTGGCCAAGTGTTTCTGAAGCTCCAGTTTTGTTTTAGATGGATGCAGACCTGAAAAAAAGAAGTTACATAATAATAATTTAAAAAAACATTAAAGACGCTCAGATAATGTTCAGATTTGTTCTACATAAAAAAGATGTTTATAGGTTCATAAGAATTTAGTTTTGTTGGCCACATAATAAGGCTGCCTATAATCTGCTGAAAATTATGTTTTAGATTCCCTTCACATGGGATAAAAGCTTTTTTTACAATGGCTAAAATATGCATATACTAAAAAAAAAATAGCCAAAACGTGGATAGGCTTTGGAAGGTCTATTAAGAATGCAGTGAGCTCTCTATATATACATAAAC
>JARVJO010000227.1:27101239-27135873 GCA_031762555.1 Cynodonichthys magdalenae
CAGGCCTCTCTCATCTTTTTAAGTGGGAGAACTTGCACAATCGGTGGCTGACTAAATACTTTTTTGCCCCACTGTATGTAGTTTTCAATTTGATTTAAATTAAAGGCTGTGTAGTTCGATATAGCCTTCCAAGACATTAGAAAACATTATTCAATATGTATAAAAATTTAAAAAGCAGATGATAAAATAATAACTACAGACATTCTGATTGGTTAAAAAAACAACATCAAAAGAACAAAGAAAAAAAAGGTTTTGCTGCTAAAAGGCTTTTGTTCATTTGTTCCAGGTTAAAATTTTGTACTTTGAACAGAGAACTCTAATAAGAAAAAATAAAAAATCTTTACCCCACTTTTCTGATGGAAACCCTTCACTGCACCTATTTAAACTCCTAAAAGAAATTTGAATGTTTGAATAGCCCACACTGAATTTCAGTCTGTTGCAGTTGGTACAGTCAATCTGATTGAAAACGCCTCATATAAAGTTTGGCTTGAGCTTCTCATTTACAATTTCCAGTGTTTTTTTATTGGGGCTGATCAACATGCTTCCTAATGCAATTTATTAACACAATAAAAACAACTGCTAACAAAAGCAATAAAGGATAATATGTAGACTTGATTTCCTCCTCAGACTCATTTGTCTCAAACCAGCCTCAGATACTGATGCACACGTTTATGACCAAAGAAGCCCGACACATCCTGTCAGCGCAAATGAAACATGAACTCTCACATTAGATCCCCCCCCCGTCTTGTGACTCAACCTGCATCCATCATTAGTTTGTGTGCGCATACCTATGGCTTCTTCAAAAGCAAACAGAACGGTCTTGCCCTGGTCCAAAAGGTCTTTGGCTCTGTTTCCCATCCACTTGAATCCTGTGAGGGTTTCCTGAACAAACATCATGACAGAAGAGCTGTAACCCTGACAAACTACAGCATTTACTTAAAGATTTCCATGTTGGTGCTTTAATAATCACTTGTTTAGAGGTTTACAGCTACAGATCAACTTCATATTTTTAATCTACGTTTTGCACACGGTTTTATAAACTGGGGAACTTATGATTGTGCATTTGCTACATCCAAAACATGATGTAAAATTAGAGTTTTAACCTTGAACGTGTTACCTCGAAGTGGAAGCCCTCCTTCAGGGCGATGGCCCGCAGTATTTTAGATGACACTGTGCTTGACAGCATATAAATGTTCTTCACAGCAGCAGCAGCTTCAGGGTTCTGCTCTTTCCAGCAGTGGAACATCCACCAGCCAAGCAGCGCTCCCAACTCATTCCCACTGAAGACTCGCCACTGTCCACTGAGGCAGAGAGAGACTTAAGATTAAAAGGAAAAGACATCGATGTACCAAAGGAAAACTTAGTTATCCTTTTTAACAAATCCGGTAGAAAAACACAAACCTCTCCTGCTTCTCAGCTATAGCCAGTCGATCAGCGTCAGGGTCATTTGCGAACACTACAGAAGCTCCCTCTTTCTCTGCAAGACTAAAGGACAGCGTCTGCAAAACAAATATTTATTGTAAAAACAACCAAAATGCAGCATCTGCTGCTCGTGATTGAATGTTGTTTACTTTGGCAGTATCTAGATCTCACCAAGACTCCCTTTCCCTCCTCAGGATTGGGGTATTTCACCGTGGGAAACTCAGGATCTGGATCTTTTTGTTCCTTCACAGCATACGGGGGGAGAAGATCAAAGGCCTTGAAAGCTGATTGAACAAATGTGTGACCAACGCCGTGCACGGATGTGTGCACTATTTTCACCTCTGAAGTTTTATTTATTTCCCTGTGTAGAAAGAAGTTAAAACCTTTTATTTACATTTCTACATTAGTAGTCTTGTTTTTTTTTATTCATTTAAAAGCAAATTACAGACCTATATCCAACTGACCATTCATAGAACCTTTACTAATTTTATAATGTATATGAACATTTTTGTACAGTGCCTTCAGGTGACATATGTTGTGAATTAGTCCCATATAAATTATTTGAATGTTACAGTATGAAGGCCCTCATACAGCTAATGTGAATATTAACCAGCATTGCATAACTATTAAAAACAACAATAAAATATAACACATGAAACTCTAGCTGAACATTGTTTTGAATGCTACATATTATGGAGCACCTGTAGTGACAATGTTTCTGAATCGCTTTAAAGTATTGTGTGAAGATATTCTGGTAGGGGTCTTTTAGTAAGGGGTTTTTCAGAGTCTCCTCGGTGTTCCAGGACTCGGGCCAAGGCTTCAAGTTCTCCTCAATGGCTTTAGAGATCCCTACATCATGAGGGGACACGATCTGAGCACCATTTTCCCAGTACACCTAGCATGGAAGCAAAGGAAACGCATGAAGCGAAATGAGAAATATTGTCTGCTTCCATAGAGGTAAAAGGCAAAAGATTTAAAAGGCATATGCTCAATAACATTGTTAGGTCTTACTAACAAAAGAACAGTGTATTCAATATAAAATAGTTTCAGCTAAAAAATAAAATGCTAAATATTCTTGTGTTACCTTGTAGCCGTTGTCTTGTTTGGGGTTGTGAGAAGCGGTTACCATGATGCCAGCACACAGACCCAGATGAGAAACTGTGAAAGGCTGCAGGAAATGAAAGATGAAAAAGGCAATCATTAATAATAATATGCATTTAAAAATATGAAATTTCATAAAAATTGCGCAAAATTATTCTCTTATTGATATTGTCTATCAGATGTCGTACTTTTATACCACAAGCAACCACCACCTAATTAAAAAAAGCTATACTGAAGTATTGTATAGTCATCATTTAGCATTTAAACAATAAAAAGTTAACTTTCTATTTATTTTACTTTCTTTTTTTGTTATTTGAAGCAAAACACTAGCTGGGCTGCTCATGTGTTCATCAATTTAAAATTTGGAAAAAACTTATAGCTGGGAATAAACTTACTTTAAGAAAGACTGAGTTTATCATGTAGGATTCAAGGAAAATAATCAAATACATCAAATGAAATCCTAAATGTTGTGAAATTTTTGGCTTGTTAAATACAACTCAACCTGTTGAATCATGCGTGTGTTATGCAACATGCTGTATAGCGGGGGGAGTGAAGGTTTTGAAAGGAATTTGCCCCACAGCTTCAGGTCGACAGCCAGCGTGTTGTAATGTCCAATGAAATCGGCCTAATGTACAGATCACAAAAACTGAAGTGCCTACTACAAAAGGTGTTGGGGTGATGTCAGAGAAGAGGTGAACCGGCACTCCTCGACTGATGAAAACGGCTGCGGCCAGGTTGGCAAAACGCTTGCTGCTGCCCCCGCTGGGAGGGTGGGCTCGAGCATCGTACCCAATCACCACCCCTCGCTCTTTCAGGTTCGTAAGACTCTGCTCCAGGTACGAACAGAAACCCTGACAGGAAGGAAAGGAAAAAAAAAAAAAAAAAAAACGATATGGACAATAGAAAAAAGGCGATTAAAATGGCAGGTTCACATTTACTGACCAACAAAACTAATCAACATCAGTAATTTCAATAGTAAATTTTAGAATTCCACAATACATGTTATTTCTAAAACATCAACTCAGTAAAAAATAAAAAATAAAGCATTTTGTTGGTGATCACAGAGCAATGGGAAAAGTTTAAGAACACTATGTCTTGCGCAGTATTTGTGCATTGTAAAATTAAATTGGTAACTGAAAAACAAATTGTGAAGTACTTTGTAGAACTTAAACAGGGTTAAAATGTGCGATGCCTGTAAACCATTATACTAGTTAAATGAATATGTAATATGTAATGAGAAAAAAAAGACCTTATTCTTAAGATGCAGATCAACTGACACTGGCAAAACATTTTAGCTGCAGGACTCAAACTAAACTAACAATAAAAAGGCTGGTTTCTGAGCCTCACAGCTGACAAGTACAGCTTCATGAAAGCAGGGAAAGGAAAAATAAATAAAATATGCCATGTGTGACAGTTCATGTGACCTGATGCCTAATGAGTAGCCGTGTCTTATTTATTAACCAACCTGCGTGGTCTGGATGATAGTCAGGTCGTTCATACAGGATATGCCGGGGCCCATGGCTGCTCTCAGTCCTGCTGTACCAAACTCCATCCTGGATGAGAAACATTTCCTCAGAGCCTCCACCGCTCCCTCTTTCACCAGATTCTGCACCATTGATGTTGTTTTGGGGTTCTGAGAAAAAAAAAAAACCTACATCAACATTTGCAAGAAAACCCAATAGCTTTTCACATTTAAATGAATGAGCAGCTTCTTTTAATATACCTAAAAACTACTTTAAAAAATCTTATTCACTGCAGATAAACTGAGCAAAACTTGATTGAAAGTATTCCTATGACATATATCAATACAAATACAATGAATATGTCCAGTCAGATGCCTCCTGTTTGTTGTGGCCCCTCAACAAACCACCCTAACACAATATCCAAATGTTAATGAAGAGGAGTCCATCCTCCAAAGAGACTTAATTGGTAACACTGCATGTGTCTTTAGATCTAAGAAGGACTTTTCTTGTATTGGTCAGATGGCTGGAGTATGTTCTCAGAGGCATTATTACCACACAGTTTGTACAAACAGCTGATGAGTGAAACTGAGGCAGAAGAAATGCAACACATTAAACATTTGTGTAAAAACAATAAGAACATTTTTCACAAGTGCTCTCATTTAAACACGTTTATTGAAATGGTAAAACTACGCTCTGTTTATAGGGTTAGGTTTATAGGTTCATGGGAAAATCTATAAGAAAAAAATACAGTATTTGTTTCCTCTACCAAATCACGTAAAAGTTTTTGAATAGAAAACAATGTCAAACTTGACATGTCTATTTGATAAACTAATTTTTAAATTCACCTTTTTGATTTTTTTTAATGACAAACGTACAGCTGATTACTAAATATCACACTTCCTGGTTGCATCATCACATTATTTGTTCCTATTTTTTTTTTAAAAATACTATAAACTGGTATATAAAGACATTCAAAAAGTTAATCTAGAAAAACGCCACTACGCTTTTTACATCCAAATGTTTAATGCTCGGTCAGTGACATCTGAACCCTGTTTTGGGTTAGCTAAGCTGTTAGCTGAGTCAGCTCACCCTGTCATACTGCAGCCACTGCCGGACAGCCTCGTCTAGCTTCGTGTCACCGGTTGGGGTCAAATTGTCCTCCATTTCTTCTTTTCACTCGAGTCAAACTGCTTCCGAACCGGCGAGGTGGATGTGTTCAGCCTGCAGCACTTGCCCGAGCCAGAATCCGACAGTAACGTGACCCGGGTGTGACGGAGCACGTACAGACAGTTCCGGTGCCTCCACTGCAGTAGTAGACAAGCGGTCGAGAAATGTCGATAGGACAAGCCACTGAAATAGTAAAACTTTTTTAATTGTCCCAAAAATAAGTTTCTGTAGTTCAGTGGAACAAGCCTGTCACCATCCTGAATGCTCAAATTTAACTGCGCGCTCATACTATGCATTACGGTACAAAGCAGATTAGTTGTGACATGCCCAAAAACTGTTGTGTTAATAAAAGGCTATTTATATTTTCTGTACGTCCAAATATAAACTCCATTTTAACTTTTTCTGAGAGGTTAATAAATGGAGAACGGTTTACCTTAAATACCCCTTAAGTCTTAAAGCTAAATAAGTAAATGAGATTGAAACAGCAGACCATTTCTATTCTGGAATCTGGACAGAATCTCAACAAAGCTTTTCCTACCTCATTCCTTAAAAAGAGAGGATATATTTGGAACCAAAAAAAACTGCTGATCCTTGCTAAATTCTTCATTCACTCCTACAAATGGGGAAATAGAAAACCTGACTTTTCAGCCTTTAAAAGCCTTCTAATGGACAATCACTTGAGACACATGGTGTACAGCTCTTTGACGCCTACATGGAACTGAATTTATTTAATGAGAATTAGTGGCCCTGTTTTTGTTTTCCTGTATATTTTTGTTACCGTTTGTCATCGGACACATTTTTATTTTAGTGTGCCTTAACGATGTACAACTTGATATCTTTTTGTATAAACATGCCACATGATTCTGTACAATTGTTCACAATGTTAAAAATTACAAATAAAAAGCAATTAAAATTTACTTAGCTAGTTGACTGAGCTGACAATAGTACAAAAGATTACAAAGCAATATATATATATATTTTTTTTTTTTCTAGAAAACAAAAAAAAATTTCCCTGAGCTCTGCGTTTATACCCTCAGAATTTGGAAAAAGTCAAAATTCTGACTTTATTCTTAGAAATCTGTATTAAAGTGACTACTCAGAATTCTAAGAAAGACTTTCATCCCAGAATTATGAAGGGAAAAAAGTCAGAATTCTGCATTAAAGTGACTATAATCTCAGAATTCTGACTTTCATCTCAGAATTATGAGGAAAAAAGTCTGAATTCTGCGATTAAAGTGACTTTAATTTCAAAATTCTGAGAAAAAAAAATCAGAACTTAGGAAAAAATATTTTTTGCTCTGTGGCCTTATCTTCTGTACAGAAAGACTTAAGGTTAACCCTCAATGTAAACGAGGTAATTAAAACATTAGCCATGATAAATCCATGTCTGGTTCGAATCTACCACCTGTTATGTTAAAATCATCCTCCTCATAATGAAGCATGGTGGTGGCAGCATAATGCTGTGAGAACATTTATTATAAGGGAGTTGGAACCTGCAACATTGAAGAAAATATGGAGAAAATAAAAATCCTGAGCAGAAAAATACCTGCATAGACTTGTTATAATTACTGCAAAAGGTGATGTCACAAATCATTTTGAAGAATGTGGTGAATGCATCATTTTCAAGTTTGATAGGTTAATTACTTATAATAATCATGAATTTAAATTCCAGCTTGTAAGGCAACAAAATATATTTATTATTTAAAGTTCAGAAGACATTTAAGCTCAGTGGACATAAAAAAATGCTTATAAACTTTACTCAGAACTAGCTTTAGCTCTCAGTCAGCCCCTAGAATTTTATTCACACCATCACTTTGTGCTTAAAAAAAGGCTTTATCGCCTCCTGGTGGTGAAAAGAGGACACTGTCACGGTTCTTTCAGTCCCTGCAACACTCCTTCAGTAAATCTCAACTGTGTTTTGTGCGTGACCTCTGCTGTGGAGGTAATTACAAAGTGAAAGGAGCAGTTTGTAGAAGTAGTGAGATCTAGCGAGTAGGGATTATAATTTCATCTTATTGCTGTGTTTCACTGGAGCAACAGGCTCAGTTATGGTGGAGGAAGAATCCAGGTCATGTGTGGGTCGAGTAGAGAAAGAGGCTTAATGGATTGATGTGTGTCATCTTGACACAGTGATTTTCACTTTTATTGCCATTTTCTTCAAAATTCCATGCCTCCACAGCACATCATGGTTAAAACAATTCTGCCTGCAACAAAACAGTTTGTACGTTTTTGTCCAAGTCAAACTGTTCCTAGTGCAGAACCAGATTATTTCAAATAATTTCCAAAAGTGATCAAAGGAATCAAAATACTTGATTTGGCTCCAGAGGATAACAGTTTTAATTAAACAACCATGTTCAGACAGAGAATCTTATTGTGTGTTTGTGGTAGTGTTAGAATTTGTACAATGTGTGTTAATCTGAACCTCAGGAATACACCAACATTAAATAATTTGAGTTAAACAATTGTGATTCTCACACTTAACGAAATATAAAAGAGAAAATGTAGGTATGGTAAGGTCATTTCTTTAGGCAAGGTCATCAGCTCTAATAAACTTTTACACCAGAGCTTTTGTTAAATGACAAATGTGAAATTCTAAAGCTCCAACGATGACATCGTCTATTTTAAAACTTTAGAGAACAAATAGTCTCTAAATGTCCTGTGGCAGCTACATCTCATATAAATGGATTCCTTTTTTTGCGTTTCCGTTGTTTGATGCTAAACAGATTATCCTCCTCATGCTGTGCACCAAATTTTTTGTTATTAAATTCTTTCCAGTTTTGTCTCTTCTCTCCCTTCTGATTTTTTGATGTCCGCTTCGGCATCCCTCCCTCTACAGTCCTGCAGAAAAGGTCAGATTTTTTTCCTTTGTGCATCTCTGCCTGAAATAAAGAAACCTGTTCAGTTTTCTTCTTCTTCTTCTTCTTTCCCTTGTTTTGCATCTTGTTTAGATGCGGCCCTCCTCTTGGCAAGCTATCGTCTTCATCTAAAGCTTGCTTCTTCGATGGTAGTGGGTCTCTGGAGGTGGGCACGGGTCTTTTAGGTTTCCACGGTTTGACGCTGCCAACAGGCTGCTGCTGTGTGAAGCTCTTTTTCTTGCGTGTTGAGTTCACGAAGTCACTGTCAGTGAAGATGATATGGCTCGGTCTGGGTTTGTGCGTGTTCGGGGTTTGGAAGGTCGTCTTGTTGGGTTGGTGGTTGTTTGTGTGATGGCTGATTTTTTGTGTCTTCTTTGACGGTTTAGAAGTATGAGGGGTTGGAAAATGGCCACTTTTTCTCATTTCTAAATAAAACACAAAACAGTTTGATGAGTTATTCGATACCTTAATTTGATACAGAATTTTTATTATTCTTGTTTACATCAAAAGACATGTTGACAATGATTAGGTGATTAAGTAAAAAGGGATTTAAAACAGTCTAAAACTTTAATAAAATAACTGTTGCATTTTTTAAATACAATAAACCATATTTGCAATTAACTGAATGGCTGAGGGCAACAATTTATCTGTAGAAATTCAAGCTAAAAAAGGCAAGAAATTCTATTTGTGGCCATTTGCCAGAAAAGGAACTAAAACTATGTATTTTTAAAAACTCTTTGATTGTGTGACTTACCATTAACCTTCCTGTATGTCCTGTGTTGTCTTTGTTTAATGTCCTGCACAGTGTCATAGTGACTGATGAATGGGCTGCTTGGATAAACTCCAATGAACATCTTCTTATACGTACACGCCTGAAGAACAACATGCAGATGTTAAGAAAACATCACGATAACCAAAATAATACAACAAAGTGGAAAAAACTGGATGTGCATAAAAAATAGATTATAAACTCCTTAAATCTGCTCAGTTGTTTCACCTCCCAATGGACCTTTTTACAGTCAAACCAGAATGAAACTTGTAAAATGACAGGAATCAGTTTTTCTTTTACAAGCAGTGAAACAAATAAAGACAAGAGTAAATTACTCACAAAGCCAAAGTGTCCTTTCTTGGAGCAGTTAAAGCAGTAAACAATAGATTGATCTTTGTTTTTTTTTTGCTGCTTTACAGGAGGGCCACTTTTAGTCTAAAGAAAACAAAAACAAAATGAAGTAATTTATTACAAAATCACAATTCTTTTTAAATTAATAAAACACAATACAAGCAAAGAGGGGTTATATACCCCCCTCAGCTGCCTCCATCATTCCCATGCACCTCATTGTTGTGGACCGGTCTGTATCACACGGTGAATATGGGTGTGCAGATATAAACTGGTGATTACTAAAGTATAGTTAAAGGACTGTAATGACCCTGTATGATAAGTAACCATGTACGTGTTTGTGTGTGCATGTGTGTATGTGTTGGACACAGGGTCTCGTCCCCTATGGGCCCAGGTTCTGAAAGCCTTCCACGCTTCAGCGCTCACAGCAAATATACACTGATAAAGAGAGAGAAAGGAGACACAGGCAGAGTGCATTTACTGCTAATGTCTCTTACACACACACACACACACACACACACACACACACACACACACACACACACACACACACACACACACACACACACACACTCACACACACCTACGTGATGCCGCTCTCATAAACTCACATGCACAAAGCTGCACACACCATCACCTCAGGACCCCCTCCTTCCTCTCTCAACCCTGATTCTGAGATTACAAATGATTTGTGGCCCACGTCATTTCTTAAACATAGCTTAGCCCCCCGTGACCCCCCCACCTCACCTCCATACACACCCCTGCAAACCAACATCCACCCCTCACACTTGTTTTATTTTTTTCCCCTTCACTCCCTCTCTCCTTCTCTTTTCCGCTTGAGTAGTTTTGCGGTAGAAGGGATGAATGCTATTAGAGCGTCGCGTCATTATCGGGCCGGGCCTGCCGGGTCCATCTCCATCACAAAGGCCAGGAGATCACAGACCTCTTGCAACCGCGCACACACACATATTAACACACACATGTGCACCCTAAGGAGATCAGAGTCCCCGTCCCGAGCCCCCCGACCTCCACCCTTCCTGCCCCTCTTCCCATTCATCTTTCATGTAAATTGTCTGTAGGTCTCCCTCCGTCTCTTCCTCCCTGACCTTGGGCTTCTGTTATCTCCACACAGTCTGATCCAGCACCAAGACTGAATGAAGCAAAGCACAGGAGAGGGGGGAAAAAAAAGGAGAAATTAAATCCCCTCGCACTCTCCCATCAACCTGTGATAGTTGTGTGAAAAACCCCGGGCATAAAGGTGTGTCTGATTGTGTGTGTGAGGAATTGTCTGCCTAATTCAATATTAATTAACTGGATGAATCTTTGTTCTGCTACATTTTCACTCCTACAGTGTTCATTATGGGCATTTAACAATGTGAAACCCTGAGAAGTCTAATCAGTTGGTGTCTTTCTCACTCTTTTTGAAAGTATGAGCACTCTAGAAATTCTTATTGTTGAGGTTATTATGGTCTCGTTCACTTAATTCACTCCTTTTGATAGTGTGGTAGTGCTCATTTAGCAGTGAAAGATATTAGTTCTAAAGAAACATATTTTATCCAGTTTGGGGTGATTCTTACATCTACCCCCAGTAAAACAATATAATACAAATCAGCTTCCAGAGTCAAATTTGAGGTTTTCTAGCTGTAGATTTTAAACCAATGAGTGATATCATGATAGCCAAACAACAGCTGCAAACTACTAGGGCCTAATCTACACTACTCCAGATATTATTAAAGAAAAACATGCCCACAGACTCATAAAAATATGTAGAACTAAAAAAAAATGCTGAAAGCCCCTTGGTGCACCATAAGGTGGCAAGAAAGTCCACATTAACAGATCAAAAAAGGTGAAAAAAACACACTGAACTTGAATCAAAATTAATTTTCCTCTCAGGTTTTAACCATTGCTGCACCTGATCAAAGTTTGATGGTGACAGCATAAAGATAAAGTGAGACACTCAGAATAAATTGCAGACCTGAGGGGAGATTGCCTTCCAATAGGACTGAGGGTTCAATTCCCAAGCCCCTGCAAGTGTGTGCTAAAGTACAATTCAATTCAGCTTATTTATATAGAATCAAGTCACAACAAACATCATCTCAGGGCACTGTACAAAAACAGTCACATACATTATAAAAGCCAAATAGTAAAAGCTATCAATCTAAGGAAGCCAGCAGATTGTGTTGAATCAACTTACATCTGAATACAATCGCATTGAAAGTACATATTCAGGACCAGTCCAGCACACAAACTCAGAAATGTTTTGTGTATTTTAGCATCTGTAAGGCCCATTTTCCCAAAATATGTTACCATGTGAGGTAGGACTGTGCATAAAAATCAATATATTGATATGTAAACATATATTTTTTTAATATTGATACACCTTCCAAACCCTTAGGGGGCAGTATAACACAGATTCCTGTTCAGAGCGAGAAACTGCAAGTGAGATCGTTGAGTAAGCAAAAAGGCCAGCAGTAATCTGGAAGCACCTTTGTCCTTAAAAGCAGACGTCTTAACACCATTTGGTTTTTATAATTATAAATATAAAATATTTTGCTGGTTTTGTTGAGTCAGTGGCATTGAGCAATAAGTATAAAGTAATATTGATGTTGAAATCGAATCGAACTGCATTTTTATCAAAAATCGTATCGAACCGTCATGTCCAGATGATACACAGCCCAAATGTTAGGAAGTCTGCCCAGAACATTTACATTGAGGTTGGACTTTTATTCTTCAATGAGTGACAGCTTTTTTGTGTATGTTTAAACCCAGAAAACAAATCAATGCTCTTCTTATTTTAAAACTGTAGTACAATTTGTGTTTTTGGACGTTTTTGTCAGTTTATAAACCTAAATAATGAAACCGTTTTACACAATTCACAATCATAAAAGTCCTAACTTTTCCTCATGTTTAATTAAACTTGTTTGACATTTTTTAGACATGTAAAGAAAGCTACATTTTAAAATACTTTTTGAGTTTATAGTAAATATAAGAAAGATCCAATTGATGCAACATAAAAAAAACTTTAGGTTTTTGACTTTTAATCAGTCAGAGAACTGGTTTGTCTGACAGAGGACCGAGTACTTGAGGAGGACTCACGGTTGGGTTTAGGATGTGTTTGTGTGTGTGGTTGTTGGAGTGGGTCTTCTGGGCTTCGATGTGTGGAAACAGACAGCCAACCATCCACAGCCTCTCATGTATGCACACACAGACACATCAACTATTCGTCCCTGTCTCACACACACACATGCGTGTTTTCCCACAGTCATCCCAACACACACAGTGTCTCTCTAAGCCTCGCTCTACTCTGCTCCTTGCTTTAGCTGCTGGTGGCAAAGCTCTGATAATCCTTCGACCAACACAAAGCTCAGACTGTTACAAACTACAATCTGAAGGAACACACACACACAGTTACCAAACAAAATCCGAGGAGCAAACATGCATGTGTGTGTGTAAGAGGAGAGGGGGTGGGTTCTGAATAGTAACGGGTGGTGGGAGTATGGGGGCCGGGGCCAGCAGCGCTGTTTTGCATATGTTATTGCAGCAATAGGGAGAGGTTTGCATATGTTAGTGGACCCACAGGGGACGGACTCTGCAAGCTTTATCATAGAGAACAGCTCCGCAACACAACACAAGAATACCGGGTTCATAACAAAACAAACACACCCTTTGTAGAGGATGTGAGCGAGAAACGTGTCAGTATATACTGAACACATTACATGAACAGGAAGGATTATACTCAAGGTGTGGTGAAAACTGTAGAAACAGCTATCAGGTGAACATCCTAAAAGACATAAGTGAGACTTTGTTTTAGGTGGTGTACACATGCATCAACAGGAGCTACAAAGGATGAGAAGTATAATCAAATAATCAAACACTCAGATGGGATTTTTGTTTCTTTTGTGCCCAAAATGAGGCACTAACCCCCCCTCCCTGTAAGGATCCACGCTTAAACACGATGCAACTTTTTTGTGCACCTTCTATCTCCTCCCATCAGTTTGCAAAATAAATAAAAAAATATTGGTTTGAGTACTGATTTTCTCTTCAGAGAAAGATGAAAAAACCCCTCCTGGAATGTGCTGATAATGTGATGCAAGGTTGAATGGTGGTGGGTTGCCACCTTTGGAGAAAAAAAAACACTTTTGGGGCAGCAACTGGCGGTAATCTGGTCACACCGTGGAAAGCAGAACAGAGGATCCAAGCTAATCTTTTCAAATGTAAGTTGTACGCTTTCTGTTCTCAGCGCTCAATGCGGAGCTCAGAGACCCGAGTCTGTTTTCTGTGAGGGGATGTTATTTTTTTATAAAAAAAAAAAACACCACACTACCCACTTATTTCCACTCAAATTAGACCGAGACAGCACATTTGGACGTGAGAGACAGAGATTTAGATGTACAACGTACAGATAGGCAGAGTCAAATACGCTTGAGTCAGGATGTTAAATCCTAATTTTACATCTCAGCCAACCAAACACAGACAGAACATGCAACAAAATCGACATTATCCAGCTAAGCACAAAGTCACAATGACCCGCAAAGCCTGCAAAACCTCTGATAACAGAGCACCTGTGTGTGTGACAGAGTGTGTGCAGTAAAATGTGTGTGTACATTCCAATAGTTCTGCATGTGTACGCAACAGCTTTTTTTTTTAAACACCAGGAAAAAAGGATGTCATGGTTGTGTTTTTAATTTCTCCACAGGGATAGCAATCTGTGCGATGTCTTTTTTCAAACTTGCTTTACGCTTTTTGGTTGTTTGTGCAATTTGAACTTATTTTATGATTTATGTTCATGGCCCACAAATTTCTCAAACCGTCCAACTAATTTTTATTTGGTTTACAATAAAACAAGATTCTCAGCCTCACAGAAAATGCTAAAAAAAGAAGTCCTCCACACAGAGAACCAATTTTCCCTCATGGCACAGTAAATAAATGGTAAATGGACTGTACTTATATAGCGCCTTTCTAGCCTATCAGGATACTCAAAGTGCTTTACACTAAAATCTGAGGCCTCATTTACCCATTCACACAGCACTCTTATATGTCTCTACAAAGCTAACATGTACAATTATCTATGGAGACTAATCAGTGCCAATCACCTTTATACAATGATGGGACACATCAGAGGCATCAGGGGTGAAGTGCCCAAGGACACAACAACTGAGTCAGCTGGAACAGGGGTAACGAACCGGCGACCTTCCGGTTCCAGGACGACTCCCCTAACCACTCTGCCACAGCCGCCCCCAAGTGCAAAACATGACAGTAGAGTCATGTTTTGCACTTCCTTATCTTGCATGACTTCATTAAAAAGTTCCTTCACATTTGCTGGCTGCTGTGATAACAGCTAAAAAAGGCCACATTCTTTCAGCGCTGTAACAGAACCTAAATGTATGTCTGCCTCTTGTCTCAGTCTGAGGGAGAATAAAGAGTGGAAAGCCTTTTGAACAGACAGAAACGAGCACACAGGACAGTCTGTACCATACAATGATGAGGCAGCAAAAACAGCTTATTGCACAGAATTAGATTGAAGGGATTTTCACAGAGCGCTGTTTCATTTCAGCACAATTCTGTGAGAGGAACATTTGAAAGAGGTCGTCCAAACAGAGAAAAGGGCAGAAAAGTCAAGTTTAAAACTTCTTTTGAAAAAAATAAAATAAAAAACAGAAGACTTGATATTGGCATGTTTTTTTCTTTTTTCTTGTGTTCAAATTTGATTAATCTTATTTTTAAAATATGGGACTCAATTCTTGTTTTAACAGGTCTTATAATAAAAGGTGTATTTCCTTTTTGAGTGATGTTTGACAATTTTCAGCTTTCTAGCTGCCACATGTAGGCAATAGTATGAATATCAGAGACAAATCTGAGCAGGAAGCAAGTATTAATTCAGGTTGTGGCGTCAAAAAGCAGTATTGCATTTGACCACTGAGGGGCACCGAATTCCCACAAAGCCAACAGAAACCCATCTAGTATATCAGTAAGATATGCATGCAGTCTGAGTTATTCATTAGCTTTTATTAATTGTAGGAAAATAATTCTTTAAAAAAAACTGCTCATTGCACATTAATATGAAGCCAGGTGAAACAAATGTATCAATAAGAAAGATTAGTGATTCTACTTTTTCTGTCAATCACAGAAGTGTCATAAGGCAGCAGAGCAAACAATGATGTAGGAACTTCAGAAATCCCTGATTCAACCAAAAGACTTATTTAGCTGTCTTATATGGAGAATTGAAACAGACTCAATTAAAAATACAAGGTCCAATAAATAAATAAATACACCTAAAATGCACTAATTAATAAAAAAAAACTTTATCTCAGTTTAAATAAAAATTTTAAAATTTAAGAGTTACAAATGCATCTACAAGTAAAAGGAAAAAACAATAAAATATATATATTTTAAAGTCAGTAAAATTTAATTATGTGCTAAAATATATCATTTGTTGGAACTAAGCTGGAAAAGTAAATATGAAGGTCAATTAAATTATAAAACATGAGGTAAAGTTCCCTTTTTTTAATGAATTGGTGCATTTAAATGTATTTATTTATTTATTGAGCCATTTATATATTACTGCTTTTATTTTAATTATGTGAGTTTCGATCTTCCCTAACCACCAGTATTTGAATCCCATAAAATTAAACCCTACATTAGCATTTACCAATTGTAAAATACACGTTTTAATCTAAATTTAACAGCAAACACTTTAAATCCACTTTGATATATGTTAGAAAAAAGGCATAAAAGCTTAACTTTGGCTTTTAAATAAAAACTTATTTTAGGAAATCTTCTGAATGCACTTACAAACCATAAACATAATTTAAAGTTTACCTCTGACCATCCAATGAGCTCCTCTAAGACAGAATAATGACAAATTATTAAAAGGTGTTTAACAAGTTTTTAAAGTTTAGATATGAGTAAGTTTTGCATAAACTGACCAAAATTAAAAATAAAATTAGATTAAAAGAAATTTGAGAAATTTAACTGTAAAGTTTGCTTTTAAATATATAAGTGGTCCCATTTTAAACCTTTTTTTCGTAATCGAAGCCACTCCAAAAAAAATAAAAAAAAAGGAAACGAGCAGCAAATTCTCATGCTTTCATCTTACACCGACAACCTGAAAAAGTCCTTTGTGTTAACAGAATTTTACCCTGTTGGAAATTTAATGGTATACTCTTAATGAAAATAAGAGGATTTAAGGGGCGAAATGTCTTAACCTTGGGCTAACAAAAGACGTGTGTGAACCGAGGATGTCTTCTGAAGAAAGACGAAGACAAAAATGTATTAAAAGCTACAACATGCTGAATGAAAAGTAAAGAAAGGCAGTCAGGTGGGAAAGAGGAGAGTTCAACTGGATTTATTTCAAACAAGAGGGTCACAAAGTGGTTTTTTTTCCACAACGAACTCACGACATTACACACATACGCACACATGCACCTGTCCCTCAGGGAAAGATCAATATACATCCACTCTGATCCAAGCATGATGAGAAAATCCGCTCAATAAACACACACCACAGTCTGCGAACGTACCGATCAATAAACACCAACGTACAGGTGTCAACGCTGCCGTCTACAGAGCGGCCAATCAATGGTCTCACACAGATATACCTGTACCAATCAGCTGCTGTGTGCTCAGGTTCACTCTCCTCGTCTCTGTCCAACAGTTTAATACACTCGCTCCTCCAGAGCCCTCCCCCAGCACCCTGTCCAGCTGTTTCTGCTTTTACTTTTTTTTGTCTGTCTGTACATTTCCTCTGTGTCGGTGAGTCTCACACTACACACAAATACACACACCCATGCACAGCTTGACAACATATTTAACATAGTCTCACATAAAAAGGAGAGAATTCTTTAAAAAAAATAAATAAAAAAAACATCTAAACTGATTTCAAGGAGATCTGGCCCCATTTCCTGCAGCAGCCAGAGGGCGGCGCTCTGGTCTTGATTCAACACTTCTGTGTCTGTCCATGCAGACTGAGGAGGAGGAGGAAGA
The DNA here is from genome assembly GCA_031762555.1 of Cynodonichthys magdalenae. Lineage (NCBI taxonomy): Eukaryota > Metazoa > Chordata > Actinopteri > Cyprinodontiformes > Rivulidae > Cynodonichthys > Cynodonichthys magdalenae. The sequence goes on from JARVJO010000227.1 coordinate 27,118,348, forward strand.
CAAAGTCACTGTGACAGTTAATATACTGCATGTAGGAAATATTGTACCATCTTTACATGCTTTTATGCAGTCAGAATGAACAACAGGACATTAAATCTTCACCTTGACTTTCTGTCAATGCAGTCTATCCATGAATCAATCACATTCTCTTAATGTCTTTTCTCTAGCCTGAGACCTCGAGTTTGCTGCAAAATACAAACATGGTTTTGTTTTCGTGTCAAAGACTTTTACAACTAATTTTTCAGGAAAAGCCGTTCATCAATTGTGATGTTTGTTAGTTTGTCAAATGAGAAAACTGACTGTTATTCTAATTTATATCTAGAAATCTTCTGTCAAAGCAATGAAACAACCCCCCCCCCAAAAAAAAACAAACAAACAAAAAAAAAAAAAAAACAATAGTAACTGTAGTAACTGTCCAAAATAAGATTTTGTGCTCATAATGTGGACATTACAAACAACACAAAGTGATGACCAACTATTCAGTCCAGGTTCTGAGGAAGCCCCAGACCATCACACTACCTCCGCTATGCTTGGCTGTGTTTGTTTCTGACATGCAGGGTTAGTTTTATGCCTGATGTAACCGGATGTTCACCTTCCAAAAGGGTTCACTTTTGTTTTTCTAAAACACCTTACAAATGTAGAAAAAGGTAAACAATATTCAGCAACACTTAATGTATTACTGTAAAGGATAATTGTAGATGTGATCATACAGTAAACTTACCCAGACAAACAGATAAAATCTAATGGTAAAAGCTGTAAATTCTAATCTAATCCGGACTATTGAAGATTTTTTTTAAACTGTATTCAGTTTTCATTACCTAGTGAGAAAGTCAGAATGCAGAAGGAGGAAGGAGTCTGACATATGGAGTCTAAGGTGCATAAAAAAGAAAGAAGTAAAACCAGTGGCTGTGGGCGGGTTTGTGTGTGTGTGCTAGTGTGTGGAAGTTAGCGGAAAAAGAGACAGAGTTGTTAAAGTCCACCTGTTCTTTAACAGAAAAAAAAGCACTTTCTGAATAAATATTAGGAGTTGTTTAAAAACATGTTTGACCCAGACATAATGAAAATGTGGGTATCTTTTTACTCCATTTGCTGCTGCTTATTTCTGTAAAAATGTGTGTGTTTGTGTGTGTCCATGTGTGTCAGTGTGGTAGTTTCTCAGTAAAAGCCCCTGGGCTTTGTGGTCTATACTGAGGGGTTTGGAGGAGTTTGTTAGTTGAGGGCCAGGTGCAGGCAGACAACACATACACTCACGGAAGATAAACGGACTGAGCACACACAAACACAAACACACACGAACGAAGGATAAATGGACCCGGTAGCAGGGAGGTCTGACAGAATGCCTTTTCACACCTGGCTGAGCCCAGCGGAAGGTGACAGAGTCTCATCTCCCAAAGCGAACGCACACACTTTCACACACGCACACACCTCCTCGCATTGGGGAGTTCAGGGTCATAAGCAGCATCATGAATAAAATGAGGCTGTCTTAAACAGAAGGAGCCCTGCGTGGTTGTGTGAGTGTGAGAGCGGGTCCGTGTGTGTGCGAGCCCCTAACCCCCATGCCAGTTTGGATCTGTAACGACCTTCTGTTCCCTGTGCTTAAATGGCTTAAATACTTCAATTAGACCTGGGTCACAATCCTCCACCCGTTAAAGCACAACGCCACACACAAAAACACGCACGCCAACGCACAAAAAACTGTTTCACCAGCGTGCAACCAGAGACTTTCGTCTGTATTGTCTCCTCTCATCTGTGGTTCTGAGTGAAACTGAACTGAATCAGCGTCTTCCACTGTAATATGAGCAACAATTAAACTCCGCCATCCTCACTGCCAGCTTCTCCCCTGGAACTTCTCTGTCCCGCTCCCCCCCCTTTCCGTCTCTCCCACCGTGCTACCCTGCGCTAACGATGCTGCCTTTTCATTAGACAGCCCCTGCTAATTAATCTCCATAGAGGAGAGTGACAGACCTCCGCCAACACACATACACAAATGCACGCCAAGATATATGCAAACACACACTCCTCTTCCTTCTTCCTCGCTGCCTCGTCCCGCGTGGTGTTGGCAGCCCATTTCATGCTTTATCACGTCTTTTAATTGACAAACAAGCTGCTCTTTTCTCTTAGGCTGAGGTCTATATCACCCCCTCGCTCAGATGCGCACACACACACACACACAGGCCTGGAAAACTAGTTGTCTTTTCAATCTTTGAATTCACACAAACGCACACACACACTTTCTCAAATAGGCAAATGCCTCCCTACTGACATGTGGCCCATGTGAGTGTCACAGTTTTCAACTTTCTGACACATTGTAAGCACACACACACACACCAACATCACATGTGCACTTAGGTTGAACATTAAGCCAAAAATTGACTTCCATCCCTTTTTAACACTTCTTTAACCTTTTAGTTTTAACATCTGAACCGTACAGCAAGCTTGAACATAGTCACAATCAATTTACTGATTTGAAGCTTTTATTTGAAGTTCAAGGAAAAACTTGTCCTTTAGCAAGTTACAGAAATATGATGTGAGGGCAGATAGATTTTCCATTTATTCAAACAATTGTTAGTAAATGAATATATCTAAATGCTTTGTTCTGTCAGATGTGTTTTGGTTCGTTAGATTTAATAGATTTTGTGTCTGATTAGATGTATTCTGCATGAAGAAAAAAAAATTAAAATAAAAGGACAGTCGCTGGGTTTAAAGTAAGCTGGGTTCAGAAAGCTGCGGGCTTAGTCTGTCCATCCACCATCACCATCTTGTTGTGTCCTATCTTTCTGCTTTAATTGGGAACACTGTGGTAAGTAAGTAATCTACTGGAAACACGTATAGCCTATACAGTACTGTCCAAATGTTTTAAAAACTAATTATTATTATTATTATTATTACTAAGCTTTCAACACAATCAGGGCCCTCAGTTAACCACTGAGTCACAAATAATTAAATTGCAAATCGATATAGGAAACTACTGGAGTAAACTCTTTCAAACCCATTTGATGAAGTTCTGGATATCCATTTTATATTTGATTTCTTGCTTTGCAAAGATACAGGTTGTCTGTTATGTGTTGAATCAGTACTGAATATTTCATCCATAAGGACAAAAGGATGGATTAATTTTGGAGAATTGCAACGCTGAGTTTGACTTTATCTGTGGTGAATAGTAAAAAATGTGTTTGGATGACATTTCCTTAAAAAAAGAAGATAGAGTGGTGTATTGGATGTATGCGTGTTGTGAGCTATTTATTAACTTTATGTTGAGTGGTTGTGCTGTAAACTTACTAAACACTCACAGCAAACAAATGGTGAACTTAGTAAAATTTCTAGTGAGACCTGTTTTTATATGTGTTATGATATTAGTGTTACTTTCAGTCTAATATTTCTTTCAAAGTAAACAAATATATTGTTTCTTTAGGATACCAATATAATATACTAAAGTCACATTTGGAATTCTGTCTTAAAAGACTAAAAAATCCTCAGAGATTAGAACATGAACATGTGAAGCCGTGTTAAGGTGAATGTGAGAGCAGCGGGGCTTGACAGAGTTGACCTAATGAAACGATACTCACTGTAATGTGGTACTGTCTCCAGATCTCTGGACAAGCCTGGAAGGACAGAAAAAATACATTTTAAAAGAAAAAGAAATCAACTGAATTTATTTATTTATTTGGCATAAATCACAACAAATGTATTCTCAAATATTATTTTAGAGAGGCACACAGAAACAGCATGAATGTGTACTTGACTAGTTACCACAAGCGGATTACTAAATAAAAAGTAATAAACATGTCGGTAACATTCATAAAAACTACATTTGTTTGAAATGTAAAGAAAAGAAATCAAATTTATTGAGTGATAGAGACATGAGGGCCACGCAAAATAAAAACAAAACACACTTAGGTGTCAACTGCCCACCTGAGCCCTACAATTTCTTCCTGCATCTCTGCCTAAAGCCCAAATTTTTTACACTTTTCCAGTAATGTATTGCTCAAACAGTCAGAAAGTGAGGCAGTCAGTTGTTTTGTGCCGCTGTGGCTAAAGCATTATCTCTGGGGCTTCTCCACGCTGTTCCTTAAGCGTTCCGACATCCTTTGCCAGCCAGTGCCACTTCCCACGGGGAAATTGAAAATGCCGCAGTCGCCTCAGGCAATAAGATTTATCTGCTTACATACCTACTGAGTGAGAAGCAGAGTGTAACACAGTTTGGATTCAAGCCCGTTCTGTGAAAAAGCTTGTACATAATTTGCTCTTGTACTCAGTAAACCTTAATAAATTCTATATAAATTCACTTAACTGCAAAAAAAAAGTCTAATTTGGCCTTAAATTTGCACAGAGTGGTAGTTTTCCTGGCTAAATCCTACCTGTTTAGATACGAATCAAAAGAACAACTAATATGAATTTTGATAGCTGATTTTTTTTCCTTCCTCTCATCTATCTTTTTCCCTCTGACAAACCCCTCCACCATCACGCACACTCCCTCCCTTTTGCTCTATCCCTCCAGACCGCCAGGGTAGTGTGCTGTTGTCGAGGGCGACAGGCGAGGCGAGCGACACACTCGCGCTCCATCAACCGTCTGTCTTTAATGAGAGACACAGTAGGGCCCAAGGGACTGAGACTTGACTCCTTTTCTCTCACAAACACACACACTAATACACTCAGGGTAATTTGTGAATGTAAGAAACAAAAAAAAAAGTTATATATTACAAGTGAGAGGTAATTACAGCGCTGCACAACTTTGGACCTCTGCTGTTTAAAACGGTATGCAGAAGAGGTGAGAGGAAAGAGAAGAACAGATGGGTGGGAATGAGAAGATGAGGCCAGATGAATAAGAGTTTGTCAGAAAGGAAGAGGGAAGGAGAAAAAATAAGAGGTAAATTGGGCCGTGTGTGTCCTGGTGTAGCCTCTCCCTCTGGTGTTCACCTGGTTACTCATCCATCACACAAAGCACGGTACATGACTGACTGACGAAAAAGGAGGGAGAGGAGACACAAAAAAGTGTTGAGGGGGGTGGGAGGTGGCTGTCGACAGCTCATAATATACAGTTTTCTCTTTCTAGACTTTTGCATAAAAGAACCAGGTAATAAATGCAGCATTAATGGTCATTAGATACACCCTTCAGTTGTAACACACCAATCCAAACCTTGAAAAAAAAATTACTTCCTTCATTGGTAAATGATGATTAAATGTGCAGAATGTCTTTGCATAGTTCAGCTAAAAAAAAAAAACAACCTCCACACACTACTTCCTGGCTTCCTGTTTATTGCTTTTTCAACTGCTCTGTGTGTTTTCCATGTTACACATACATTTTGGAATTATAAGCACATCACAAAACCCCTGTGTTTATGCATGTTCTATATCTTTCTTTTTATTGAATACACTGCATCATCCGACATGTACACAAAAACCGCCCTGCAAAGCTCAACATGGCTTAGCTTACACTCTTCTAATTTTACTACTGTACATCCTAATCAGGGTGGACAGATCTAAGTATAGATGTAAATTACGCCTGTCACGATAACAAATTTTGCTGGATGATAAATTGTCGCAGAAATTATCGCGATAAACAATAATACTGTTTGAAAACACATGAACAAATACATAAACAAAGAAAAGAATATTATATACTCACATCAATGAAGTGTCCCTTTTTGCTGCAGCGATGGCACTGTTTGTACCAACAGGCCTTCTCACGGCAGGAATCATAGCGGTGTCCGGGCTGGCCGCAGTTGTAACAGTGTTTATTGGGACACTGACTGGCCACATGGCCTGTTGTACCACAGAGGTAACAGGTAAGCAATTTCTGCACATATACACACACAAATATGCACAACATTGTTAAAAAGTTTACATCCTTGCAATGTGGCCAAGACACTACTGTGCAAGAAGAAGAACGGACTTTGGATTCAGAGCAGTTCTTGGAGATATGTCCGGTCTTGTTGCAGTTTCTACAGTGGACACTCTTGTTATAGTATCTGTTCGACCCCCGTTGTACTATTATCCTGGGACCACTGCCTTTATTATAGATCTGAGCCTGAAACACACACAGTTAGTTCTGTTACTGAGATCATGGCCAGAGTTTGATCAATAACCAGAAGAGCTTTGATTCATTAAAGAGGAGTGTTTTTTAAGAATTATTAGTTTAAATGTTAATGTTTTGCAAATTACTTTGACAAAAGTAAAAAACTTTTCTTATATCAATTATGCTATGATGTCACAACACGATCAACACGGTTGAACAAGAATTCAATGATTTTAAAAGTTAGCAAACCTTTTTCTTTTTTTAGCTCCTCGTCTTACCACAAGTGGAAACTATTTTTAATATGCCTCTAAAAAGAAAACCGTAAAAAAAAAAACTTTGAAATTGACTTACCTCCTTGTCTTTTTCTGAAACCAACCAAGTTTGTCCTCCTTCAACATCTGCCAGAAAAAGAAAAGTAAGCAATTTCAAAAGCTGCAGCATATTGCTAAAATTTTCTTTTTATTTTCAAATTATAATAAATGGTGTACCAAGGTAATAAAAGGTCAGTTGAAATACAATAACTCTGCCTTAATTACAACCATAAACTAAGGGTCTAGTATTCGCACATCACCCACTGCTTTTCATGTTTTAAACTGATCATCTCATGTTGGGTTGAAGCCATCTTAATTTTTTATTTCAAAGAGTCAAAAACATCCTCACCCTTATGTCTTTAGTAGTGGGCGATAAAATTAATCATTTTAATGTAAAAAAAATTGTCATTAAATCACTAAATATAGATTTTTAAGGGGTTAAAACATGTTAGATGAGCTCTCAATATCTTAAAAACAAATTTAGGATTTTCTTTAGTTTCCATAAACCTCTTTGAATATACAGACTAAACTGTTCTTGCAGAAATGTGATACTGAATATTAGAAATCTCTTTACAGCAGCCAAATTCTGTGACAAACACAATTATATTTAGCTTTTTTCACCCAAACATCATCACTAATTTAGTGGACCAGTAGTCAGTAAAAGAAAGAATTGCTAAGATTCTACAAAACATCTGACACTATTAGGAACGCTGAGCCTTAAAGGATGAGTTTTTGTTTCCTGTAAGGGAAGGACACACACATGCACACGTTGACACTGTCGCAGTTGCAGCCCAGCACACATCTGTATGAGAGTGGCACTAACAGCACCCTGAGGGAGTCTGCTGTATTCTCCTCAGGCCCACAGAACTGTAACTGACATCCAGAAATCCTAACGTACACACAAACACACACAGACACGTGTAGTCAGCATAAATTATGTGCTGATAGCAATGACCCACACAGGCCCACATGCTCCCACAAACACAGGAACACCTACACATCCCTCCCCCGTGATTAGCTGGTTGACAGTCTTTAGCCTTTGGATAAACATACAAGCCTTGAGCCATAATCAAATATTACACTCTCCTTTCTACCGTGCTCTTTTCTTTCATTTTCAGATTCTCTCTCTCCAACAGCCTTATCGCTATTCAGCTCAGCCCTCCTTCCTTTGCTTTTTGCTTTCGCGCCTTGTTTTCTAACACCACCCCCTCTTCCTCGGGTGAGCGGCTGTAGAGGGAGGTTATCACCTTTCTCCCCTGTCAAACAAATTAAAATGGCTGCTGTTTGGATGGGGCTTCTTTCTGCCACGACCTTCACCTCTAAACACACACACACACACACACAGTTACAAACACGAGCTATCCAGTGTTGTCACCACACAGGTAGCTGTGTCACACATTGAGGTAACACTTCTGCTTGATCTATTAAAGTGAAAAGCTGTAAATCTTACATCTTAATCCAGCAGTGAAGTCAAAACTGTGCATTCCCATTTTGTTAACAAGAGTGTGTCGCCTCCAAAATGACTCTTACTGAGAAGTTTTAATCATTTTACTGCAATATTTGTTCATTTTAGAGTTTTCAGTGACAATTTAATCAGCTGATAACTGTTCACAAAAATAAAGATTAACCCAGAAAGGCATGAAGTGATGATAGCAATTTGTGGGACTCATTTTTAAAAATCAAAACACTACAGTTTGACAAATTCAAACCGTAGGCAGCCACTCATTCACTCGGTCAAAGCTATCAGCAACTTTCCAGCAACTTCAAACTTTCTTAGCAGCTTTGAGGAATCCAACTAAAGTGACAGAATGCAAACCTTTATTGAAACATTTATTTTCTATAAAGACCTTTATAACTCCCAACAGGAAGTGCTATAGTCAGACTCAAGACATCAACAACTTTAACTTAAAACATTTCCACTAATGTAGACTCATAAATATCTGAGATGTTTCCCTCCTTTCAGCTTTAAATGTTTCTTAGTTTAACAGAGTGTTTTTGAGGTGTCTAACATCTGTTTCTAAACATGTACTATGCAAACCTTTCTCTTGGTTCTCTTTTTTACATTTTTAGCTGCAAGTCTTTTCTTAGATTTGGTTTAGATTTACAATGAGATAAACATCTTCAAGCCACAATTATGAAGTAGCACTCTTGAGACATAACCAGATAAAAATGTCTCTTTAATCTCTCTGTATCCACATGCTACATTGTTTATTTTCAGACTTTAAGTTAAAATGAAAAATTAAAAACATAAGATATTACCTTACAAATTAATGACAGATCTCCTATTGTGTGCTCATGATCACACTTTAAATTTATAGGAGTTTATCTTCTGCGAATAGTTTCTTGAACCATATGAAAGTGTATTTCGTACATACTTTGACAACTTATACATTCGGTTTCAAATATGTAAATTGTTTTGGTTCTTGTATTATCAGTTAAAAATTTCACCCAACTGATGCTTTTACTTTTACTGTAAAATATCAGCTAAAGTGTACTTTTTTCAAGTACCTGCAGACTGGTGGGTGCATACTTTACATACGTCATTGTCATATTTCAGTAAGATACTTTACTGTAGTTGGCAATAGTTATTTTTGTATAAAGGAGAGATAATGGGGTCTCCTAATGCGAGAGACTAGGAGGCCTCGGTGGGACATGTGTTTGTGGTTTTGCACGCTAAGCTGGTGTTACACAACAACCAGTGCGTGGCCAAAGGGCAGTCTGAAAAAGAGCAGGGGTGAAAGGTGTGTATGTGTAAGAGTGTATCGTATGTGTGTGTGCATGTGTGTGTATGTAAGTAGGCGTTAGTGACTCAACGAAAGTCATTCCCAAAGCGTCTCCCAGGGGGACTGCCCAAATAAAGAGCAGGAAGCTTTCCCTTAATCTAAGGGCCACCCCCCATCTCACCAACCCAACACACACACGGATAAAGGGTGAAGCTCTTTGTCACGGACGAGGAATCAAACACATGGGTGGGAGGGGGTGAAGAGGGTGGCTGGGGGTCTGTTGTCTGTACACAGGGTGAAAATATGCTAATGGAGCTGGAGGCCCTGTTCAAAACCAAAACCGTCATAGCCTCGTTCCATCGCAGCCCAGAATATCCGAAGGAGTCTGGAGCAAAAAGGGCAGATGGCAGCGGCTTCCTCAAGCAGCTGAACAGACTCACAAGAGGCCTGAGCTGTGCTGATTGCAATTTCAACATATTCAACAGTGAAGCCCTTATAACATCCATCTTAGGAGGTCAAAACCCACAAATCTTAAATAGAAAAAAACATGGGCTTCAGCTCTCATTGAAGGTAGGAACTTCTGAAGGGAAATCACTAATGTCAGGGAGTCAAGTTTCATCAAAGTCAAACTGTTCGTGAACATCCCATTTGCAAGATGCACTGTAGGTGCCACTGACTTTACTTTTGCAGGACAACTTGTTCATTATCTCATCACTACATCGTCAAGGGTAATGCAACACAATGGCACGGAAGAAAGGGAGATGGAGAACCAGAGGGAAGGACGGATCAGGGGAGAGAAGGCGACAGATGCTACCTGTCTGTCTCGAAGGTACCCCGATTACTTGAAGATGAGGAGGAGGCGGCGGCAGTGGCGGGTGGGGGGCTTGCATATCTGTTCATCAGCACCGGCAGAACAAAGCAAAACAGAGAAATTGAGTGTGTGCGCACATGTGTTGTGTGTGTCTGTGTGTGAATGCATTGAATCTGTCCCTTTTACCAGTGAGAGCAGAACGGAAGTGTACGTGTGGCTAATGAACCATGAACTCCCAGCTCTCCTGGGGTGACACACACACAAACACACGCACACACACAAGGAATGAGGTTCACACAGGATGGTTTGAGTCTGATAAACCAAGGACAGGGCAGAAAATGTCAATCTCCTCACACTCACCTGGTATGTTAACTATTAAATACTTCTGTGTGTGAGTGTGTGTGTAAACAGATCAAGAGGTTTGAACTGACCTGTCAAGTCAATCCCCATTTCTCCGTCTCAACACTTAAACAAGCATCCCAAGCCAGCACCGCCCACTGTACAAGATCTTGACCAGACCCATTAATGCACCAGTCAGTGTGCGCTCACACACACAAACTGGGAGTAAAAGAAGTGCTCTTTCACACCAAATGGAAGTTATGTTTGATACTGCAGCAACAGGGCTGGATTAGCAACACTATACATGACAATAGTGAGGGTGGGTGGTAGTGTGCAAGCTCTGCTTGTGTTTAAGTGTGCAAAAACCAAAGTGTTTCTTTTGTGACATCAGCTTTGCCTTATGGCCTTACCCCCTGCGAGATTTAAAACACCAAAGTGTGTAAAACACAGCAGAGAAGAACAAGAGCAATGAGCAGATGAGAGGGGAGCAGGTGGAGACAGGGAACATAGAAAGAAACATGGAGTATCAATAAATATCCAGGTGGAAAAAATACAATTTGAAAAAATCACAACTAAACAGGACAGAAAAATTAAAACGGTATGTTGAATACAGATACAGGATATGGATGTGTATGCTTTTAAGGTTCTCATTTATTGTTCATATTCCTAAAACACTTTTAAACAAAAAGTATTCAGTGAAATATGACTCAAATACTGGAATACTCATATTTGGCATAGGTCTGATTTAAAAAAGATATTTTTTCTCAGGTGCCACTTAAAAAGAAACAATGGGACAAAGGTGTCAATTAAATGCAACAGAGATTAATCAGCTGACAGTAAAAATTGTCTGCAATAAGTTAAAATGTGTTTATTTAGCTGTGTTATGCAGAAACTTAGGCAAATATAAACAGAAGACAGCGCACACAAAGATATAGGACAAAATAAAGGCTAAACATAATCTAAGAACTTTCAGCTGCCATACTTATTATTTAGTTAAATTATTATTTTTTTAAAGTTCATACAAACAAGATTTACTACAGTATAATTGTCCTAAATAAGGAAAACACACTCTTCTGGATACTCAAATTAAAAAGTAACAGAATTCCACATGAAAACAGCTTCAGTTCATTTCAAATCCTTTTTCATTTTGTGTTTTTCTCAGTTGTTTGGTTTGGAAAACATTTTACAACATGAATTTAAATCAGGTGGCAAGTCTCAGGGTTATTTACTTGTATTGCTAAATAAATCTGATCCAGCTACAGCTCCATCATCCTGATATAGCTGATTATCTGAGTTTTTTTTTAACAAAACTGTCTTCGAATACAAGACAGAATTTGTTTCTGTTAATTTAATAGCTTATTGCATGAAGACAAAATAGGAGTGGTTGTTTTGAAGAATTTAATTCAAGACAAAGAGTCTATTCATTCAGATAATCTCATTGAAAACAATTTGCAAAATTCAAGATGAAATTTATCAAACATCTACAAATTTATAACAAAATTGCAAAGAGCCACAAAAACAAACTTCAATCTGCATATTTCCATTGGGATCCCCAATCTAAAGAGTCACAACTTAGTGCTGTCAAATTAAAAAAATTAAAATCATACTGCATTTCTTTCAAGTCAAATTCATTAATGAATAGTAAAATATGTAGAGCCTGTGTTGAAAGTTCAGACCATTCAGTAGTTTGAAACCTACAGAACCTAAAGATGAAAAGCTTATTCCACTTCTTTTAAACAACAACAACCGGTAGTGCATCAGAAATCTATTCCTTTCCAGACCTTTTTGGTTACATCATTGATTTTTCTATTATATTAAAGAACCAAAAATGCTTTTTTTCCTCAATCTTACAACCCTGTTTGCTTGATCACTGTGGTGAATTAGTAATGGGAAGTCAGAGTCCATCACTAATGATGCTTTGTGTAATGTTGTTGATTTTACTTTAGTTTGCTTTGTATCTGCCCAACACATTTCAGCTCAGTCTATCTTTGGTTATAAGATATCCAAACCCATTCCATGCTCCTTCCGTAACATGTCGAGACCTCACCCCTTGCTCATCTGTGCCACCTCCTCCCTTAATTTTCACCCCCCACTTCCACGCCATGTTGGCAGCCAGGGCAGGGCAGGTGGCCAAACCTGTCAGTCAAACCACCGTCGCCACGCGGCAACACCGCAGACACCAATTACCACACAGCAGGGGTGCGGCCTGGCAACCGCATGGCAACCACATGGTCCAATCAGGGTACACAACAACAGGGACCAAAGAATGCCAAGAAAAGTGAAGGAGGTGATGTGTGTGTGTGTGTGTGTGTGTGTGTACAGCATAACATGTTTGAGTTCTCCAAGGCCGAGCCAAAACATATCTGCCAGTTTGACAGAAGACAGGTAGTCACTGTGTTTTTTTAATATCCGCCTGCTGCTTATTTACTGCAGATTATTAATTTAAAACACAAACAATGTCTCCATCAGTCTGATGAGAATCTGAGTGCTTCTTATTAACCCATTCAGGCTCGAGGAAGTAACGCAGGCTCCAACCTTACACACACCGTGAGCATTCCATCAGCATTTAGGACAGATGTACATTTTTGTAAGAAAACCGAGAAACATGAGGAAAAACATGTAAAACTCTTAAGCCTCAAAATTTAAATACATTGCTAAAAGGGTGCAACAGCAACCTTACACCGCAATGGCGGAGACATAGATTAAGTAGGTCAAATGCAACTATAAAATATTCTAGATCATGTTTTTGTTCTAGAAATCTTTGGTAAAAATACAACATAAGTGAAACAAAAATACTTTGGAAGTCCTCAGTCTATCAGACGAGCCACACACCAGGCTGAAGTTAAAAAGCTTTGAATTATCTGATACAGGAAATCTATTTTTAAACATCTAACAACATTACTTTACAAAAGAAGCAAGAGAGGGTTTCAGAAAGAAGACTAAGCTGCAGATACCAAATAGCATAATAAATTATTAGTCTCTGAATTTAAATACTTTATTAAAACCGTAGGCTTACTCTTAAATGAATCAAGCCTATATACACGATCAATACACAATCACTTTCACATTAGTGCATCAATCTTAGTGATCTACAAATAAATACCTAATGATCACAAAAGGTGAATGACATGTTTAATAATTGCCTGGCGCTGCAGGCAAAATGGCAATAATGCAAGATAATGCAGTTGCACGAGCTGATGTTTGTTTTCAATTGACGATGGAGCTGAAGGAGAAAAATCTGGTATTTCTGTTGGTAACCAAAGAGAGGCACCATTTTGTAAATTTGTCAAGAAGAGAACACCACCCCTTGCAAAAAAACGTTGCAGGAATGAGCCCATATGATGCCTGGCCAAGACAAACTTCCTCCTGCTCAGCACAGCCTCTGAGAGCCACCAGTTATCTGTGATGTCACCTGTATGCACAAAGATGTCCAATCTCCTTACACGAGTTCATTTACTATCTTTATAAGTTTTATTTGACTTTCTTCATAATTTTTTACTAGAACATGTTGGCTGTATTATCACACCGCCTCAGTCAGAAGCTGCAGACGCTGCTCAGAGGTCAGCTTTGCAGCAACGTTACATAAACAAACACGCCCACAAAGTTCAGACTAGTCAGGCGATGCTCAACACAGTGCTGTGAGAACTAGTTCTGACTGGGGGGGGTCTCAGCAGGTGGTAAGAGTTGCAAACTATGCAATTTCCATCATGCACCTCCATAAACTGAGTATAAAACAGGCTTTAGAGTCAATACTGTCTGTTAGCAAAATATTTTATGACCCACTGAACGAATTTTGACAAACAACTCAAAATAATCAATAAATATACATCTACAACTGATTAGCTTTTGGAGTAATTAACCTGTGCAGACACGTTAATGGTTATAATACCTCAGTCAATTTTACAGATATTGTGATACAGTTTTGTGTGGTAGAAACTGAGAATCTTTCCTGATACATTGAGAGTTAACATCACACAAGACCTCACTGGACACCACACATATCATCCTTTACAGTGTTTGACTGAAATGGATACAACTCTATTCCTTTTCATCATAAGTTGACCTTAGTCTGAGTCTAAATCCATTCCTTCAAGACACCCCACCACACACAAAATATTTAATGGTAACATAATTTTTTTTTAATTTGCAGTTTTCTCAAAGATAAAAACTGTTGTTGTGCCAGTGGCAACATACTCTTGTTTTATTTAAGTATCTAGAGAAAAAGTCAGCATCATGGCAGAGTAACTTTTAATCAACAAGTGTTTATACTTTATCAATAAAATCATGCTTTGTATGCAGACACAAAAAGTGTCTTCAATAAGAAAATGTCCAAGTTATTCATGGTGTCCCTTTTGTCTTTTGCAGCAAAACACACAAACACACAAGCACACATCATCTGTGAGGGGCAAATATATTTTAATAAAACCACTGAGTTGCAACCTCAATTTCATTTTGATGAATTTCCTCCTGCGGGAGTGAGCCAAGCAGAGGGCGGGAGGGCAGAAAGGCGGGAGAGAGAAGCTGGGTGATGGGGGCTGGGAGGCAGATAGAATTTTCATGATTGTTATTTTTGTTATTATACAGAAGGGGGGGTGTGGGAGGGGAGATAAATGGTGCTGGTTAATCTAAACCATTTCGTGGAGCGCTCCATTATCGGGCAGGTTGGGAACGTCGAGAGGGTTATTTTTCCGAGGGATCTTTGGCCCCAGTAATTAAGCTCCATTCAACAGGCCCTGTTCCCCAAATTAAAAATTTGTCATTAAGTGGAATTTACCATAATGCCTTTTTATCTGCCGGCGCTTCAGCCTGTGTGCACGTTTTGTCTGTGCGGGATAGAGGGGAAGGAGGGGCTAAGGGAGAGGGCAGCCAATAACACATGAACACACACACACTTCCAGGGAAAAGGGCAAATTGAAAAACTGAAATAATCCTGGATAGCAGCACATTTGTGAGAGCAAATACACACACACACAAAACCACCCTTCAATCCTTCAAATCCACAGCCTTTGGGGTAATTAAATAATGATGCTTTAAAGTTTTAATTTAGATTTGCCTTTTTTCTTCCTCCTCTGACACACATACACACTTGGACACACACAAACCCAAAGAGTTCGTCAGTGTGTGTTTATAGACTTCTTTCAGCGAGATAGCCCTCCATGGGCTGGGTACACTAGAGGAAGAGAATGATTGAAGAGCAGAATCTCTGTCTCAATAGGCTTTAAAAAAACAATACAATTATTAGTCTTTAATTAGAGCAGACCCTCTGTGGGACGAGGGACAGACAAAGAACAATAGAGGATTAGAAGAGGAGCCCCTAATATGGCTCTTTTATCACTTTATTTAAATACAGTTTATAAATGCATCCGACTGACTTTTGAACCTGGCCATCAGAAGTTTTGCGACACATTAAAGGAGAAAAAAAACATCCATTTGAGACCAACTTTTTGTTCCCCCATTCTTCTAAAAAATGCTACCTTTAAACAATCAATTCAATTCAAAAACACTTTAATCCCAAAGGGAAATTTAATAAATTAGTTATTAAAGACAGATAAAAAAGTAGACTAAATTAATACAGTGAAAAGAAATGACACCCAAAAAAAAAAAAGGACCTTGTGCTCACTCTGCTCTTCTTTTTACAGAAACATGAACATTTATCTTACTTGATACTTCATATTTCTCTGAATGCCACTGGAGAGGCATTCAGAAAGGTCCTAAATGAGCGGGGGGGCTGAAAGAGCGGGAGGAGGAGAAGGGGTAAACGAAAAACAAGAGGGAGATAGTAGGAGGAGGAGAGTGGACAGATGGCAGAGGTTCTGCCTGGTTGAAAGGGGCAAGACGGGAGGAGGCTTTTCTGAGTGAGTGAGTGTGTGTGTGTGTGTGTGTGTGTGTGGGTGTATGTGTGTAAGGAAAAACAAGCCCTGCCCTCACTTCCTCATAAGATGCAAATTTCATCCATAAGCCACTCAAACATATTCAAACAATAATTATCAGCCTTGATATCTGTGAAGACATTTCTGAGACACTTTCTCCAGTAAGATAAACCTTATTATTGTCTCGTTTGCTTCTATATTGACTAAAGTCTGAATTCAGCGGCAGAGGCGCTTTCCTGCATCTGACTGACAGACAAACCCTGGTGAAGGTAAACCCCAGACAGAGCTGAACAACAACATGCTGTCAAAGGCTCCAAATGTGTGTCAACGGCGGAGAAAAGAACGACAAGATGGGAGAGCAAAGACAGATATGGGGGCTGGGGTGGGGTTCATTTAAGTGTTCTTTAATTTGCTCCTCTCTTTTCTACCCATTCCTTGGTTTTTCTGACAGGTAATAAAAAACAGGAGCCTTCCTGACAAGCACCATCTGAATTTGGATTGAATAATTGAACTGCAGGGTTTCTCACACATTGCTCTGTCCAAGCGTGCAGAGCACCAACGCTACAGACACCTCTAAGATGCCTCCTCTCTGTAAATAAAGCATATGCAAATGCACAAACACCCAGCCGCTTGCATCATGATAGTTAACACAATAATTAAAAAAGTCCTGCAACTAGCCACTCTAATATAACAATATGCACATCTGGACCCACTTCTTTTCCCTTATTCCCTCTTCCTGTTTCTGGACCTCTCTAAAATCCTTTTATCCCACGTCGTCCTCCTGTCTTACCTCATCCTTTTTTCCTCCTCCTCCTCCTCCTCCTGCCCTCGGAAGCTGCTGAAATCCCATTCCCCATGGGGCATGCTAAATTGAATTGGCGTGTTTATATGAACAACAGGGCCGTTGCTTTAATATACCTTTGAGTTTATGCCTAATGCCTCCCTGCTAATACCAGCAGCGCTTCAAACCTCACTCAACGCACGTCGCTTTTATAGAAACCATACAAGAGACAAAATAGAGATGGATGAGGAAGGAGAGATACTCTGGGTGTGGGCTTGCATTTGTAAACAAGAGGGAGATAGAAGAAAGTCTATTAATGCATCGCAACAACATATATGTTGTATTGAATTACTTGAAAGATCTCGATAGAATTGCCTCTCTACAAACCTACAAACACTCACACACACATCATCCTTGAGTGTGAATGACATGGAAGGAGAGGAGATACAAAAAGGCAGGGAGATTTCTTTCTTTCTTTTTTTCTTTTTTCAGATTAGTGAGTAATGCTGAATAAATATCCGGAGTTTTGGTTGAGGGAGTCAGTCATGCTCGACGACTTGCAAACACTCCCCATTTTCTCTTCCCCCCCACTTTTCTGTCCTTTTCTATCCCCCTCTTGTCCTCTTTTCTCTTCGAGCTCTGTGTTACACTGGGGGAACGCTTACTGATGGCATA
>JARVJO010000227.1:27135883-27156129 GCA_031762555.1 Cynodonichthys magdalenae
GTCAGCCTGCAAAAAAAAGGCCCGCAGTTGAAAGGCAAGAAACAGGTCTGAGACACTCAACCCAATTACTATTGATCAGTCGGCACTCAAGAGGACAGAAATGTGCTCACCTGCACGGCCACACACAACCACACAAATGCTAATCTGTTTAGAAATAACAAGTCCTGTAAGGTTAGGGATGGCCGTTTGTTCCCAGCTGATTTTAACACTCTCTCGAAGACACTCGTAAATACTGGAAAACAACAGTAAAGCTTTTTCGGGCTACATGACTTACCTGAACAAAAGTTTGGTTTGATTTATTTTATCCTCTGTGCTGGGTGACTAAAAATCAATAAATCTTCTAAAATATATATGTCTGTGTTTTTGACAAAAAAAAAATATACTGATGTTGGTACTGAAAAATGGGGGGAATTTAAGGGCTATACCACAAAATATTAGATACTTTTCAAGTGGAGGATTTAGGAACCAGGATTTTTTTTCATCAAGTCATAACACATTCAACAAACTATAGATTCAATAATAAGTCGTTGAACTAACTTAATTATTTTTAAAAGCTAACTTTGCTTTTTGAACAATATGACCATTCTTATTTCTCACACAACTAAAATAAAACAATTACAGCTTTTATTTGTACTGATTATCTGCAAACTGTGATTTTTATAAAACTAGAATTTATAATAAACACAGAGAAAATAATAATTTAAAATGTATCAAACTGTTTTTGCTGCCATTAGTAGTAATTATGTTTAATCATTAATCCCGGAAAATCAATAAACCACAAATGATCAACATTTACATTTTACCCAGCAAGCTAAACCAAATAACTTACTCAGCTTTATTTTAACACCAATTTAGAATGCTTTTTTATATTTTTTTATTAAACATCAAGTCTGCATTTGTTTAATCTTTAATAGGAAAATAGGAGATACTAGAATATGTCTGCTGAAAACCTAAATGAAGTTTTGTCTTTTACCAGAATCTTTTTAAAGTTTGGAAAATCTCAGCTAACCACATCATTAAGAATGTGATCAACTCTACATACCTCCTGGAAGCCTGCACAGAAATATCACTGACTCAACTCACAAACAAGCTGGTAACTATCTAAGTTGCTCTGATTTTATCCCCAATAATTACATTTCTCTCCCAACACTTACTTTGGCTATATCAGGTGCTCCCTGCCAGAATCTCAACATTTCATTTAACCATAATCCTCAAAATAAAGGAGTGGTCAAGGTGTGCTGCTGCACAGGCCTACGTGAACTCAGGATCACGTGAACGATCGAGGACACAAACTTTTACAACTGCTTGATGATGTAAACCAGTTACAAAGATGTGTAGGATGACTGTCATTCTAATGCTGGAATTAATAATCAAATTTAGGCATGAACATTTAAAAAAAAAAAAAAAAAGCTAACCATTTAACTTAGCTCGTAGGAAAATACAATTGCGATCTGATCTTGTTTGAAAGATGGTTAGAGATGAAAGTAGATGAAGATAAAGATGGGATGGATGAAGGAAGAGGTGGAGCTGAAGAGAAAAAAGATTTTGGTAAAACTACATTCTGAAGATAAACATCTGATGCACCACATGGCATCCATAATTAAATTTTTTTTTTTGAGAATATTATGCTGGGAAACCTAATCTTATGATCATATAAAAGTCTTCATGTAACGATTATGCTTATGATGGGCTATTAGTTATTTTAGACAGAGTACATTTGAGCAAGTCTGAATGAGGACTGAAATGTACAGTTCATTCTTAATATTTAATTCAAATATGAGCAAATAAGTATGAAAAGTGTCTGTAACATTAAATACGCAAAACTAAAAACTACCCAAATACTAAACAATCTGACCATACAAAGCTTCACACATCTAAGATTAAAAAATATTCAATGAAAAAATATTTCACATAACCTTTCACAGAAAAGTACAACCAACAAACATTTAGCACATTGGTATTTAAAACAACTTTAAAGTAGCAATCAGATCAATAGATTCTAATTAATGCTTTACTAAAAGATCGGTATAACAAAAAGATCAAACAGTTATTCTTACTTGCTGCAATATCAGCAATAAGACAGAAAAAAATTGCTTTTTAAAAAAAGAGGGAAACTATCAATAGAAAATCAACAATCTTGTGAATTACCAAGAAAACAGGAGATGAAAAAAAAAGAAGTACAAATGTTAGAAAAGAAATTGAGTGAAGAATTAAACAGAGTGATATTATAGTGAGCATCAGAGAGGCCAAACCAGGCCCAGCTGGTCTCCGTCTGACGAGGGCCTTAATTAAGAGACATGGACAGAAACCTTGGAATGGCCACATACACACTGCCAAGAGCCTCTGGAGAGAGAGAAAACTGCTAAACAGGCATCGTTGTGTGTCTGTGTGGTACACCGCCAAGAATCAAACTCGCTCTCTCACACAAACACATGAGCATCAATCCACTGGGACCTTGCGAAAAACATTGGCCAGCTATTATTAGGCAGCTATTTGCATACCTAAGCAAGTGTTCAAACCCTAAATGTGAGTATTTGTGCCTTCTCCCTCATACCCTGTTGACTGTTAAACTGAATTTCTGATTCCAAAACAGATCTGCCCCTCTGCTAGTGACGATACCGCCAGAGGAAGATGAGAGCAGACAAGAAAACAAAAAAGAAGAATAGAAGGAAACAAGGATTGGATCCATTACTGCCTGAACCCCCCTCATTCGCCCCTTCTTAGCTCGTGCCTCTTTCTCCTGCTTCTCATCCCAAAAAACGTATTAATATTAATACACAGCCTTCCAACCCCGTCTCTTCAACTCCTCCACAACCTCCCCCTTCCTAAAAAAAAAAAAAATCCCCACCCTAGGCTACCAGTTAATAAAGCCCTCTCGACAGCCCCCCCAAGCCCAAAAACCAAGGAAAGACAATATAGGCAAAGTTCTGCAGTCAAAGAAAGGAAGAGAAATTAATACAGTCCCACAGGACCTCCTTCTGTCCTTCTGTCACCCCCACAATAATTTGATTTCCTATTAAGTGACTGCTTAATTATAATGATTATTATTGGTAATTGTAATTGACATTTTTTTCCTCCCGCTACTCTTCTCCTGTCTGTGCCCCCTCCCTCACCCAGAGCCTTCTCTCAGGACACGATGGGTTGTGAAAAACCACAAGGGAAAGAAAATCTTTCGAGGTAGCCTACATCAAGTAAAAAACAAACAAACAAAAAAAAAGTATTTGCATTACATGATCCACTAAAACATCAAATGTGGGATTAAAATATTGAGGCCTGGAAGATTCATCCAATCATGTGTGTGTGTTTGTGTGTGTATTAGGATGTTTTATAGCTTGAGGGCATGTCTGCTTCAGGTCTCCTTTGGAAAAAAATATATATATTCTTCCTCTCAGGGGATATCCTGGTTAAATAAAGGTTTGAGCAGAAGACGGGGATTCCCTTTCCTTCCCACCAAGCACCCCTTTTCACATACTCTAACTACAGTAGAGACCCTATGGACCCCACTTTATTACCCCTACCTCCAGGCTACAGTTGCTCAAAACCTCTCTCAGACAGATAGTTTAGATTTTGAATAAAAAAAAAATACCAATTCCCACATTACTAACTAAATTTCAACACTATATTGCAAATTCTCTCAGTTAAAGTTGCATTGGTTCTCTATTCGGAACTAAAGACGGTGAAACTCCGTTCCACTGGGCCCGGGCACGGTTATTGGGCTCACCTCAGGCGTGGTGAGGCTGACACCGGCTCCCACACTTTTGTTTTAAAATGCACACACCTTCACACTCCAACACACACACACACACAGATGGAGAGAGAGAACACCTTCAACCTTGCATCGCACCTTCACTTTCGCTCCAAAAATCTCTTCTGGTTTCAGCAACAATAAATATAAAACATCGCTTTTATAGAACATGAAAACTGTAACCTGATAGACTAAAATACATTTAAAAATATTGGAAAAATCATTTTAATTTCAACCTGAATTTCCTAATGCCGTCCATCGCTTAAAGAATGCTGTTTCACAGACGGCCATGACTAATGTGGGAGTGTACAAGTGTGTGTCTGTTTTCTGTAAACCCAAGCAAAATGTTTTTGGGTAGATTATATTTAAATTTTAACCCTTACTCACTCTGAAGAACAAACAGCCACATTAATACAAATGAGCACCTGCAGCCACAACCGCAGATGTCTGTGGGTGTTTTTAGTCAAAGCCTTCAAGAAAAAAAAAAAAGAGAAATTTTCATAGATTATTTTGACAAAAATTACTTTCAAACAGGATGGCTTGTCCCATCCAGATGCAGATAAATGTGGTATAAATAAACTGTACATAATCAGCACAAAAACACATGAAACATTCTGCAGCGAGACAGACGAAGCTGCAAAGAACACATCTGCAGTAACCAAAATATTAACATTCAAAAACGTGATTATTGACATTTAGGTTGCAAACTAAATTTTCTATGCATGTGGGATGTGTTCTTTAGAAATAAAAATAAACTAATGTGCACTAAAACTAATATAAATCAGTTTTGGCATTTAAACAACTCAAACGGCATTGTCTTCAAGCTTCAAACAAACCACTAAAAATCTGAAACAGCACACAACACACAGCTGAAACTAGATTTGTGGCTTTGGACGGTGCCACGTCAGGTCAAGTGTTAATGTAAAAACAAAGAAAACCATCTTTCACAAACAGCGACAACCAACAGGCGAAGCCAGACATCCAAACTCCAGCCGAGTTCGAGTCGCTCTGGGGCATCAGACTGGAGATGATCCCTTACAGGCCAAGACCGTGGCTGATGTCGCCTCTTCTGGTTTTAGTTTTCCCACTCTCATCCTCGTCTCCCACTATCTGACGATCTGCTCGCCGTTTGTCCCCAACAATTCTTTTTTAGGATTCAAGCACCTTTGGATACACTATCAAATTTAAATTTCTACTACCTCCTCCTTCCTGTCATTCACTTGGTAAAACAAAAATTAGTGATGACAACTCAGTGGAGGTGAAAAAACACAAAATATAAAATCTCTATAAAAAGATTGTGGTTTTAAATATTTATGAGCTTAAAAGAGTAATACAAGTGTAAAATAAACACACTGCCCAAGATAATACAGAAAAATGTTTTTGTCCATTTTAATTAATAAATCAAAGCTTTTACCAACCCCAGCAGCTTATCTCAGAGATTCTTCTCAAAGAAACTGTTGCTTAGAATCCTGCTGCCATTATATTTCAGTGGCATCAAATTACTGTTAAATCACAAACTTCTATAAATATGAACCCATCAAGCTTTCAGTTTAATTTCTACACTTTTTTGTGCACTAGATTTAGGCCTTCACAGTTGTCTCATCTAATTTACATATTCTCTGTAAAAACTGGATAATACAAGTCAAACTATGGCACAGCGATTTCATGGTGTGTGTGTGTGTGTCTGTTCAAACACACTGTGCGGTGGTGTGGGTGTGGCGTTACACCTCGTGTGGCACTGGGCAGCCAAGATAAGAGCTGATCCTATCCACGTCTCCCTTCTGCAGAGCCTGCCCGCCCACACACACACACACACACACACACACACCCCCAGGACCGTACCCAGCATGCCACTGTAATCTGGTTTTCCAATCCCGACGCTCTGTGCATAAACATGCTCTCTCACGCACACAATCAGAGCCACGAACACAAAGAGGAGCCAGCTAAATCCATCTTTCACATTCTGTATACTGGCATGTGACCTCAAAGTGATCGAAGTCCAACCAGGGTCTCGGACTGAAACAAGCTGCAGGCCTAAAGTAGCATTGCTCACACAAATACCAACCTGAAAACATTACTGTTGGCATACAAATATGAGACTAGGAAACAGTTTTCTTCCAGCAACATGATCTGAAAAGCATGAGAAGACTGTAAAACATGGCTTAGAGGAGAGGAGAGGAGAGGAGAGGAGAGGAGAGGAGAGGAGAGGAGAGGAGAGGAGAGGAGAGCTTACCTTCCTCCTCCTCCTTTGAGACTTTTCTCTGATACAAACACACTTCCTTCTCTCAATTTCCAAGACTTTTCTTTGCAGAAGCAACACACACACACACACACACACACACAGGCACACTTTGATGTGATCGGCCACCCCGATAGCAGACCAGAGCTGACTCACTAAGCCTCTAACAAAGTTTGGTGTGCAGCGACCAAGACCGGGGGGACAAGGAGGCAAAGAGAAGAACTGGGGGGGCAGAAAGAGAAGGAAAAAAGTGGGACCACTGAGTGAAGTTTAACCACTTACAATTCAAGTTTAGCTTCAGCTCACCCCGCCTACACCCAGGACTCTTTCATGGGGACACACACTCACACACCTTTTCTGGGTGGGAGAGGCACTGAGCTGGATTTTGGGACGCCCTGTTTTCTGTCTCTTGTTTCGTCTGGTCACTGCTGCTGGACTGGCAGGCGGGCCCAACTTAACCCCGTTTTGGCTACTTTGTCTTACCTCTTTCATATCCTCACAGAAGCACCTACCAACAACTGCCATTTACAACCAGGTGACTGCCTCTTGGCTCATGTAGATACACTAATCACAGTTCTCTTTGTTGGTTCTAAATTCTGATTATTGTAAAACTTTCACATGCCATTTATAATTATAGCCTGATTTGAGGCGTTTCCAATAACTATATTTCTTTTAAATGAACTGAAAATCTATGTACCTATGATAAAATGTTTCTAATATAGAAACATTTTATTTTCTCCAAAATATCACCAGGCTAAAGAGATTTCTCTTTGTGAATCTGGAAAACTATAAATAATTTCCTCCAGATTATTGGGCGACAATATTTGCACAAATACCACCCAATAAAAACTGAAACTGAAATACATTAAATTTATAAAAGCAGATTGTAGCTTTCATTTTCTTTTCCAATGCTTCAAAACATTACTGTTTTCTCTACAATACCACTGTTTAAAATAAAATGCAACAGTGTTCAAACATATTTGTGGTAAAAAAAAATAAAAATCTTAAAATGTAACTTTCATTATTACATGTGGTGCTGTAACACTGCTACAAAAATGTATTAGTTTATTTTATGGCAACTAACTGTATTCATGGCAAATTACAGTTATACCTAAACTATTAAATCTTTATCACTTACAAATATTTGAATTTAAATATACACCTGTTTAAGTGGTACCCACATGAAAAAGATCAGCTCAAGTGTTAATGAGTAGGAAAAAGGGCTGCAAGAAAACCATGTATTTTTTTGTCACTTACTAAAACAGTAACTACGAGTCAAACCCATTAGAGCCTGTGCAAATTAGTGTTTAGCACCAGTGCGTAACTCGACCAGGAAAAAAAAAAGGGTATTTTTGAGTTTCAGATTGAACTGTCATCAATCACACTAATCAAACTTAAAATTGTCTGATTCCGGACACCAGCTGTACATTCCTAAGCTTTTCTAAATGCAGTTTTTCCCAAATATTGTCTTTTTATTTGTTTCTAAACAAGTGTTTCTAAAACTGTACTGTTTTTTGGAAATGCCGCTACAAACGCTGCTACAAAAATGCACCAAAAACAGGAAACAAGCCATGGAGCATGTGCACAAAACTGACACACTGGGTGTGAAATGTAAACAACAAAAGAACGACCTCAAGGTTGTAGATTAGATCAGTGGACAGTAAGGCTTGGTATTGTTAACAACCTCACAATTCAATTAGATTTTAATTCTTTGGGTCACAATTTGATTTATTTGATATTGTTTTAAATTTTTCACTATTAATTTCATAAAAAGAAGTAGTGCACAAATATTTCATTAGAGTCCCTGTGGATAATTTTTAGATATTTATATTGTTGCTCATATAAACAGAAATTGTATACATTATCCTTTTTAGAAATAAAATATCTGGAAATAAAGCAGTAGCACAATATTAATGGCTCTACATATAGAGTACAAACATAAAATCATGACAAACTGGCTAGGGGATCTAATTGAATCAGATGATTTTTTTAACTGATATTGAATTTAAAAAAATATATATTGCTTTGATGAATCAATATTTTTACCCACCTCTAGCGGACAGCCCCTTAGAGTCTGAATATTTGATAAACATATCTGACTCTGAACAAAAGAAGGTTGGATGGTTAAAGTACAGGACCATGTGCCAGTACCAGAGAGACAGGACCAGGGAGGAAAAGGAAGAACAGATTCAATTTTGTAGGTGAGAAGAAGAGACTAAGTGTAGTGAATGTGATTTGTTGATGGTGCAGATATGGGTTTTAGGCATACAAATAATATTAGTCACTGCTGTGCAAACCTGTCACCAATACACACTTTCAAATTTAAACTCCTAACATGACCCCAAAAACAAAAAGCAGAAATCACTGGCGAAGCACTGGCTTATAAACCTAAAGGTTATTGCAGTCATAAAAAAAAAAGAGTTTAAACAAGCCATAGCTGAGTAAAATAAAATTCCCTCTACTCTCTCGGGATAAATGTTCTGGTGAAACAAATCCTCAAAAGAAGAATGTAGTCACCATGAAATTTTCTTTGAAACAGTACTAAAGCTGCTCTGACAGACAAAAAAGGCAGGAGGGAGAATCTGTACTGTGTCCAAATGTCACACTGCATGTTGCCTGTACACCATGTACAACCTAATCTGAATATTGTATGGAGCTTTTGCAGTTAGCACAGAAAAAACAAAACTTAGATTCTATATGACGTGTTAATTTTAGAAACTAAACCACTTATAACATCATCAAATCTGTGATCAGTGTTGTCATTTCATTTTAATGAGTTTTATTGGGTAAATAAAATTAATTTGGGGTGTCTGAAAAGTGAATTTTAATAAACATGTATTGACTTTTTTTTGTAACAGATTCATTTAAAGAATCTGGACCATTTAATCATTGTGGGAATATTTTGAAATTTTGCACAAATGCAAAAGAGAAACCCTTTAAACAGCATTGTATTTGATAATGAATAAAAGCGGTGCTAGTTTAAGGCTCTCCGCTAGAACTAAATGTGACATTAAAAGCAAGGGGCCACAATTATTTGTGAAACTACTGACCATCAACTTAAATTCAAAAAACACGACAGCTTTAACTGTGAAGTGCACTGCAAGGGAATATTCTTACATACCTAAAATCATTTTTTTGTGTCTTATAGCACACAAAAAAGAAGCAGGTTTTTAAAAGTTGCAGCCATTTTAATGTACATGAATCTATCAGATTATATATTTCTCAAGACTTTGACCTTCAAACAAAAACTTTGACCATTGCAGCCTTTAACTGAAAGAAAAACTTACTAAATAATGAAATATTACATATTTACAGCATTATCAAAAAGACCAGGTTATTTAATAAGATATATTTTTTTCAAAGATAACTCAAAAATGTATGAATTGTGTATTTCTTTGGCACGTTTAAAGCTGATTACTACACATTTTTCCCCACAAGTACTTATTGTGACGAAACTACAGTGAAAAATGGCTGTGGTTATTTACAAAGTGCTGCAGCTCAAACATTTCACTTCGATGCACAAACAAATCTTGGTTGGGATAAATTTATAGCCAACTTGCCTTTACAAATTATTTTTTCCCTTAATCAGGTCAGGGTGAAGATACAATAAACCCAAGAACAACTTTGAATTAGTCAGTAGTAAAGAATTGGGCACAGTTCAAGACTACTGAGGCCCGTCCCTTAATTTCCTTGCCTTTCTGTTCTTTTCTTTTTTTTGTCAAAGCCCTCCCCCATTGCTCTGACTTTAAGTCTCCTTCCACACCACACCCATGACCCCCAATGTGCAGACATGAGGTCAAGCTCCAAAGATCACAGAGAGGAGCCAGACGAAAGACAGAGACCTAAAATCCTTCTTTCCTCCCAAAACCAGGCCAAAAACCTCAAGCCGTCCCACCAGCTCCAGAAGCCCCCCCCGCCCTTAGCCCGGTTGTGTGTAAAAGAGGCAGTGAGCACTCTTGCAGAAACATCAGCCCAGGGAAATTCAAATGAGGACGAAATGGTGAGGGAGACACAGAGAAAGGGAGAGCAGGGAGCACAATAGTGAGAAAATAGGATAAAAGAATGAGATGGGAGAATGTTAGGTACGAGGGAGGAGGAGGAGGGAGGAGAGCTGAAGAGGAGCTGCAGAGTATGCTGAGGCTGCAGGTTAAGATAATGTGTAGATCTGAAGAGATTTGCAAGGAACATTTTTATTCCATTTCTGATTACTCCCATCTCTTCCTACCTCCCCTCCCTCCTCTCCTGTGTTTGTTTGTTTTTGGCATTAACGTTATGACTGTTGGTCTCTACGTGGATATACACATGCATGCTGATTAGAACTGGAATATTTTAGAGACACAAGTATTCACACACACACACACACACACACACACACACACACACACACACACACACACACACACACACGTTAATGCACACAGGCATACTTTAAGATGCATCAGAGAGGAGGGCGGCTGGGCAGACAGTGCCAGAAATGCTAAGAGCTTACAAGTTTGTAAACATGCCGACACAGATGGTGCACATACAAACGTGCAATCACACAGATTGTTCACCGGCAGGATATTGCTGTGCCTGCTTCTTATCAACGTGCAGCACAGTGCAGACTAAGTGTTCTGAATTATTTGGGTCAAAAAAAATATTCACTGATTTCATTTTTTTACTATTTAAATACACAAAAACTCATCAAAACAAACACAGCACAGACAGTAGACACAGAAACAAATACACACCTGCGCTGCTAAAAGAACCTCCTTTCAGGTTGAGTGAGATAGACTGGTCTCCATCCTGCATCCCTTGACCGAGCAGCATCCAGTTTTCTAGACTGTCTGAATCCGACGAGTCAGACTCTGATGATTCAGACTCTAATGTGGATTCTGAATCAACTGAGCTGCAGGAAACCACAGTCACTGGCACAATGGAGCTTCTTTTTCTGTTTTGCGTTTCCTACGTAACAAAACAAATATATTTTAAGTCAAAAATGTTTTCACTTGTTTCCTTAATGAAACTGACCAAACCTTACTGCAAGTCAAAAGTGACAAAACACAAGTCATTTAGTTTAAATTGAAATAAAATGTTTGTCTTCTGGTCTTTTATTTGGACTGCTGTATGCTCTACAGCTCTAGATAAACATATCTCACTGGGCCGTGACTGTAGGATAAATGCGTGAAAATATCCATTGTAGCCACCCTGAAATCTGTGTGTTTCAACCAAATAGCTGCAAGATGTATGGCCATGTTCTGAAACAAACTCCGATTATTTTGAGAGAAAATTTGTCGCCCAAATTTTCAGAACATGTTCACACAGTGCATACTTACGCAACACATAAGAAAACTGAGAACTATTAAGAATGTCACAAGACATTCTGGACTTCCTCAAGAATTTGCCAACTAGTCGCAGCTCAGTAAGACACTACCTTTAGCATCAACATTTATTAAACTTGAATGAGCCTCTAGATGGACATGTAAGCTGGAAAACGCAGACACCAGTGCAATAACCTGAAAGTAAAAAGAACCTTGGTATATTACAAAGACAGATGATTATATGAACAGAAAACTGGCACAGTCTGACCTTAATAAGAAATTCTGTTCAAAGATTTATTTGACAACTTATCTGAAGCCCTACAGTGTGTCTAAGTTTAATTTTCTTTTGAAAGAAAGTGTAAGTGCTCACAAAACTTATGTTGATGTCTATAAGAAGTATAAAAAGTTCATAACATGCTAGTTTCTGAGAGTTGAATAACTTAAAATCACATTATGTAGCTGCTTTTAGTGTTTCAAACAGGAAGTCAGGAAGAAGCAAATAAACGTTGTTCCTTCGTGATTAACATGTTTAAATCTAAACTTGGAGGTTGCAACTTTAGGAACACAGTCTGTCATCTACCTGTTGTGCCGGTGTTGAAGTCAGCAGCTTGAGTGAGCCTTGACCCTTGAGTGAACAGACCCCAACATCATCATCATCATCATCATCATCATCGGAAGACTCATCAGAGATGGAGATGACATCAGTGCTGGAATCGATCACAATAACCTCTTCACAACATAATGAAGATAATCTCTGATCTTTGGAGTCAATTTTCTTCTTATTCTTCTGTTTCTTGACTTTCTTCTTCTTTTTGTTTCGCTGGAGGCTATCATTAGATGATGAATGCTTACTGTCGTTTTTTAAAAGCAGATTACTGCCACCATTTCCAGTCGTTCCTAGCATCTCATGCTGCTGGTTAGCCAGACCCAGACTGTTATTCTCCTTCTCTTCATCATCCCCCTGCTCCTCCATCTCTGCAGCATTGGAGGAGTAATGGAGCTGGCCGTAGAGGTGAAACTCCATTTCACTGTCGACCTCTGACACTTCTGAGTCTCCATCATGATAGAGCTCATCCTCCAACTCTTCACGGATGTGGTAGGCACTAAACATCCCCTTCGAAAAAGGTTTAAAACATAAACATGACCCACAAAAACACTCCTAAATGGGGAGTCGGTGGCACCCAGCTGCTGAAATTTGCTGCAAAGACAAAAAAAAAACAAACATATTAAAGCAACCAGAGTGAACAATCAAATAAATAAAAATAAATAAAAAAAATCTTATCATATTGCGTATCTCAATGGAATTAGCTTAGAACATTTAATTAATCTTTATCAGAAGTTTAATTTATGCACTATTTTATAATAGTCTAGGCATTTTGTCCTATTTGATTGATTTCCTCAAGTTAAAATGGTAAACTGGACTCTGTTGGAGCAAGTAACAAATATTTGTCCCCCCACACAGAAAAAGTCTGATCTGTATTTAGTCAGATTACCATTTGTTCGGTTAATGGAGGGTCTCGATTTTGCAAAAGTTCATCACACAGAAACTGTTTTCCCACAATGTCTGTTATGTGTAAACACACACAAAAAGAAACAGTGAGAAAACAGTGGTGACACTGACAGGGCACTATGAAGTCTGATAAAGTGAAAATAATGTTTTGACAAAGATGTTATAATACCACAATATAAAACAGAAAAAATAAATATCCCATCAGTTGTTCAATAACTTTTTTTCAATTTATTTAATCTCAGAGGCTTCTACACAAACACATTTAGTTTTAACTTAAGATTTATTTAGCTGAGAAATGATGGAGCTAGATATGTTTTGGTAAAACCTTGAAAATCCTTGAAACCTTGTCGTTAATGTTCTCAGGCAATATTGTGAGATGTCATGCTCAGTGTATGTGCTATGAATGAGCCTCAGCTACTACCACATCAAATTTTAGCTCAATAGTAATTAAACTGACTGAGCTAGTCATTTTGTGTTGGCTAATGTTGATTAGCTGTAGCAAACATCTTGAAATAAAGTGACTGTTGTAGGCGTATATCCAATGATTTTTCCTGTAAAGTTAATACAATTTGTCCAGAGGTTCGCAAGTTATTTTGCTAACAGACAATCTTGATAAATTGAACTTGTAACATGTTTTGCCAAGAAGTCTTTGCTAGTTATGTTATTCTCAGTCAAATAAGTGAAATGGACTCAAGCCAACATCAATTACAAGATATTCTCTTCATGTTCTGAAAAGCAGAAGGTCTTGTTAAGGAAGTTGAGAGAGCATGAATCAACTGCACTAAGACTTTAACCTGTAGTCTTTTCAATCAAGACCGTGCTGATAGGAAAGCGCAGATCAACGTTTATCACCTGTCAGGTTCTGATTTCAACCAACTTTTAAAACAAAACTCACATCCAGCTCAGAACAACTGTGTCAGGAACTGTTAAGTCTTCTACTCACTGCACTCTATGAAACACTGTGTTGTTAATTTTCTAAATCCCCGTCGCTGACACTCGCACTCACACACACACACAGATACACAGAGGACGTGGAAGGGGCATCGGCCCATTGCTCTGTCCAGTCCTGCGTGTCTGTGCCATGATGGCTGGAGATGATTGGCCCCCAGGCCGTGCACGCTGTATAAACGCCACGCTACATGGTCACAAGCCGGCCACCAGGGATTAGAGGGACAGAAAGTCGAGTCTTACCGCCTGGTAAGGAGCAACAGTTATGTGTTGAAAGTACAGCAGCGTACAGAAACAGGGAGATGACAAATGACCAATGGTATTTTACAGTGGTGGGATTTAATGTGGTGCACTTAAAGCTCCAGAACAGTCACGGTCCATCAACAATGGTGACTGATTTTACTTAATCTGCCTAATTAAAGCTCTGACTACTCAGCTCAGGACTACCTAGACTCTCCATGTTTAAGGCTGCTGATAGCTTTGCTGCATTTTGCTGAGAGGGGTTTTCTCACATTTTTACATGTTGGAGAAAAACAATCACAGGCTAAAATTATTGACAGCGTTGGCTGAATTCCCTTTAGCTGTATAGGTACCACACAATGACATATTAATACTAGTTTTAAATCCTTAATAGAAACAATTATCAAGTCCAATGATTCTCCCACAGACATTTTAATTTACAGGCTCCAGACCAAATTTACAATGATAAAAACTGACAAAAATGGCTTGCCACCTCCATCCGTAGTTTATGTGACTCCTTATATTGGTGAAATTTCTCACTGTCTCTGTTTTAAAAGTGCAAGAACAACATTTAGTAGTTGATGAGAATGCACAACACTAAGGGTGTATTCACACCTGACACATTTGGTCCACTTTAAACGAACCAGAGTTCGTTTTCCCCATTGGTCCGGACCTGCTTTGCAGGTGTAAATACACTCATGCAAACCCTGGTGTAAATCAAACAACCGGACCGACACCCATTTTTGAGGTGGTTTCGGTCTGCTTCTAAACAAACTCTGGTGCGGTTCATTTCTGGTGTGAATACAGACCAACCTCGAACAGAACTAACTACAGTAAACATGCGCCTTTTTGGACTTCAAGAACCACCATTGCTAAGCAACATAAACCCTTAAGTGTTGCCAACACTGTGCTATGAGTCGTTGTGGGTCAGGGAATGTGGAGCATCTTGTCTCCTTTAAGTTGCGGGACGCATTTCACAATGCCGTCCCAAAATTATATCATTGCAAAACAGTCACTGAATGAGCTGCTTTTGATATTCTTAATAGTCAGTTGTACCTATGTGGCTTTGTTTATAAATTATAGTCCACTTACAAGCACAATGTGAATGCAAACCACACCATATGAAAAAAAAAAAAGTCTGCTATTTGGTCCAGACCAAATAAGTGGACCAAAGGACTTTCCTGGCGTGAATGCACCCTAAAAGGTTAAATGAAGTAACCACTGTACATTGTCACTCACCATAAAGTGTGTGAAAATGTATAATGTGTCACTGTAAAAGTACAGAGAGAGGACATATTTCAGAAAATGTTAATCCAAGCTTTGTTTTTGCACATACTTCCATTTTTTAGTTTGCTGTAAATAATCAGCTGCATGGACTGAGCAGACACAGTTAAGCATTTTGCACCAAGAAGATTTTTCTTTCAATTTGTTTTGAGGAAATTACATGCTCTACAGTGTTGTTTCGGACATTTACAAACACTTTATTGTATAGTTGTAAGCCACTGCAAACATCTGATATATAAAACATTTAAAAATTATTTTGGATTTCATGGGGACTTAAATGGACTGGGGGGAAACAACCACTTGAGCTATTAACAACAGAGACCAAAATAACCCAGCAATATTAAAACAAAGTCACTTGTGATAGTTTTGTGTGAACTATTAACGCTGACATTTTTAACATTACTTCTATATCACTACATTGTTAGTAGCTGCATCAGTACACCATAAATCAATGAAAAAATGTTTTTACACTGTTGAAATAATCCATGTCACCATAAACTGGTGTATGAAAACTGTACTGAGATTATCTTTCATTGGCATTCAATAAACAATCCAGATTTTAGCTAAAGTCACACTATGACATCTAGCATGGATCTATACCTATTGAAACATTTCAAATAGGCATAAATGACTCAACTTCATAATAACTACAATAAATAAAACATCTAAATTGGTCCTTGATAAGATATGACAGGATGTTACTTGCCCATTTAAACACCAGTGGAACGGTGAAAATTCATGGAATAAATAATGTAGAGGTACTTCGAATAAGTATACTTATTCAACAGAATGCAAACTATAAAGCAACGGATCCAGTTCAGTAAACAGACTGAACTACAACAGCAAGCAAAACGAAATAAATCTATAGCGAAAGTAGCTCTGAACTCTTGACTGTTGTTAGCATCGAAGGGCTAACGAGCTAGCAGACTGATGTACCCACACAGTTGGCTTTTTATAAAACAACTGATTAATGTTATAAATGCAATTCGCCATGAAACCCATAAAAAGGAGATTTTACCGCTGAAAATAAATCAGGCTTTATTTCCACAGCTCGGCTAATAACCTTAGCACATGGGACTGCTGTCTCTGTGCACGTGTCTCAGTTAGCCGGTCAGATGTAAACAATGAGTCCCTTTAAGCTATGACACACACAGAAGAAAAGAAAAAACGTGGAGCTGAAGTACCGGAGCTCAAAGCAACGTCTTTGTATGTTCTATGTCTGGAGTCATTGTGCACAAACTCACCTTTACCAGTAAGCTGGAAGCTTCACAACTGCTGCTCACCTGCTTTCAAGACGGCAAACAACTTCCGGGTTTATCCCATCAAAATAAGATGACCGACAGAAGAGTTTCCCTGCGTCCGACCAAGAGAGTATGAACTTCACAACTAGGATTCTAGAAAGGTCTTTTTGTTTTAAAACATTTTTATAAATCTGAAAACAGCGGTTTAAATAAATATATATATAATCAGTCTGTGGCTATTGACCTTATGACCTTTATCATATATCATTATGATATGATATGATATGATATGATATGATATGATATGATATGATATGATATGATATGATAATAATATATAATATTTTGAGACAGATTATGTGGTGTTTTTGTATAATTTGAAGGTGTGCAATAAAATAGCAATGCTGTCACTAGTTTTGGTTTGTTTCAAATAATTTTTTATCGTACTTTAGTTTGTCAGTGATAATAAATCTGAGTAGTAGACAGCCCAACAACCACAAGATATTCTGGCAACATAGAAAATGTGCCTATTTACTTGCCTATTTAGAAGACCTGTAGTAGAAAAAAATAACATGCCCTAAAAGAGGAAATCTCTATAACAATATAATTTGAGCTTGACTGTTGATGCAAATACAATGTCAACGTTTGGTGGAAATTCATTGTGCTCCGAGATTAACTAAAAATTACAATATTGCACACCGATATAAAAAGCTCTTATCAAAATAAGACAGATTAGTCAATTGGACTGCTTCAATTTCAAAGCATTACATTTCTTACTGCACACAAAAACCCAACTCCTTCATTTTCTTAATGATAAAATCTTTTTCAGTGAGACACAAATAGTGGTTATAAAAATGTCAGAAAATATGTGTGTTAGTGCCTCACACAGACCTTCAGACCTATTATGTGTTGATGGGAATGTAAATCTATATGGAAATGTAATTCAACAGTCTGGCTATCACCATCAGTCATATTTAGAACACGTTGAATACGGGAAAATCATGCAATGGTGGTTCTCATGCAGACTGTGCAACATTTACATCCATCTTTTGCCCGTCTATATCATGAGAATAATGGTTTACTATGTATAATCCAGGCTCCATCAGAATATTAGTGAGAAAATGGTGTTATGATAAGGAATCACAGGGTGAATGCCATCTGATCCCAGAGGTTTCTCCATGCGTGTCGCCACAGAAAAGGCCATCTCAAAGTTGGATTGTTGCCTCCTAAAGGTTAGTCTGCACCTCATGTGACAACACAATCACTTCCTTTAGCTCATGTGACACACACAATGTTCTGCATGTGTTTAGTTTTTTGGGCTCTCTGACCCCCATAAAAATAGATGCAGGTGTGGGATGCCTCACTGCCTCAGAGAAATTGTGATGTGCCTGTCTGATTTGGGGTTCCATGCATTTGTTTTTATTTATTATTTTTAAAAGAAAGAAAGACGAACTGAGGCATCTGGTTCAGCGGTTCATCTCCAAACCAGTGGTGCCCAGACTAGTGGTGTGTTAAAGATGAATGAAGTGTCCGGGACAGGGATTTAAACTCTCCTGATTCCCAATCACACATTCCAGAGAAGATGGTTCTGCCTGATGAATGATCTTTATTGAGAAGAGAGAGTTAAAAGAAGCATGTAATTGCTCTCATTTCGTAGTGTTTGGACGTACCATCGTGGCTCTGTCTTCCATTTTACACCAGACTCTGCAGTAAAGCTTTATTTCAAACAGGATTCTTTTTCAGTCGCTCTCATTTGTTGGCAATATTTTGCAACTGATGATCATTTGAGTGCAGGAAACACTTTCTAATGGTTTGAAGGGGGAAAAAAGACCCCACTGCTCATCTCTCTGCTTGCTTTTAGTCAGTATGATGTCATAATTCAAGCTTTTACAGAAACTACATGAAACTGAGTGTAACTTGACAGTGGCTGGTAGAATTTGACATCTACAAATAATCAAAGCATATTGAGAAGTGATGCAATCTTTTAAAACAATTCCAGCCATAGAAACAATTACTAACAATCTGCTTTGCTGAAAAAAAAAATCTTCATATTTAATGACCTGCTTAAGTCTTAAGCACAAAAATAATGGCTTTAGATTTTAAAATCTAAACCCTCAATTTGCTGTGCCCATGGTAGATTTTCAGCCACAATTTCAGCTGCAAACTTTGAAAATATGCACCCCCCCCACACACACACACACACACACATTTTGTTATCACCTGATGCCATGAAAAGTGGGCAATTGCTTGTATCAGTGGATGTTTGTTTGTCCATCTGTTAGCAAAATATCTCATGGATAACAGCACAGATCGTATTAAAATTGTCAGAAAATAATTGCTGAAAAGGTTTTGGAGCCAACCTGATTCAATATGGCTGCCACAGCTTAATAACAATCAATTTTATATACATTTTATATATGCTAAAATTTGGCATAGCTGATAATCATCCACAACACAGACACCAAATGTCAATTGATTGTGTGAAGTTAATATTTATTTGGCATTGCATGTTTTCCATACAAATCTATGGTTATTTATAATGTAAAGGTTATTGCAATGTAAAGGTTTATAAAATACTGAGATTAAAGTTGCTTGAAGACAGCAACAATCCACTTTGGTCCTGGTTCTGCTCTGATTAGCTGACAACTCATCAATCTGGTCAGACTTAAACTCTGTTTAAACTGAGCTTGTTCAAGGCGTTATCTACTGTATGTATATAATTACAGCCCTGAAGTCAGCATTAAACCTCCAGGGCCAGAGGAAACCTCTCTGGCAAAAACATTTGCCTTGGCTGAGCGCTTCTACGTAAAAGGCTACCATGTTTCATCCAAATAGGGCCTTCTGCGCCGTAATCATTCACATATTCCAACATCTGAACCCAGCTCACTAGCATATTTATCTCACTGCAGCTGATGTGTTTTATCAAATCACTTCAGTGTCAGTTTGATCCTCTTCAAACACATTACAGGAAGTATTAAAATTTCAGTCATTCTAACAGGAATCACAACATCAAATCACTTTGAAGGATAAGGAAAAAAAAGTGACTGTGAATCAGAGAAGCGATTTGGTAGATTTTGGAGTTAATATGCCATGCAGAGCATTAATCAGGTGCAAAGCTACCAAGAGCAGACAAATAATCAAACAACCAGGAAGGAATAAAAATTTGTCAGGGAAAACTTCTCATTTTTCCTGTTTGAAGAAGATTCTTTCTTAAAACCTTACTGAAACTAACAAAGTTGGCATGTTGGCTAAAATGTAAATTAAAACAGAATGTAATAATTTGCAAAACCCACATCTTACTCACAATAAAAGTAGCAAACTGTGATGTTAAAACTAAGAAATTGCCCCTTTTCTTTTTAAATTAAAGGTCTGTAAACATGTAGGACCTAAAGAGACCAGTTAGAGTTTTTGAAGGAGAATATCGTCCCATTCTTGTCTGATAGCTGTTGAACAGAATGGGTCTTCATTGCTAGATGGGGATTAGGGATTACATATGTGGACAAAAACTCCTCAGACACACACACACAGCAGCAGAACACACTTCATCACCATCTGCAAGTAGAAAACCACACTGACAGGAGCCTTGTCTGCTCTTGTCCAATCGTCACGCTGAAATGTTTACCTTTACATACAAATAGCCCCGGGGTCATGTTGTGTCACATAATGTTTCATGGACAAATAATGTCAGCCATTTCTCAATCCAACCTGCGGCCCTTGTGGGGGGGGGGGGGGCGGGCGG
>JARVJO010000227.1:27157561-27167816 GCA_031762555.1 Cynodonichthys magdalenae
AGGGAGCGTGGCCTCAGAAAGAGTGTGGCCACAGTGAAGTGCCACTCTGAATGAAACCCTGGGGATATAGAGGTAAGCTCAGCCCTCTCTGAGGCTCTGAGTGTTGGGAGGGAATAGAAGACATTGGCATAACAGCTTTTTATTAACATGGCAGTAGAGGTTGCCTAGCAGGTAGAGATGTGACCTATAATTGGATGAAATATCAAACCCGAAGGAGGTTTTTTTTAAGCAATGCTTCACGATAAAAATATCCAATCCTTGAGCTAAACCCATTGTTTTTAATTAAAGGTCTCAAAGTGCTTCAAATTTAAAAAGGACAGACTTTGAGACAAAAAGGATAACCTCAAACTTACAGAAGTATCATGATTATTTATGGGAAATAAAAGATTTAAGTTTGTCTGAAAATACTTTCTGTGTTTTAGGAATTAAAAACAAATTGCATGATTGCACATTTTATTTTCAACCAATCTTTGGAGAAATGCTTTAAACATTATAGCCTGAATGCAGCAACCATCAGCCCACACAACAAATGCTGCTGAATTATCCAAAATAATACAATGAACTTGTATTTGTTAATCTATTTCATGTTACAGACTAAAACCATGGGCTTTTTTCTGTCACTTTTTTCTCCATCAGAACCATAATTTAGGTACAAGTATTGAAGTGTTGTTGCATTGTTCAGATCTGAACTCACAATAATTTATATGACTGACAAGAACAGTATGTTAGTTTAAAATATGTTTACTGAACTGACAAATATTTGATATATGTAATCTGAAATAAGAAGAATAAAAAGTGAAAAGCAGAGGAGGCAGCTGAATGTTGGCTCGCTATTTGGCCATAGGTTTTTTAATTTGCACTTTTTAATTTGCACTCAAATGTCTTATTATTCATTTACAAAGTGTTTAAAACTTAACCAATGGCTGAATTGTCAGTCATTTTTACTTAGCTATTTAAAACAGAACTCTGAAATAATTTTTTATGACTTTTCTTGTGATGATTCTTCTCAGGCAGAACAGGAAGGGTTTAAAAACTAATGATTTTATTTATGTTTTAATTGAGAAATGTCTGATTAAAGCCTCCTCAGCGCCCCCTTTTCAGAAACTTTTGTCTTTTCCGTCCTTTTGACGCAGCGGGACGCATATGTCCCAGAGTGCCGTGCGGGCGCTCTTTCCTTCTGTGTTGTTTACTTATTGTTGTATCTAATCGTCCCCTCGCTGCTCGTGTCTCGCGCGTTAATGCGATTCTTTCCGGTTCCGCTCGGTCAGAGC
This sequence comes from Cynodonichthys magdalenae, assembly GCA_031762555.1. Classification (NCBI taxonomy): domain Eukaryota; kingdom Metazoa; phylum Chordata; class Actinopteri; order Cyprinodontiformes; family Rivulidae; genus Cynodonichthys; species Cynodonichthys magdalenae. The sequence continues at coordinate 27,158,833 of JARVJO010000227.1, forward strand.
TCGGGTCACCGATCCAACTTCTCCCCCTCTTATATTAATCACGTTAATTAGCACGAGGAGGGGAGGGTAAAAAACAAACAAACAAACAAACAAACGAAGTTGGCCCAATTCTTATCTGAACCATGGCGAATCTTTTGAACGGATCCTGCAGGAGAACCAAACCCACGAGAGGCCGCACGAGACAAGTGAATTATTGATTGATTGATTGATTGATTGATTGATTGATTGATAAATAAATAAAGAAGAATTATTTAAAAAATAAAACACAATAATTGGCAATTCATATTTATTTATTAGGCTACAACAAAAAAGTTATATTACAAAAAAACATGAGAGGAAATATATTAGGCTACTTATTCCTTAAACTTTAAAAAATAAAAAGTAATAAAATGAATAATAATATTAATACATTTTATAGGTATTTTTTAAAAGACTTAAATCTATTTTTAAATGGCAGAAAGTTTGTCTCCTAATTTACTTTTATTATTTATTGTTTTTATAATCCTTTTTCCAAATTTGATTAAATTAAATGATCAATTTCTTTTATTTCCTATTTATTTAAAATTACAAAATACATAAAAGTAATAAAAAAATCTTGTGAGTTTAATAGATAAAAAACTAAATGGTCTAAAATAAACTAAAATAATTACATTTTAAAATAAAATGTCTGACTGAATGAATGAATGAAGAATCTGATTTCAGATCAGACTGAGTCAAGCTGAAGATTTAAACGTTTTTTTTTCTCTGCAGGCCACAAACAGCAGCTCTGTTTAGTCACTGTTTAATAAATGATCAACCTAATAAGGACTCCAGATTAAATTGTTTGTAAAATAGTGCCATATTAACGCCCTCTGTGTTTATGTTTATTGTTTCTGAAGTCCAGGTTTTTCTTTAAAACTGCTTCATATATATACCTAATTCATATGTGGCTCTTTTCTCTCTTTTCTTGTCTTCCTGCAGGTGCTGATGTTTAGAGGCTGTAGGCGCGAGCCGGAGGTCAGGGTCGTAGTGTAGCAGCGCGAGGCGACAAGCGGAGTAAAAAGGCTCGCTGTCTCGCGCTTTGTTCCGGACTCAATAGTGTCGGAGCTGAGGCTGAACCCTGAGACCCGCTGCTGTCTGAAGAGGGACTCAGATTGTTTTTAACCAATTTCTGTTTTTAATTTTTGGATTTCCTGTTTCTGTTTCTGGTCAGAGTCGATTTAAAATATTAAATCTGAATATTTTAGCTCATTAAGGCTGCAGCTGGGTTTGAATTGACAATAAATTTAGTTCAATACATAGTTTTTATTTATTTATTTTTCTCTTGTTCTTCGTGGTCTTGAATCGTTTCCTTCAGGGCAAAATACAAATATTTTTGGGGTGTGTTATCTGAGAGAGACATCCCTGACTTCCGGCTCAGGCTTCAGGCTATTTTTTATTAACTGACTTTTCGATTTCCCCTTCGAGGAGAGAACACTGTTGTCCTCAGCTCATGTAACCTATTTTTTATTATATTTCTTTGTAAATTTGGCAAATTAATGAATACACTAATGGAATATTTTTGTTGTTTTATCTATTTCTGCGGGTGCTCAACCAACCAGTGTCTCTGAGTCAAATCGGTTCTGTCTCCAGGCTGAGACTTGGTCCAATTTTACAACAAAGCCATTAAAGCACAGCAGCTAAAACACGCGCGCGTGTTCAGGAAATGTCTAATGATGTCATTGTTACGCCAGAGAATATAAGTTGATGATTTGGCGCAAACAAAGCAGAAGTGGAAAATCTTTAGTTAATATTATTTTAATGAAACCTTCCTGAGCCTCACAGGTTTGGTGACTTTAGCACACTTTGCACGCGCGTGAAGTGGAGACACTTGTCCCTCTGCAGGGCTGCTGCACCTGCTCCATCCGCTCCGTGCGTCATGCGTAAAAGAGCGCCGTGCGTAACAGGTATGCTCAAGCATGGGGAGCAGAGAAGTCTGAAGAAATCCTCATAAATGCATCTCCTTCTTCTACGTTTTTAAAGCTGAGTGCTTCTTGAACATAATTTCACTTTAGGATCAACTTTGCGTTTATTTGTAAGCTGTGTAAAGAGAACAAACCCCGCGCGCTGGTTTTACGCATGTCACGCAGTGCTCCCCACTGACCTCCAAGAGCTGCAACACCGGGAGGAAATGAATCTAACATGAAAGAGAGGGGGAGAGGAGGAGGTAAAGTTTAGTAAAGTGAAACTTGGTAACAGATGCGAGTGAGGAGGAGGAGGGGGGGCGGCCCTGCTGGGAAGAGTTGAGGATGCGTTCGAGTTCGCGCGTGTTTGCTGTGCGTGCACGCGGTTTGCGCTTGTGTGTTGGAGCTCGCGCAGGGGTGGTGGTGGGGGTAGGACATGAGCGCACATTGAGAGAGCGGCTCTTTTTTTTTTTTTACTCGGCGCGATCATTTCACGCTTCCCCCCGAAGCCTTTTTTCCACCTAAAGCGTTTAGTTGCAGCTGACTGAGCACTTGCTGGGAGTGCAAAAGGGAGCGGAAGGGTCGAATTATTTCAACCTACAAGTCGCCCCAAAAACTACTGTAGGACGAAAGGAGGAGGGAAAAAAGGAGGGAGGGGACAGAGGAGAGAGAGAGAGAGAGAGAGAGAGGGAGATAGAGAGAGAGGGAGAGAGGAAGAAAGGAAAAGACTGGAAAAAGTTTTTTTTTTCTTTTTTTTCCCATCCCCTTCCCCCCTTTTCTAACCGGGTAACATGGACCAGGGGCCCAAGAGTCCTGCGCTACGGCTGGGGAGAGCAGGTAAGGTGGCCCCGTGTTCTACTTCTCCTCACTGTATTTGGACTGTCTGCTCAGTCCAATTTGTTGTGTCTTTCCTGTTCTTGTAAAACTCTAAATGTGCACAAAGGTTTTGGAGATGAAACTTCAACTTTTCGTGGTGTTTTGGAGTTGATTTGGTTTGAAAAATAACGCTTGCAGAAAAGTTTTTTAAAAGGCTGCAGAAGTTTTATAACCTGTTGCTCAAATGGTTTTGGTGTTTTAGCTGAAGTTTTGTGGTAAAGAAAACATTGTTTTACAGGCAGGATGAACGTCTGTAAGAAGCTGATTTTATACAACCTAATTTAATTAAAAAAAATATGAGTTCTGAGTTTGAAGTCGACATTCAAAAGATTTTGCCAGTTTTGTTTTAAAAAAATGTGTAAGTTTGAACCTGAAGTCCACGTGGACATTATAGTAAAAATATAATTATATATATTAATGCTGATTTTGACTGAATGTCTGTGTCAGTGTGAGTTTTGATCATAGTGAGCCCATTTTAGTCTCTTTTACCAGTTTTATTGTTCGTGACTTGCAGGTTTCTGATGGTCCAGTTAAAAAGAGTCACTTGATTCAACAGGTTAATCATCTGTAGGCCTACAGTCATAAAAACAGCGGGATCTGGCACAGCAATGAATCAAGCCATCGACCTTGTTATGGCACCCAATGGCTGTCACATCATTTCATATCGCTGCCTGCTGCTTCTGCATTGATAAAACGTCGTTTGTCATTAAGGAGCTGGGAGCAGATCAGCTTCTTTAAACTCAGCTTTATTGCAGTTTTTCTCCCCTGCAATAAAGGAAAAAATGTCTTAATGTTCCTCTCATATTTGTTTAGCACATTATGAGGCAAGTTTGGGGCAGGTGTAGAGCAGAGTGTTTTAAAAGGACTAATTTTTTGGAATTAAAAAAGCAGTCTGCAGTAATGACACACGCTGTCTTTTATAGTTTTTTTTGGCTTGTTTATTTTATTTTTTTATTCATTGTATAAAGAACTAAACTTCTTATAAAAGCCAAAAACTGTGAGAATTGTTATATTCCTTTTTCTTGCGGTTGGATAATGACCTTTTTAACCGCAAAGGAAATCAGAATTTAAAGGAGGCCCTCTGCTGATGGTCTGAGGAGTCCTGAGGGCCCAGGGGCCTCTACACACCTACAGTCTCTCCATTTTCTCTCACTTTAATACGTGCACGGGGTACAAAGGCGAATCAGAGAGAGGAGTGGATCCAGTAGGACCCCACCACCACCCTCCCCACCCCGTCCTCCTGTCCTCTCTTCTGCCCTGCAGGATGGCTGTGCGTAAAAACGCGTAGATTGGTTTATTCCAAATTATGGCTGTTTTTTTCCTTTAAATCACTGCAGATGAATTATTACCAAAGACAACCAGGCTGTGGCTAAATGGTTTCCCACTTTTCAGACATATTTCGAAAATCTGAGGCCTGGATCCTCTCATAATGTTGTTTCCTCTCCACTCTGATCAAACTGCATCCGTGCTGACTATACTTATTTATATATTCCATTTTTACAGTTTTTGAAGCTTTGTCATTAAATGTGGTGCTAAAAAAATCAATCAAACAAACAAAACAAACAAAAAAGGTGGTGGTGGGGAGTTGGGGGGGGGTCAACTCTACAAAACCAAATAATGGCGTCCTGCGTCATGTCTGTGCGCTCAGCGGATAAGACTCAAGAAGTGCAAAGGTTCCAAGAGATGAAGAAAAAGATGATGATGATGATGGCTTGGCCCTACTTATGTTTTGACCTCAAGTGCTCTATCATATAACCCCGGGGACGTGGAGTACAACTACGACCGAAACACTCAGTCTGGCAGGTGACAGCAGGCTCCAAACACGAGCCACATGGTGACAAATGTGTCCACGTGAGGAGGCCCGTGGCTCGCTTTTGACTCCATGTACAGTATTTTATTTATTAGTTATAACTTTTTTTATGTATTTCATAAGTAAAACGAAAAACCTAAGAGGAGATAGGGGAGCATTTCTCATTATGTTTACAGTCAGCGGGCGTGTAATAAACGAGCTGGTGGAGTTAACATGCGCTATTAATTTTTCATTGCTTTTTCGTTTCGTGGCTCCGCTGGAAAAAAACACAAGAGGCGATGCTTTTATGGTGGATGGAGGGAAAAGGAAAGAAGGAAAGAGAGAGACAGGGGGGGGGGGGGTATTTTAACAAAAACAACACTGCGTTCAATTTGCACCTGATTATCACAACTCCACATCCTCAGTAATGTCTATAAAAGAAGCATCCAAACCCACTTCCTCCCCGTTTTCCAGCTCTGCAGAGGTAATGAAATATGGTAATGGATTTGGATTAAAATCGTCCTACCCTGATGGAAGTTTTGCCTCCAAATTTCCAACCCTAAAGCAACAACAATTTGTATACATGATTGATTGTGTTTTGGATTTTTTTTAATTGCTTGCATATTTAATTTGAAACAAGTCACAACAGCAATTTACTTCTGTGTTGAGAGAATCTGCGTAAATAAACAAAAACGCACTCTGTGGATGTGATATGGATGAAAACAAAACAAGCTTTTAAAAGTCTGACAAAAACATTTTGGTAAATAATTCAAAAAAGTAAAAACGTAAAATGCATAGGGTTAAAAGTGCAACTTAGTAAAAAACGATCTGTCACTTTAAAAAAAGAAAAATCACTTTCCTTTGAGCCGCTGTTTTAGCTGATGTTCACATCTGGCCTTCTGGCCTCCACGATGCTTCAGTTTAAAACTACATTCTGCTGGAAATATTCTTGTAAAAATACACAAAATATATTTAAACCGGTGATCACTGGTTGAACACTTTCACTGATGTTTGAGACTTCATGCAAACTTGATTAAAACAAAGCAGCTTTTGTTTTATCAGGTTAAGGAACAAAAATGAGCATCAAATGAGGATTTCAACTCGCATTAAGAGTTTGGAGCAGCATTAATGCAGATATTATTTTTATTTTGCATTAGTACGATTCCAGTGTCAGAACTCCATTTATGATATAACAATTCCAAACACACTAAACTCATATTAGTGATGCTCTCGCATGTCTTCATTTTGAACATGTGCGTCTTTGCGCACGTGCGTGCGCATTAGAGGTGTGTATTGTCCAAGTCTGGACGCCCCCTAGTGGTTAGGCAACTTTCATATTCAAGAAACCAAAAGTAAAATCAGAACTTTTGCTTTTAAATGCTGAAGAAATTTGCGTTTTTCGAGCGATTTGGAATAAAAGACGAATGATTGAAGGATTTTATTTTGGATCATTTTCTGTCGTTATAATACCGGGATGCGCAGCGGGTTTGGACATGGAGCGTGCAGCGGGTTTCTCAAAAGCCTCTCAGACACAATGAAAGTCAATGAACAAAAATTCAAGGCAGGAATAATAAATATTCATATTAGACATTAAATAAACTCTAGTGCGACACAAACGGACAATTTTTAGTTGCAGATATCCTAAGGATTTTCGAGGTTTTGGAGGACGAACCTGAAATAAAACAAATAAATTAATTAATTAAGGTGAAAATTAGTTCATGTACCTCTGCAAACTCAAACCAGCTGAAAAATTAAATAATATTAAATGATAAATTTATTCATAAATGTTATAATATAAACATCAAAGAAGTTGTCTGATTGTCCTTTAGGCTTTTTGTTAATCTTACATTAGGAGATGTTTTTTGTCTAATTAAGTGATTGTTTTGGATTTGACTCCCCCCCGCGCGTACGTTGCAGTTGCATTTCATTAAAAACTACATTCGCAATCAATCAGGTAATGAGGAAGAATGCCTGTTTCACATATTTTCATCCGATTTGCCCTCAAGGTGAAGCTTTACGACACCAACGAAAGAAAAAAAATAGATGATTCGAAACAACCCTTGGACCAAAGAAGAAAAATATTAAATCATAAAGGCATTATCTTTTAAAAAGTCTAATTTTTATCATGTGTCACGTCTCCCCTCCTTTGTTATATTCTTCGTCTAACAGAAACATGAACCTTTGCAGTTTGACTTCTGTCCTTCAGTTTTTTAAGGCCTCGCTGCAGCTAAGCCTCATTTTTGATAATACTCACTTAATTAGTCATTTAATATTGACAGGAATAAATTCAGAGCAAATGGCTTTAAAGGTATTAGCTTCTTCTTTTTATTTATTTATTTATTTATTTCTATAATTTGTTAATTGAAATAAAAAAAAATACATACGATCGTCTACTCCCTGAGTGTAACGTTGGCTCATGCGGCTTCTTGATTGGTGGACGGATCGAGAGCGTGGTGCACCATTCGCTCTTAGGGTTTCGCTTCGGCCAATCAACAGCTTCTAACCCCGCCCGACCATACCTGTGGTTGGTGATGACGCTACTGCGGGACTCGCCTGCTGATTGGCCGGACTGCGCCTGAGTGACGGGCAGCGTGTGGGTTAGGGTTCCAGGGGGCTGGGAGCGCGGGCGCTGTCCGCACGAGAGCAGGTTCTGAAACGCGCCGTGCGCCACCTGGAAGGCTGGCGGCAGGCGGCTCGTCGCTCCGAACAAGCCCGTTTCTGTGCGCGCGTTTACCTCCAACATCTGCTTTTTTGTCTGGGAGTTTTGTGGACTGAGCGTTGAGAAAAGTAGAGCTTTTGAATTTGGACTTGACTGTTTTTTTTATTATTAATATTTTATTTCAGCGCGAGGAGATTCGTCTCCAAAACTCACTCATCAACCGGGTGCCGGAGTCCTGCTCAGCTCAGTCGGTCCACAAAGAGACAACAAATCAGAAGCTTTTTACTCAAACCACTTTCTCTCTATTTAACCGCGGCGCAGATTCTGGCATTTCTCCACTTTCCTCCGGTTTTAAATTGTTTTTGTTCATTTCTAAGGATCTGACTCTTCAGGATGTGAACCTTTCAGTACTAAAGGGAGATCATTCAGTCAAAGCTACCTGCCGAGGACGATTTCTAAATCGAAGAAATATGCAGAGGAGAACCTGGGACGCACCGAACAGTGGATCTGTTACAAGTTTTTGATTTTTTTATGTATTCATTTTAAAATTTCTTGAATCAGACTGAGAGGAGGAGCAGTTCAAGGGTCACGGTCAGTGGACCGAGACGGAGAGAAGTGAGGAGAGTGGTTATATTATTATTATTATTATTATTATTATTATTATTATTATTATTATTATTATTATTATTATTTGCGGGGAGACCTCTAACGTTTCCACGTCCCGGGCCTGACGCAACTTTACGCGCAGCTGGAGAGATGAACTCGGTCTGCTCTGGTCCAGGACTCTTGTGTCCCGTCCCCCTCAGGAGGAAGCTCTGTTCCGATCTTTCACACCGTTCATGATCTTCCTTTTATCCTATTTTTTAAAATTGAATACACTTTTTAAAATAATTATTATATTATTATATATTAATAATTAAGAATCATTTTTTAGCATCAGGATAAAAAAAAATCCTCTTTTTTTAAAGGAATCTCTTTTCATTTCCTGGAGGTGACATTTTGTCACAGAACCGGGTGGTGTTTTTTTGGACCCCTTTCTGCTTTTCACTGGGGGTCCCTCACCCCAACAGCTTCACGGATCGGATGGAGATCCACTGTAAACACGACCCGTTTGCAGCGATGCACAGTAAGTTCCGCTGATCATTACTCTTCTCTGCATGCTTCCATCTGCCCCGAACCCCACAAGACCTCCAACCACGTTTGCATAAAGTCATCAGTAAAGCTGAGTACAGAAGCTGCAGCTGCAGTGTGAACTTCACGAATCGCCCTTTTGTTGTTGTTTTTAACTTTATTTTTATGCATAATTGCACTTAAACGCGAGTCTTTGCAGAGAAATACCAGTTTTAGACACAAATGAAAAGATTAAATCTGGCGAATTTACTGCGTGATCCTCAAATTTAAAAGGTTAATATTTTTTTTCAAATATAGTTTAAGAGATTTAAACGTAGTTTGACAGGCCAGCTTCATTTTGGCACAAATTTAACTTACGTTTTCGTTGTTATTTTTCCCATTTGCTGTTTGTTCACCTTGTTGTTGTTTTTAATGAGGACGAGATTCAGTTGTATTTTGGGTACGGGGCTCAATGAGGGGCTGAGGTGATTTACCGGCCTCTGCGTTGTGTTGTGGCTTCTGTTGGCTCGAGGTGCAGGGGTCAGAGAGAGAAGGGGAGAGAGAGAGAGAGAGAGAGAGAGAGAGAGAGAGAGAGAGAGAGAGAGAGAGAGAGAGAGAGAGAGAGAGA
>JARVJO010000227.1:27173635-27191088 GCA_031762555.1 Cynodonichthys magdalenae
ATATATATATATATATATATATATATATATATATATATATATATACATATATATATTTGTATAAATATATACAATATAATCAATGGGAGAAGACGTAGGAGCGATTATAAGTTATTTTTTATTTTTTTGATGAGTCAGATTTTTGATTTGCTGATATAAGATGTCAAAGTCTTTTGACCTGCGTAGAAAGCCCTTCCTTCCTGTGGATTCTTAAAAAGCATCAGATTGATCAACTTGCAAATAAGCTCTTTTGTCCAGACAAGAAATCTTTTCTGTTCTTGTCCGTTTTTGTTTCAAATTTGTTGGTCAAAAATGGAAATGTTTCCCTGACGCCTCTCCGTGACTGCTCAAGGCAATGGCATAAAAAATGTAAAAAACAGTCTAGAAAAATTTTGCTTCCTGAAGGTTTTTCAATTATGTTAAGCTCCAGTTTGCCTTTTGTTCCACGCCTGTGTCTTGTTGTTTATTTAGTCATTTATTTATTTTCCTGCTACTCTTTCATCCCTACATCCCTCAGGGGGAATATTAGTGATATTTCTTACAAATGGGGCCAGGCTGAGGCCTTGGTCAATAATTAATTGAAATCCCTTCATTTGCTTGACTTTTTTTTCTTTTCATGCTTAGTTTGTCCTTGGTGAATTGGGGCAAAGTTGCTCTTTGGAGGAGTGCTCCAACTGTTAATAAATGCTGAGCAGAAGAAATAGGAAACAGGGCAGACAATGGATAAAAAAAAGTAGAACAGATGATTGATTCACAGAATATCTGCCTGAAGTTTTCAAACTTCTTTCAAACTAACTTCTTGTGTTCAGTGATTTGTGAATGAAGGCAGCTGATACCATCAGATTACAGATTAGCAGCAAACCAACGGCACAGTGCAGCACAGTGGTACAGTGGTAAGAGTTGTCTCACAGTAAGAAAGCTGCCTGGCTTTTTTGTGTGGAGTTTGCATGTTTTCCACCTGCGTTCATGGCTTTTCTCCTGATAATTTTAAATGGTTTGAATGGTTGTTTGTCACGTTTGCGTCTCTGTGAATTACTTGCAACCTGTCCAGGGTGTCCTTCTCCTTTTGCACAGTGACTGCTCGAGATAGACACCTGCTCCTCGTGACCCGAAAATGAGAAAATAAAATGAATGATTTAGTTTAGCTACATAACACTAAAGATGGTATCTTGCTGGGCTGTGGCTGTTGGTGGTTGGAGACACAAAATTGCAGGAAAATTTCATTTGGATTCACGCTGAATTGCATAGATTGTAACATTTCTGAAATTGACTTGCATTTTGTCACAATATAGTAGTGTCAAAACATACTTTCCTTTAATCATAATTTATTCAGTTTTGTTACAAACCAGTCACAATTTAGTTTCATAGGTTGCCAATCCCTTCCAAATTATCACAATGCTCACACTTTCTGACTCAGACCCTAAATTGACATGAGTTAAAGACAGGTTCTAAATGCCAAAGACTAATTTGAGAAAATAAAAGTTTTACCAACTTTTTTATTTTTATTTTTGTGAAACAAGAACAAAACCTTGCGACTCATGAGAGGAAATTGAGAACCCTCAAGTAAATTGCAAGACATTTTAAACAAACTCCCTCTAAATGCAAAATGCAATTTGTTGCTAACATTCACAGCCCAGTCAGGTACAGGGTTAAGTTTTAGTCCCTGTAAACTAGTCTAAAGTATAACAATACTCGTTTTTTTAATGATTTAAAACACACTGTAACTCTATTTTCTGCCTCTGATTTTATTTATCTCCGTTTTTTCAGGACATGGTGGAGTGAACCAGCTCGGAGGTGTGTTTGTAAACGGCAGGCCCCTCCCTGATGTGGTCCGACAGCGAATAGTAGAGCTCGCCCATCAGGGCGTCCGTCCCTGCGACATCTCACGGCAGCTACGGGTCAGTCATGGTTGTGTCAGCAAGATACTGGGCAGGTAAAAACAAACACCAACATCTGTGCACAGACAGCAAAGAAAATACCTGCAAACTTTGAGAAAGTGTGCTTTAGACAATTAGAACAAAGTGTTAAGTTGCTTCCTTGATCAAAAATATTTCAGCAGTGGTGTTGTTTGATGTAATCTGTCTAGATTTTCAAAGTGGTGTATCAAGTAATGCAGCCTAATCACCAAAGCTGAATCTTTTTTTCTTCAGGTTTTTAGAAACTAGTTATTCTTTTTTACAAATACTCAGAATCTCAGTGCCAACCCTCACCTTGTCTTACTGCAGGGTTTTAAAAGGCTAATTTTTTATTCTGATATACAATTAAGTTAAGTTTAGTTGTTTTTGTTGCCTTGACCATTTTCCACTTCTGCTGGGGAAAACTGCAACAAATTCCCGATGACTTCTTCCACTGCCAACCCTTCAACTTCCAAATTCCAATTTGTATTAAACATGATCCTCAGATATTTATCCTTTTGTCAACTAGACATTGAAAAACACTAAAACATAATTCCAACATAAAATCTGAAATTAAACCTGAAAAAAAAAAAAGCACATATTTTTTAAGTCTAGAAAAATAAAAGTTTTTAAAACGCTATCTGACTCTCAGTTTTATTCTTGGTCTGATGTTGTTAGTTGGGATAAAAAGTGGTTGTTAGCTCTCTTGTTTCATCCAGGAAGATCCAGTTCAGCTCCTGACTGGTGTTTTTCTGAGTAAAGCTTGAATGTTTTCGCTGTTTATTTCTGTGTATTTTGGTTTCCTTCCACAGGCCCAAAACAAACATGGTGACTCTAAGTTGTCTCGATAGTTGAGAGTGTGAATGGTTGTCATTTGTATCTGTGTGTGGCTCCCCGATGGACTGGTGACCTAGGGTGTACCCAGCCTTTCACCCAATGACCACTGGCAGTCCTACACAGAAATACATTCAATTGGATCAGTGCTGATTAAGACTAGGCAAGATGAATCAGTCTATTCTGATGTAAGTTTCAGAAATCTGTGTCTTTGTCTTTTCTTAGCTTGTATTTCCTCACTTCTTCCTCTCACATTAAGTCATACTTTCCTCTTGCCCTTTGCCCTTTCCCTTCCCTCCATATGCTATATTTCCAGCCTTACCCCTTTCAATATATCTGCAATTCTGCTCACAAACCTTTTCTCTGTCTGGCTTTTTCAAAGCTAAATTCAAGAACAAATCCGTGCTCGTTCCGTTCCTCAGAGCAGAAAGGCTGACAAAAGGGAAAAAGATTCATCACTTTTTGGAATTAGCATCAAAATGAAAGTGGTACTACATTTCTGCACCCCCACTACACTATCCAAAAAAGAGAGAAGGTGAAGAATGGGAAAAAAGACAAGAACAAGGAGCACAATCAAAAGGAAAAAAAAAGTGTGTTAAGGGGGAAGAGTGCGGAATGAATGAGAGACAGAGAGACCATTTGTGGGGACGGAGGGGAAGGATTAGCAACAGCGACCCTCAGCTATATCAAAAAATGTGTTGCTCATTGTTCTCCCATACCTCTCCTTCCCTTTTTCTCCTGTCTTTCTCTCTCTATCTCTTTCTCTCTCTCTTTTCCTGGCCGTTCAACTCACTGAAGCGTTACTGTGAGGGGGGGTGGGGGGGATCACGGGGTGGAAGGCGGGAGGGTTGTTTTATCCTCTCCTCTCAGTCTCTTCAGTGCCACACAGAACAAAAACACCAACTCTCCACCACCCTGTGTGTGCATGTGTGTGTGTGTGCGTTGGCTCATCGTTAAACAGGATATCAATAACCAGGCTCGTTTATTCACCGATGATTCAGCTGTGAATAATTCAAACCGTTTTCCATTTGAAAATAGATTGTTTTTTCCTTTAGCTGTGTTTATGCTCAAGCTGTGAAGAGTCAGAAAGTGCAACACATGAAACACATACACACCCACAAGACAAGGAAGACAAGGAAGCACAGGAACTCACATCTTCACGGAAAGGATTACTCTACCGTACAGTGGAGAGAGAGCAGCAGGTTTAAGACTGACTGACAGCCTGCATCCACACACAACATCCACCCCCCTGTTTTTTCTGCAAGCTGTGCAGAGTGCTCGCTTTGCTCCCACCCCCTGCCCTTATGCCCCTTTCTGCATGCAAATACATTCATAGAATAGCCACAGTGGACATGAAACACTCAAAATCATCTTATCTCTGTGTCACTGCTGTGTGAAGCTGCATGAGAAAACAGCAGCAGTTCAGATCAACTCAGGCATTAAAACTACCGGATCACAGGTGACACGGTCACATTAAGCAATTTAGCTGACATCTCCAGACAACAAGTTACATAACTATATCAGAGAGGGATTTACATCATCTACATCTACAATTTTACAAAGTTGCGTTTCACAGTTTGCAGACTCAATCTTTTGCGGATTTTTTTGTGGAGCTTTAGTTTGCAGCAATCCCAGTAATATCACAAAAAATGGAAATACAATATCTAAAGAATGTCATTTTTTTATTTCTCTCAAGCTTATTTGTGAGTTTTCAAGCTAAATTATAAAGAACTATATCATTTACAAATTGGGAAAACCTTCTTTGGAGGGAAAGCAATCATTACGCTGCTATATTTTTAGCGAATGCTACTAATTTCTACAGTCCTGAAAAGCTCTACTGCACCCTTACAATCAACCGTACATGTACATCAATGATTGCACCACACAAGGCCTGTCATAGCCTGATCAGTATGCAGCTAGAAGATCACGCCATGTTAGCATGATGCTACTACCCAATAGGGTTATAGCCTAGGTATGAAGCCAGTGTGGCCTGTCCTTCCTCCAAATTTTCAACAACCAAGCCACACTGAAGCACAGAGTTTCTACGTGACAGTCTGGATATTCAGACTGTATTCAAAAAGAGCAACAAAATGATCAGCACTGGATAAGTTGGTCCTGCAGTAACGACAAATAACAGAATAGAAAGTAACAAATAAAAACTGAAAACTGACTTTTCATCTTGTTTCATCCAGTTTTTTGTTTCCCTCTCAGACTAATACAAACATCTTTTTTGTGTTTAATACGGCAGGTATTATGAAACGGGCAGTATCCGCCCCGGGGTAATCGGGGGCTCCAAACCAAAGGTTGCTACACCCAAAGTGGTCGACAAGATCGCCGATTACAAACGCCAAAACCCCACCATGTTTGCCTGGGAGATCCGGGACAGGCTCTTGGCCGAGAGAGTTTGTGACAACGACAGCGTCCCCAGCGTCAGCTCCATCAACAGGTACAGCAATCTGTGTAATCTAGGTGTTTGTTTGAGTTTCAAACTGTGGCAACAGGTACCGAGTGTAGACAGAGCAGGGAACAATATAAATGTGTGTGTTTGTCAGGGTAGGAGGGGACAGGAGGATTGCAAAGAGGGCCCCGGTCTCCATATGTATGAAGTGGCTGCAGCTCAGTGGTTCTACACGATGCTACAATGACAAGCCTTTCCCCCAGAGCACAGAGGCAGTGAAAGAGCAAGGGATGAGCGAGAGAAAGAGAGAGCCAAAGAGGTGGACAAAGGGGAGGGAAGGTGTGCACCAGAAAGGGAAGAAACAGAAGACACAAAAGAAGGGAAAGAAAAGGAAAGGAAATGAGAGGAGAGGAAAAGAAGGGGAAAGGATGAAAAAGGAAAGAGGAAGAAAAGGCTTGCATGATCAGCCAAGCAGGAAGTGTGAGGCCCCTCTGCCATGTCAGCCTGCCTAAGCCACTTCACACACAACACACACACACAGTGTTGCTCCCACGGTGGTCATGTTCTCTCTGTCACTCAGAATTGCACAAGCCTCTTCACACACTCTAATGTCTCCTCTCCCCTCTTGCAGGATCATTCGGACCAAGGTCCAGCAGCAGCCTGGTCAAACGGGCTCAGTACCGACTCATAACTTAGGTAGGTTACTGTACATTTGCTGCTGCTGTACATCTTATAATTTCTACCTGTTTTTTTTTAATTGAATTTAAAACGTTGTCGTTCTAAAACCTTTTTAATAGTACTAAGCTCCCTAAGGGATGGACAATAAAAAACAACAGATTTATATTTATATCCAGCATAAATGAGCAAACTACTTCCACTTCTTTATCCTCAGCTGGATAAGGAACATTCTCCAACTACACAACAGTACCATGTAGTCAGTATTGTGCCAACACTCATTCAAAAGCTAGCGCCAAACACCCAACAGAATGAAAACCCTTATTATCTGATTTGTTTGTGGGTTAATGTAAAATTACATTAGAAAACAGTGAATAGTCCTCAACTTTAATTGCTGATTGTCCTGATAGATATTTCTTGACACTTCTCATTATGATCTTAGTCCCAGCTTTTGCTTTCAAGCTATCTGCCAGTCGATTTCCTCACCTAAAATTCCTCTATTTCTGTTTACTCTCATCCTCACAGCTTTTAGTTGTCAGCTTTTTTTAAAGAGAAGTTCACTTTTTTATTTGATTTCATCGTTCTCCTTCTGACTCTGTTTGCATTTGGGGATTATTTTTTTGAGTTAGTACTCGTTAAGTCCGCAGAACCTGTCCAACGTGTACTCATCAATAACAGAATGTACACAAACGCCTAAAAATTGTTGGCAACAAAAGATTCTGCTGATTTTGCCAATTTATTACAAATTGTGCAGTAGACTTAAGGCTGTGACTGATGCAGATTTAGTAGTTATTACTGTGCATATACTAAAAATTTAAATTAAAAAATTTGAAAAAATTGGGTATTTTGACAGCTGATATTGGATGAAATGCCATGATGTAGTTAAAAAAATTAGACCAGATGTTGTACCATAAGAGTGCATCGTGTGAAATGACACAAAAAACTCCTAAAATACTAACAGTAATATATTTTATATCCACTTCTAGTCAAAAACGTGTTCTTTGCAGGCAAAAGCGATTTATTATAACCATGATGGAATCATTATTTTCTTTTACTCCATGAATATCTGAGACAAGGAATAAAAAAGATAACCCTTTTCCTCAGTTTCTTACTTTCCCCACAGTGGATTATACCAGGGTGTCTCTTATATCTTCATAATCTCACATTGTCTTTTAATCTCAATTAATTTTACTCACACAGCTCCCTGACTGCTGCCTTTTACACACATCATGCAGAAACACCTACATACTTATACACCAAGATGCAATTCACACACTCTCTCTCTCATACATACACACACACACACACACTCTCTTACAGATTACACAGATAAATGGCTCCCTGTCCCAGGCGGAAAATTGAACATTTGGATTTGCAGAATAAGAGCGTTGCGTTGTGATAAAATAAAGAGTGAAAAGAAAGCCAAAATCAGATAATTGAAGTGCTAAATCAAGTGATGGGAAAAAAGAGGATATGCATTCATTATACTCTCTCTGTTGTTAGCTAAAGAGTAACAGCTCGAAAGGACTTTGATCCCTGGGTTTGTGTTGTTTTTTTCTTATTCCCTGTTCGGTCTTGTCTTCCCATGTTCAGGGGGTGGGGTGTGGATGGGGGTCTTCTGGGAGAAAGGATTAGGATGTCTGTTGCCACACCTTTCTGTCCCTCCTGGGATGCTATACTGTCACTCAGACTGACGTCCGCTTACAGATAAGAGACCAGAAGTGTTTCAGCATGTGCACGTGTCAGGGAGTTACAGTATGTGTGTGTGTGTGGGACTGCAACAGGGACAAGCATGTCGTCATGTAACCTAGTGAAGAACTTGTCTCCTCCAGGGGCAACATCAAGACTATAGTGAGGGTCATTGATTTGGATTCCAGCTTTAGAAAACCACAAGTTTATTTAACATCAACATGAAAGCCAAGTGATGGTGCAAATACCCAGAATACTTCCTCAGTTTTTTTTTGTAAAAATAATACAAGTTGAGTCTTCCAGACTTGCTTTATTTTATTTTAATTTACACTTTAAGTGTTTAATTTTTTTTCACAACATTGGTTTCTTTTTGTATGTTATCAAAATATCTCATGAACTGCAGGATGAATTTTACCAAAGCTTTCAGAAATGTATGATTGAATGTACATCTACAATTCATCAACCTTTGAAGTCAACCTGAATCAAGATGGCCACCACAGCTAACCTTAGCAAACACAAAAAAGGATCTAAAGTAGTTCTTTTCATTGATATTGTGCTAAAATTGGGTGTGGTTGTAGCTGAGAGTGATCCCCAACACATAATTTAGGCACTAAGAGATTTACCAGAATTTTGTTTTTTTAAACTTTGGTAGGGTTTGGCTTTTTCACACATTCTTTTCACACATTCTTGGCTGTGTGTCTGCAGCGACATCCGTGGCCGCAACGCAGGTTTCAGTTGTGACGAACGACTCGGCTGGCTCCTCGTACTCCATCAGTGGCATCCTGGGAATCAGCTCAGCTGCTGACGTGGGCAAGAGGAAAAGGGACGAAGGTGAGCAATTGTTCTGTCCATTCTTAAATGCTGTGGTGAAAAGGGTATTTTTTAAAGACCATAATATCTTCTTCTCAAACCAGTATGGAGAAAACTCAGACAAATGTGTTTATGTGTGTGATTGTGTGTGTGTGCGCATGTGTGTGTGTGTAAGCTTTAAAGTGAACATCTTCATTGAGAAATGCATGTTTGTTTACTAACAGTGCAGAAACCTACAACATGATGAGGCAGTTCATACACTTTTTGATCATAAATATTGCCACACTGAATCAACGTTGCATGTTGTGAACTTTTGTGTGTGCGTGTGCAGGATTATGAGTGTGTATGTGTCAGCGTCAGTGGCATTAAAAAGCCATCACGCAGACGGTCTCCTGCGGTAAATGAGACAGGACCAGATGTTGGAGCGAAGCAGGGTGACAGAATGCCACTAGGGGCTATTTCACTCTCTCCCATTCATTTGGTCTCATTTTCTCCTTTCACACACACACTAACACACACACACAAACACACACATTGATGCTTTTTTTCCCCCACTGCTGATGAATTTTCAAATCATGTTATTAACAGGGTCCAGGTGAATCCCAGATGAACCGTAAAAAGCTTAAGATCACCTGTTTATCCATCAAAGAAACACAAAGATTTAAAACACACACACAACACACTCCCTGTGGAAGCCCAACAATAACTGAGCTTTTAACTCAAACAAAAATCAAACTAAAGAATCATCTCATTTCCTAACAATTATGAGGCATATCCCCAGTTTTTGTTTCATGATTCCAGTTTTAAAATGTCAAATGTGTGTAATGGTTTTGGATACATTTTAGAAAATTACATGATTAAAGAATTAATTTGTCTTTTGTGTTTTGTCCAGCTGATTGTGACTTGTACAAATAAGCAGATAAAACTATTTGCTGTTAAAATGTCTCTGTTTTTTTTAGCGTACTGCTGCGTTGGCTGGAAATGCCATTGTGCTGATAATGTATATGCGATAATAGAATAAAATGATTTCAAAACAAATTGGTGAATCAGAGAAATACATTAAAGGATAAAAAAACTGGTTAAGAGCAGTGAATCTAAATACAAATGCACCACACATACAGTATTTCTAGTAGGTCAGAAGATGACTTTCATTAAACAATTTGCATATACAAACCAAAGCCAAACAGCTTATATTTTTTGTTTCTTTTTTAATAGCTTGCTTTATCTTTAGGACCATTTTGTGTCCTGTCAGCTTTCACATGTCAAATTTCATTGACTGAATTACATCTTATGACAACATAACACCTGAGGTCAAAGGGGAAAGACTTGTTTTAACTATTAGCCTTTTTTTTTTCAACATTTAGCTAAACAGCAAAAGAAAGGTCACAGTCAGGGTTATTCAGCACCTGTCATACTAAATTGTTTGTCCTCTCCACACTTCAGGAAAGAACAGAATGTGGTATACAGTTACACTTGGTTCTTACAAAAAAGAAGAGAAAATATGCATAAAAGACAGTTTCAGTGTTTCTTGGGTTTCTCTTGGTTTGCACTAGTCAGTAAACTTTTACAGATAATGACTCTGCTTCTCTCATCTAAAGATGATCTTAGTTTAAAACCCTGGCAAGAAAGGTTAACTTGCATTTCTTTAAGGAATGCTAGGTCTTCAATTTAAAAATCCAATTAAGGCAGGGTTTGATGCAAATTTTTGTGCATATCTGAGGTATGACTTATTTAGTAAATTTCTAAAAGTTTGTTTTAGTTTATTTGAGACTACATTTGGAAATAGTAGCTCTTGAATTTGCTGGACCACAACATCTTCAGAACTAATCAAAGACAGCTCTGCGTGTTTCATACATGTAGTCAGACCAGAGATCAGTGACTGTGTTTCATAATTCACACCAGAACACATCGTATCACCTAATGTTTGAAGCGTCATTCAGGCATCGCGTTGCTCGGTGTCACATTCTGCTCGTGTGTTTTTATCTGCAGTGTTTCTGTGGCGGAGGTCTGCTCGGTTGGCTCTGTGGTCTAATTAACAGCATTGCTAATCACAGCTTCCATTAGAGCAGCCCCCGCTGGATAATGACACACACACACAGCGAGGGGCGACAGCAGGAACAGCATGTGCTGACATGGACAGACAAACAATGAAGCAAGCTTCTCACATACAAGCTCACCCATATGTTTATCGGTGCTGACATTCTTACACGCGTTACCATCACACAGGAGGCCAAAAACCACTTTGTTCTTCTGGTAACTTTGGTATTATGACTGAAGAGGTCAAAACTTTACACTAACAGAAGTGAGACACTGTTATGATGATCATTTAATAAACCGAGGAGACAGTTCAGCTGAATTCACCTGCTGCCATGACACTGATCATGTAATGTCTGTCTGTTAGGATCTCATGAACCAGTGGATGGATTTTAATGAAATTTTCAGGAAGTAAGAATTGGATTCATATTTACAACAGAAACAAATACAGATGTTTTGTCAGGTGTAATTTATATGGTAAGGAAAACAAAAAAGACAGGAATAATGTCAGAAATAATTGCGAACACAACATGGAGTCTGTAAGGTTTATCAAAAAGGAAAGTCATAAGCCTAAATGTAGACAGATCTCAGCCTTTCAATCAAAAACAGAAAGTTTGTTCCAAAAAAAAGAAAAGACTGATAACAGAAAACTCTGCCTTCTGTTCAACTGTTCTGTTCAACTCTAGGATTCACAAGTAAACTTATAGTCTGAGAGTGAAGAGCTGAAGAAAAACAATCTGTCCTCTTAATTCTCATCAGAACTCTGGCAGCAACACTGTGAATCAGCTGGAGCCTTATAGAAATAGAAATAAAAGGTACAAGGTACAATAAAGGGTACAAGTATAACAAAAGTTTCATACCATGAGCCTGATTTTAAAGATTATTGTTAACATTAGATACAAATGTAGCACATAGTAATGAGTCAATCAGTTCAACTTAAAATTCAGCAAAGGTTTAAATGCTGTTTTTGGCTGAAAACTGTTCCAAGGGCTGAGGGTTTTAGAAACTGCCAAGGAGAGTGATAGTGATTTAGGGGTAGGTATAATTAATAGTTATTCTCACACTAGAAAATGTCTAATCTGAAAAATGGGCTAAGACCCAGGAAAAGCAGTTCCATAAACTACAAATGCCTGTAGTGCAGACTAATAAACACTGGCTGCTAATAGTTGCAGAAAATTTAAACAAGTGCCTGTGATAAGAAAATGTCTTATCTGCTGATGAGTGTTCATTTAATTTTACAAACTTTATGTGAAAAACCAACACAGCTTTTAAACAATGTTCATATTTCTATCATGTGCCACAGGTCACATACTATTGCATTGTAAGTCATGTAATATATGATGAGATTAGGTACGGTGTGTTGTGTGCTGTATGTACTCCTCAGACATGTGTGTAAGCATGCAAACAGCAGCTGTGCCAGTGGTGGGAACACTGGAAGGCAGGTCCAGCAGCATGTGTGTGTCTGTGTGTGGTGTGCGTTGGTGTGTTGGTGGGAGGAGTGTGTGGGGGCAAAGCCCTGTGTTGACCTGTGCCCCCCAGCCAAAGTGAGGGGAAGTTGGGGTTTGACTTGGGGCAGAATGGAGATGAATGAGCATGAATGGAAGAACTTGACTTGTGGGGCCAAAAGGGGACTATTGTACCTTAAACCTTTTCAATTTCACACTAAAGCTGCTTGTGTGTGTGCACGTGTATGTGTGTGTGTGTGCGCACCCAACATGGACTCCTGGACAGGTGGGTCAATTACTAAAGGCAATGTCTTTCTTTTTCCCCTATTTCTGGTACTACTTTCAGTATCTGCGAAGACAACTCCTGTTATAATTTGTGGTCAATCCAAACACGGTTCAGTGCAAAAAAGAAACAAATTCAGGGGCATTTTACCCAGAATGCCAAGTTGACCTCTCACCCCCATGTGCATCCACTGTGACATGCATCAAATAAAAGAAGCTGGGAGTGAGCAAGAGGTGGAGGATGGAGGAAAGGAAGGGGGGGTGAGTGGATCTAGGCCCTGCTGCCACATTGCTGCTCAGCACCTCCAAAAACTTTGATCTTTCTACCCCCCCCCCATGCCTCCTCCTCTACCCCTCTACACACACACACACACTGTTAGCTGAACACTGGGGCTGTGAGGTCAGACTTTTTAACACTTGTCCTATCACTAAGATAATCTGCCCTTATGTCAAGTGCAGTAAAAAACACACAATAGTCCGCAGGCGTACGCAGGCATGCTGAATAGGTGTCAGCTCCACTTCTTGTGAGTTTTAGGATTTAATAATTCCGACTGTTTCCGGTGTTGTTTAAAAAATGGCAATGGCACGCTGAGAAGGTGATGGAGAGGAAGAGACCAGAGGCGGAGAGGAGTGGAGGAAAATAAAGCAGAAAGAAGGGAACAATGAGGGCTCATTGTTTGTTTTGTTCGGCTCTGAAAAAGAGGGAAGAGAAACGCTTCCCTTCTGAGACTGAATCGCAGAGATAGAGGCAGCTGTGACTGTGTGAGTGTGTGTGTGTGGGTGTGGGTGTGGGTGTGTGTCCATGTCCGACAGTGAATAGGATTTAACCCGTCACGGCAATGAGTTTCTTTACCCATCCGTGGATACAATGAAACCAGCCGGATATCAAGCTACCCACCCACACACACCCACATCTACACCAGAGAACATGCATGCACACCCACACACACTTTCACACACATGAATGGACAATATTGATTATGACAAGTAGAAGCTTTGTTCTTGCTGCTCAACTACAGTAGCTTCTCTTGCTCCTTCATTCTGTTTTTCTCTGGATGTTTGTGGGTCCAGATGCTTTGGTCAGTGTGTTTGTGTGGATGTGTGTGTCCGAATGTGTGTGTGTGTCACAGAGAGAAAGCAGAAAGCAATAAGCTGGCTGAAATGGTGCCATCAGAGCTACATGATTGATC
This sequence comes from Cynodonichthys magdalenae, assembly GCA_031762555.1. Lineage (NCBI taxonomy): Eukaryota > Metazoa > Chordata > Actinopteri > Cyprinodontiformes > Rivulidae > Cynodonichthys > Cynodonichthys magdalenae. The sequence continues at coordinate 27,186,888 of JARVJO010000227.1, forward strand.
AATTGAATTCCATCATGGGGACTGGCCAGTGGGATTAAATGGGTTGCTGTGGGTTACCAGGCTAAAGCATCATACCGCCTTTATCTCTCTCCCTGATTGGTCTGTCACCAGAGACCTGAACCATACACTCTCCCAGCTCCCAGCATTTGCAGGTGAGTGTATGTGTGTACGAGACTACAGCAGTGAAAGAGAGATTACTATCGAGGAGTGTGTTTGTGAGCCTTTGGGTGAAAGAGGTTTTGTGTTCTGAAAACGTATAGTGAGATTTTGTGAGTTGGGTGGCTCTGAGTGTCAGCGAGAGCTACAGATGCTGTTTTAAGATACACAGTTTACTAGAAACATCTGAAATAAACCAAAACCACCAGTTTGAGTCAAGTTTAGTTAAAACATTTTTAAATCTGAATTTGTTTTGTTGTTCATCTCTTATCTTCCACTGGATTAAAATATTCTGTGTTACCACCTGACCTTGTTCAGATATGTGGGTGACAGTTAATTGTGGCGTAAGACATTTAATATATGAGCACTTATATGTAGCCAAAGTTTGGGCCTTGGTCTGCATTTTCTGCCTTTCCTCTTACTCCAGTTTATGTTGGTGTTCAAGTTTGTAGGGTTAGTTAGCATAGTTGCCTTCAGCCATTAGGATCACATGCGTGCCTGATAGTGATTGTGTTGCAAACATGATGATGACAGAGTCATCACATGGTGCTAACTGCAGTAATTGTAAAGTAGCAACTATAATTGTTGACAGTTTTTCTGACAATTATTTGCACAATGATATGATTTTGCCCAATTCTCCTGCAGCTATATTGGATTTTGAAGTTGAGGACATAAAACTCATCATTAGTGATCTGATCTTCATGAGTCTTTGAACTGAGACAGAGCAAAGTTTTGTGTTTAAATTTGTAATTCTCAGTGGAGACTAATCAGTGCCAATAACATTCATACACTGATGGGACACACATCAGAGGCATTGGGGGTAAAGTGTCTTGCCCAAGGACACAACTGAGACAGCTGGAACAGGGGATTGAATCAGCAACCTACCGGTTCCAGGAAAACTCCCCTAACCCCTCTGCCAAACCCACCCTGTGTGCATGAATGTAATTTTTCTGGATGTCACAGGTCTAGTCCAGAGTGGTCGTAAGTTAACACTTCACATAGGGCAGAAGTGTTTAGGTCAGTTAATACTTAAGGAAAAATCACATTTAATCAGAATGGCTGCAGGGCAGCAAACTACAATCATCTGCCATTACTACACGCAGGACTGATCACCAGACAAATACAAAGAATAAAATAATATCTTACTGAGTGGATCAGAAATCACTTTGATTGGAAAACTAAACTCAGAAGAAACAGAAATTATTATTTGACTTTGAAAGTCGTTAAAGATTAAACATCATAAAGCCCTAGTTTTACTTCTCTCTCTCCTTACATTACTCTGCTCTTTCTTTAAGACCAAAGCCTGGCACAAATGATTCTGTATTTTCAGTCCAAATGAAAAGAAAAATAAAGATATTTGAAGTCTCTTACCCTTCTCCACCTGTCTGTCATATCACCACCTCAGGACACACATTCTCCCACGTACACACACCAAACACACAGTGACCTCCTGGGCTAAAATGGGCTCTCAGGAGCAGTTTGGAGCAATGAATTGACTCTATATCGAGGGGATTTTCACCTTCATCCTCCTTTTCTCTTTATCTTTTTTCTCTCGTTCTCTCTTTTCTAATCATTTGTGGGCTGCGACTCCTCAGAGTTCTTATAATTGTCTCGTTCAGTCCCCCAGCCTTGCAATAACTGCAGGATACGAGAGCTCACAGTCTAATACTGATACCGGAGCAATATATATATATTTGTGTGTATGTGTGTGTACGGGTGATACGACAAGCATGATGGAGAATTGTGTTTTGTATGAGAGGAGGGAGTGTACTTTTGAGAGACCAGGGAGAGATGGCGAATACCTGGTAATAGATTGCATTTGTATACTGTTTTCTCAGAGTCTCCACAATCTATGAAGTCACTCAATCCCAAATCAGTTCACAGTTTTTTTTCCTAGTCCACTAACTTCTTTCTCTGCATCTGTCATAGAGATTTATATTATCAACCTTTACCTCAAATCCTCCCTTCAGCCTTTTAGTATCATCCTTTTCATTTTCCGTCCCTTATATCAGCCAGACTCACTTCTTTTTACTTTTTTTTATCTAAACGTGCCTCTTTAAGTTTTTATTCACTCACAAAAACATAAAATCCTAAAAACTCAACTTTTCTAACATCACTCCACTTCTATGCAGGTTTACAGGAGTCGCCTCTGGCTAACGGGCATGGCCACAGTGGGCGGGACTTCCTCAGGAAGCAGATGAGAGGGGAGCTGTTCTCGCCACAGCAGATCGAGGTATTGGACCGCCTCATTGACAGACAGCCATCATGTCCAATCCAATCCACCTGTGAGCTCTATGTGAGCCCTGACTTTGGCAAGGTAAGGGCGAGGCATTGGGCAGGCTCTGGGCTCAGACAGTATTGGGACCAAAGCTGAAAACGTTCTAAAAAAGTGGGTATATAGTATTTATGATAATGTCCTGGGTCATTTTAGGCCAATTTAAGCCAAATTAACATTCCACTAAATCCATAAAATCAAAAGCAGAAAGGTTTTTTTTTTAACTCTTTGAGCATCAGTTATCTACTGTGATAAATAAATCATGGGTAGACAACAATTTTAACATTTTAATCTTTAACAAATGAACTTTAGTACCAGAAACCAACCATGAGACTTTTTTTTGTTTTCAGTTTTCTTTTACAAAACTACAGAATGACATACATATAACTGCAGTTTTGTTAACTTTTGTTAAATTAAAAAGGCACCCAAAATATTCTATTTTATAATCTGTAGGCATTAGAGATGTAAGTCCTAAATCAATGATGCTGCAGTGCTGAAGCTAACTAATATCAGTAAACCTAAACTTCATCAGAAACTTTTGATCTAGACCCACAAACTGACCAGTCAACCTGCAAAGTCTGCAAGTTAAAAATGATTTGTTGTCTTTGCTTTTAGCTAAAAAGCCTGCCTGTCTGCCTGCCATGCCTGCTATGCTTTGCCATGCCACTTCAATGTTCGCAAAACTCCCCTTGTTGCACAATAAAACTGCACAACTCTGCATTTGTCCTCATGATTTGCTTTCATACGTCTCATTTGCTGACTGCTCCGAAAATGTAAACATCAAGTTTGTTTTTTTTCTCCTGACGCACCGCTGTGACTTCCTGTGGTCTTATAGACATCCAGATGAGACACAGTCAGTCTGTTTTATTGATGGTCCTATAATCTTGACACACTGCAGGGGTTAATGAGCATATTGACCCGCCGTTCATTATGACCTCACTTCCTGCTGCTCGGAGGACAGTGATGGAGCTATCTGCATGCTGATGCACATGGGAACAAGTTGCATATGTGTGTGTGCTTGTGAGACGAGACAAGGATGAGAAAAGTGTGTTAATGCTGTGTCTAAATTGACCTCCAGCCCTTTTTGCAACAGTGAAAAATGTAAATCTGAGTGGAATGGACAGGTGTAAGAGATACTTTGAATAACAATATGAGAGCAAGCTATTGTTGGTATTCTGTTTACCTTTTCTCAGATGTTTTCTCTTTGCTGCTTGCCACTCTTTGATGAAGTGATAGTTCTGATAATTTAAAGCGAGTTTCTGATAACTTTTGAAAGTTTAATATCTTACCTGCTTAAGATGGCTCAGTTGACCTCTTGAAACGTAGGATTTAATTGTGACTGGAGGAACGAGCTGTTAGTGTGAGAAAGAGCCAAGACCAAAGTGGACTGCTGTCAACTTAAAACAACTCCAATCTAAAAAAAATCATGCAAACATAATTTTGTCAATCTTTATTCTGCCATCAATTTTGTATTATGCATTTATAATAAATATATTATGATATTCCTTCAGGAAGTAGGAAAGAGGAGTAGGAGGGCTGAAGCTGGCTGCTGCTGGTGCCTTTAATTTGTTAATACGATCCCAATTAAACTTTATTTTTTTCAGTATGAGGTTGAAAGAAATAAGTGTTATTTAAGTGATCCGGGACTAACTCGGAGCGAACAAATGTACACCAACAGGATATCAATTTTGTTGTAATGAAAGAAGATTCATACAACCCGGTACCGGACAGAAAAAGCTGGTTTATTCTCAAACCGTTGAGCCGTTCTGC
>JARVJO010000227.1:27210192-27221471 GCA_031762555.1 Cynodonichthys magdalenae
ACTGGACACACCTGCCCACACTGTAACACCGCCACCACCAAAAGCTTGTCTGGTGACAACAGTGGCTGATGCATAGCACTCTCCTTAACGTCTCCAACATTGTTGGCGGCCATCATTTCTGCTCAGCTTGAATCGACTTTCATCAGAAAACAGCACTGAGGCCCACTGGTCCCTCGTCCAGTGTAAATGCTCCCTGGCCCGTGCATGATGTGGACGACTGTTTAAACACCAGCTCTAAATTGTATGGCGTTTTATTTGTGCCTTTGGTTTGAGCGCGCAGCAACACTGATTTGAGAGCAGATATCAATATAAAGAAACAATAATTTGAACCGTGCACATTCAAATCACACATACGCTCACGCAGCTCCCTCCCTCCTTGCTCAACTATCTTCCTGCTCGTGCTCGGCTCCCCCCTTCCCTCCTCTCAACTTTCATTCTGCTCATGCGGCTCTCTCCCTGTCTCTCTCTTTCTCCCTCCTCTCAACTTTCCTTCTGCTCGCTCACAGCTCTGTCTCTGCTCTCGCAACCCAATAGTTGTATGTAAATGAAACACATCATCAGCCAACAACAGACAGGATTTTTTCATCCAATCAAAGCTCATCTTGCAAATCTACTAAACCAAGAGGAGGAAGTGGCAAAATCTTAGACATTTTAAATCAGCAAAAGATAAAAGACCATCTGAAAGATGTAGTCTTACTAGTGTTGAAATTCTTCATTGGGGTCTCCAGTCTCCATGCCCAGTTGGACATCCCAGGAAAACCTTTCTGTGAAGTTTTGCATTGAGTTTTTTAAAAACTGAACATAACCAGAATTTTTCATCCATTCTTTATCTTTACCTGCTTCTTCCTTTCAGGCTAACAGGGATCACTTGTATCCATGTCCAGCAGTCAGTGTGTGAGGGACAGGGTACACCTTGGACAGAATTTTTTAGTTCCAGAACATTTGAATACTAACCAACTAGGTGTGTCTGGGGTTATGCTGTCTCAGTTTTTGTGAACTGGTGAGATTTGCAACATTTTGAATGTAATATCACATGAGAGATTAAACTGTTTTATTGTGTACAATGTCATTCTTTTCTCACAACTGAAACTGGATCAACAAAAATAAAATTAACTACAGCTTAATGTTAATCAAGCCTCTTATTTAGCAACCATCAATAAGAAAAAACAAAACTAAAATTTTGTGATGGACTTATAACCTTTCTAAGATTTACCACACCCTCTCCTAGACAGACCAGATCATCAAACATGGAGAATTGGGTGAAGATGGATGAAAGGATTATTTATGGATGGATGTTTTAACTAAACTGTTGAAATGACATACAGAGATGTGTAAATGTTTGTTTCATGAACAGAGAGGCTTTCTGTGCTACTAGCTGCAGTGATGCTAACAATGCTAACAGGTATAAACACCTGTGGACTGTCACTAAAACAAAGCTGTTTGTTTATTCTTCATGTGACTCATGTGACTCATGTGATTGACAGCATGATGTTGATGTAAGAAAAATGTGAAGAGAGAACAGAGAACTGTATGATTGAATAACTGAATAACTGTACTTGTTAATACCTTGCCTGAATAATAAATCTGTATGGTTCTGTTTAAGTCTGTACCACGTGGAGGTTAAACCTCAGCTTAGCCTTAGCATAGCCAGAATCAGCATAGACGGCGATGTCAGCAACTGTGTGCAGTGGTAAGAGAAGCAGTACAGCGTTGTGGTTTGCATGATGATGATTGTAGATGGCATCCATTTCAGCAATCCACAGTCCTTGTGGTTGTACTCACTTCCCCCTTTGTGATCCATGACTGTGCAATAGTTCGACTTCATTTTTTTTTTAATTTATCTCAGCATTGTAAGTGCGTGTGAAACCCTGCACCATCTTTTTGTCAGAAACCTAATTTTGGTCTGCTCCCTTGTGTTCCAGTTGAATTTGTTCATCTCTCAAGATTGCCAAAAAGGTTTGAACCTACAGTTTAGACCATAGTTTTATCACTCATTTCTCAATGTTGTAGTAACTCGCACTCAGATTCCAAAACAAAAATGGCTCTCCAGGAGGAAGTTTGCAGGATAAGTTTGCACAAGTAAGGCCTTGCTTCTGTCAATCAATCCAACAGCCAATCCACAGGAAGCAGTCTGTCGATGTCAAAATTGTTGGTACACAATACCTGGTTGCATCCTTATGGAACCACTGCCAATGTGATTCTGAAACCATGCTTCAAACTGGAAATGGATATACATTTATCAGAGGCTGAACTGAGGAGGACCAGCATGCACATGGAGAGGGGGCTTAAGTGACTTAATTTCCAGACCTGACTTATAAACTGAGCCACATGTTTTGGTGTGGGTCTGGTTTAGAGAAGCTGAAATGTTGTGTTTTTGGAACCAAAGTCTGTGCACAAGTGATGCCTACTCCTCTGCACCCAATCATGATGTTTATTAATATGGACATGGCTGGTCTGCTGACTGCTGTTCTCCTTCTGCATCTTTCTGAGTGGCAGGGTGGGGTTATCTTTCTACACCTGATCCTGATCCAGTGCTGATGAGGCTCTTGGTATTTAGGCACCTGAGGCACAGCACAAGCATTCCTTCATGGAACATTCTGTGACTTTAAATTGCCTGTGGATGCCTGTGGCTTACCTGTGCCTGCTGGATCCACCTGACACTTAACTGTTGGAAACATCAACCTCTGTGACCTCCTCAAGAATTATTACTGGGTCAGCTCTCCATGGTACATGTCCATTACCTTCCCACTTCAAGACACAAAGGAGTAAAAGCAACTTTTGGCTCTTTAAAGCAGGTCACCCACTGGCCTGGTATGTGGAAAGATATAAAAGTCTACACAAAGGGCTGCTTGGTCTTTTGCCAGTTTGAGCTGTCAAAGCCTCCTCACAGAGCGCCTCTGCATGGTAGAGGAATCTACTTCCTGTAGTCTGACCTCCAGATAGACTGGGTGGTCCAACTTACCAAAACAACCAGAGGTAACAAGTACTTCTTAACAGTGACAAACCACCGCCTGTCTGCTGATGAACCACATTTTCTCTCTTTGGGCTCCCACTACAGGTTAACTCCAACAGGGGGACCCATTTCACTTCTGAAGTGATGCAAGAACTGTGGCAAACACTGGGCATAAAGGCAAACTTCCACGTTGGCCATCATCACCAGGCATCTGCCCAAGTTGACTGGGAAAATACGCACCGTGGTGAGTATTCTAAAGAAGTAAGTTGCAGCAAACCATTGAGACTGGGACATTAAACTGCCTCTAGTACTTATGGCCATTCGTGCAAGGAATCCACAGGTGTCTTCCAGTTCAAGATGATGGCAGGTAGACAGATGACACTCCCTCTACATCTGCTCTACCAACCAGGTGAAGCCAGTGTAGCGACTGCCTACACCACCCAACAGTACATGACAATGTAGCATGAACGACTGTGACCTCTGACATGATATTTTGACCACTGGTCATGTCTCACAACTAACGGAACTTTGCTTTTGAAAAAGCTTTCTTAGAGACAAAACTCTATATTAGGTTCAAAACACAACCTCATCTGCAGACAGTGCTTACATGGCAGGTCTGTTTTAATCTTTCGTGATTCATTGTAAAAAAGAAAAAATGATCAAAATCATTTTTAAAGGTATTTCTATTTCAAGTGTGTATCATCATCCTCTAATCTGAATATGAAAAATGTCAAATGTCATTATTTTAAACATCCAGTGTTAAATTTAACTGACTGTTCTTTCTGGATGGGCCAGCAATACAGTGACTGGAACAACTTTTACTCTGGCCCCAGGTCCTGATGCCTAAGTGTTGGGTCCTGGGCAACCGGAGTGTTTAGTGCCCTGGGGCTCTGTGATAGTGAGTGCTTCTGCCTCTGCTGTCACTGTGTTGTCAGGGAGTACCTAGTGTAAGTATAGCCACTTGACTGCACCCCAGTGGGGAGCAGTTGGGGCCTCACAAGCGCTGGGGTTTCCAGGTGATGAGGACAAGAACATGTTGTTGGTGTCCTCTGATGGAGAAAAGGGTCCTAATCTCTCTCTGTAGTTTTAGGGATGATTGGTAACTTGCATCATTGTAAAGATGCAACTACATTGCTGTGTAACTACCTTAGCAGGATGCATGCAAGCATAGCTTTTATCCAGGAACCTTGGATAGTTAAGCCTATTGTACGAGTCCCTGGGGGCACACTTTATATGATGTGAGCAGCCGCAGACTCAGAGCAGCAGTAGTCCTGACAAAAGGTGTGAGATACACTGCACTGCCCCACCTAACAACAAGTGATGCTGTAGCAGCGCAGTTGAACATTCAGGAAAATGGCGAATCCAGACCAATCATTGCAGCCTCTGTTTATGTGTCGTTTGATTCACAGAAGCCACCTCTATCACAGGAGTTTGTGGAAATAGTCAATTATGCTAAAAATAAGGACCTCTCGATACTCATTGGTTCTAATGCTAATTCCCGCTCGTGTGCTGGGGGAGCTCTGATATTAACCCTAGAGACAGATCTCTGTTAGAATACTTGCTGACAGAAGACCTGCAAGTCTTTAATCAGGGCAATGTACCTACCTTCAAAACTGTTAATAGGGAGGAGGTCATTGATATAACAGTTGGGTCTATGGACTTGGTAAACAAAATAGGTGACTGGTGACAAGGTTGGATGTTCAAATCTAAGCAGAACTGAGTGACCAGACTCAGAGGCAGGATAAAAGGTAAGCGATTTATTTACAGGTGCTTTTTTCTGGATTATCAACCTGGAAGAGGAGGAAAACGAGATGATGAGTTTTTGGATGTTTGACAGTTTGTTTTCTATAAATGATGTCTTTAATGTTTTGTCCTTTTTCTTACAGATTCCCAGGAGGCGAGCGGCATGGAAGGAGGAGGTACAGGATCCTACACAGGTGGGTAATTTCTTCAGGCGGAGCAAACGGTGGATATGATAAGTGTTCTGGAGATTACTTGGATTACTTGGCTTCTCACAAATTGACCTCAGAGGATTTCCTCTGACAGCTTGGAGGGTGAACAGACTCAGCTTCTCTGGCATCGATAACTGGATCTTCACCTTGGAACAGGAAGAAAACAGGTTAGTTCAAAGTTTCTCAAAATACTCTAAGAGAGCGGCTTTAGCACTACCATAAAGGTTTGATGCATCAGCATAGAGCTGACAGCTGAGGTGCCTTAAAAACCCTCCTGGCTTGTCAGCAGGATCACCAGCAGGTGAAGTAATGAGGCAATCAGAGAATAACACCACTCAGGAACAGGAGAACACCACCAATCCTCACAACTGGGAGGTGTCCCCAGAGGAAACTATGTCAGACCATCAACGAATTAAGTTCGTTGAGGAAATCACACCCAGTCACCCAGTCCCAAAAGATGGGGAAACCACACCCAGTCACTTACAGAAACCCAAAAATCCCTGATGACTGGAATATGTTTATTAGCAGTTTATTCCAGTTGATGGGTGGGAGAATTGCCAGGATCAAAACTGTGCAAGACATTGAGACACAGCTCACAAGCATGACTGATGCTGTGCAAACTGCTTATAAGTCTGCCTGTCCAGAGAAAGTCTGGAGGCCATCAAAGCAGCTGGCCTGGTGAACAAAGGGGTTGTCTGGACTCCACAAGGCAGTAAGATGTAAATGTTGAAGATACAGATCCCAACCAAGCAAAACCAGATGGGAGCAGTACGTACAGTCCCACAATCACTATAAAAGTGTTTTAAGGGAGTGTAGGAGATCTTGGACAAAGTTTTGTGAAGATGTTAAAGGGCCTAGTGCCTCTTCTAAGCTTTACAAACTTCTCAGAAAGGACCTGGTTAACCATCTATCCTTCATTGTTCCACCAGAAGGATTGCCAGTCACACAGACAAGTGTGCTTCAGCATCTTCTTCAGGTACACTTTCCTGGGGCATAAGAGACTGCGCAGCCTGTCACAGTTGCTAACTCAAATCCAACAGAGGACAACTGAAACAGAGCTGCAATATGTTTGACACATTCAAAGCTTGTGGTCCAGATGGTATTTTACCAGCTTTTCTCCAATTAGGACTAGAATTGCTTCTGGACACAATTACTAGAATTATCGTGTCTTGTCTAGGAAATGGTTATGTACCAGTTGAGTGGAGGACAGCAAAGGTTTTCTTTCAGCCCAAACCTGGCAAGCCAACATATAAATAAGCAAAGTCTTTCAGACCCATTAGCTTTACATCTTTCTTGCTGGAGGGAATGGAGAGGTTAATAGATCAACACATAAGTGATGGCATCTTAATGCTATCAACTTTAAGTTCTAAACAACATGTATACCAGGCAGGTCCTTCCACACAAACAGCCTTATATAATGTTGTTTTGAGAATTGAACACAGCCTGGCACGTGGAAAATATGCACTTGGCTGCTTTTTGGACATACAGGGGGCATTTGACAATGTACCTGTAAAAGCTATAGAAAGAGCACTTGCCAGCAAAGGTGTGGATGAGACAACTACAAATTGGCTCATGTTCATGCTTCGGACAAGGAAAACATCTTCAACTCTGGGGGGCTGTTCGATAAATATAAACCTCAGACGGGGCTGTCCACAGCACGGAGTAATCTCGCCCCTACTCCAAAGGTTATCAAATGGATCTACATGGCCATGATCTGCCCCATGCTATGTTATGCTGCTTTTGTATGGCGGGTTTGAGTCCAAGTTAGGGTGGCACTAAGTGACACTCACCCATGTGCAACAAATGGGCTGCCTAAGCAACACAGGTTCCATCAGAATATCACCCACAGCAGCCATGGAAGTTCTACTAGACCTGGCTCCACTAGGGGAGGCCGCATCCAGTGCAGTAAGGCTACGCCAGTCAAGTAGGTGGATCTGACTCACAGCACACTAGAATCTGAGACTGGGCAGTTGCTGCTGTTCCAGTAACTGCAGGTCCGGAAGACAGAATGGTCAAAAATACAATTTTGAGCCAAGTTTTAAGACAGAGATTGAAGAAATGTCTGCCTAGATTAATCTCTATGTGATATACATATCTCCCAATCATTTCTACTGTTTTACAGATAGATCCCTTCTGAAGGGGTCAGTAGGTGCAGGGGTACTGATTTTTTTAGTGAGAGAGTACAAATACCCAATAGGTTGTTTTGTAACTGTATCTCAAGCTGAGATATATGCAATCCACCAATGTGTGGAATCTCTCAAAGACCTTCAGTGTACACAGTATTTTCTTCTGTGTATAATATTCATCCTAACAGATAGCCACGCTGCTATTAGAGCTCGCCAATGGCCACACTTTATCTCATTACTGCCTTGGGAGTGTGCTGAAGCAGTCAACCAACTGGGGAGAGATAACAGTGTTACTGTTAAATGGGTACCAGGACATACTGGCATTTATGGTAACGAGAGAGCTGACTGCCTTGCAGAAGCCGGCAGTAAGGCTCACTTCAAAGGACCAGAGCCTGTTGTAGGTATCTCAACTAAAGTCTCTAGAACTGCCCTACAGGCCTTGATTAGATGTCAACACTCAATTCACTGGAGGGAGTTGACGGACTGTAGACAGGCAAGGAAACTGATTAATGGCCCAAATCTAAGGTTTGGGAAAGCTCTCATTGCCTTGACAAGGAAAACTCTAAGTGCACTGGTTGGAGACCTAACTGGGCACAATATACAGTACTTAACTGCCATAAAATGGTGATAAAACTCCATGACAATGGTCTGTGTTATGCCTGTGGCATTGACTTAGAGACCTCTTTGCACTACTTAGGCCACTTCTTGGCTCCGAGTAGTCAAAGGAAAAAAAATCTTGGGGACCCCTTTATGGATGGTGAGAAGCTCAGAACACTGAGTGTTTCTAACCTTGTGTTCTTCATTCCTCTTTCTGGATGGCATTGCTGTAATTAAACTCCTGATTTGGATTCAGGAGTTCTGGTCAACTAAAGACCAGTGTCTTTTTGGGGAGAGCAATGGGCCCACTTACGAAGCCCCCACTCACATGGGTTCTTTATCCATCCCCACTTACCCTAAATCATAAACCATATGTTTTGTCTAAGTAGTCACACAGCTGTATGCTGTGCCGAACAGAAAGAGTCCCGTTTTGGTTTTCAGATGATGCGGAGCTGAGAGCTGAGGAAGGTGGAAGCTTCGGGACCTGAGATGAACCACAATCATTTTGAGAAAATGTAATTTTCCTGCAACCGAGACGTTTGGGCCTACCCCAGAGGGGTCTGAAAGGCTGTTTGTTATGGGAACCAAGCCGTACTGGGGTCCTTTTCTGCTCGAACCTATCCGTAATGACTTCCAGGGCAGATCTGACCTCAAAGGTCTGAGACGCCTCACCTCATGAGTCAGACAAATGTGTCCGACTCTGGTGCGCTAATGCACTGTATCTAATCAAGCATTGCATGTAAGTGTTCGCAGAACAATCTGCTTAAACAGCTGAGGCAATATGATAATCTTTCTGCAGTAAGTTGAATCTGCTCAGATCTTAACACCTTTCTAAATTTCAAGAACTTATAGGTTTTAACCTGGGTCTCTTATCAATTAAAAGAAGAAAAATATTTCCTTTGGGAAAATATATTTTCATTCTATAAAGGTTTAAACATCCAGACATTATTTTAACTAGACGTATAACATCAAGTCAACAATCCTTTCCATCTTTAACTGTTTTATAAACCTTTTTGCTTGTCTTTCATGTTGATATTTTTACTATTTTATTCATGATTCAATGAAGTTGATTCTTGCTATATTTTTGTAATAAATTACCATAAAAGACAAAGCTGGTTCCTCATCTTTGAGTATTTTGACCTGAGATAAGAATTCAATGTTACATCATTCTTCAGTAAATATGAGTCTGATTAAAAAGGGTGACTATGTTGGTCAATAAAGTGACCTGGTGCCCCAACTTGGTAAAAGTGTAGTACAGAAATTGTTAATTGCCCTTTCTGTTTCTCTCTTAACTCACTACACCTGACTTATAAACTGAGCCACATGTTTTGGTGTGGGTCTGGTTTACAGAAGCTGAAATGTTGTGTTTTTGGAATGAGAGTCTGTCCACAAGAGATGTGGGGCTTTAAGTCCTGCCTACTCCTCTGCACTCAATCATGATGTTTATTAACACGGACAAGGCTGGACTGCTGACTGCTGATCTCCTACTGCATCTTTCTGAGTGGCAGGGGTGGAGTTATCTTCCTACACCTGATCCTGATCCAGTGTTGATGAGGCTCTTGGTATTTAGGCCCTGAGGCACAGGCATTCCTTACTGGAACACCCTGTGACTTTAAATTACCTGTGGATGCCTGTGGCTTACCTGTGCCTGCTGGATCCACCTGTTGGAAACATCAACCTTTGTGACCTCCTCAAGAATCATTACTGGGTCAGCTCTTCATCCCACCGGTCTCTAGCACACCTTACCACCTGCCACTACTGACCTCATCCTTACCTCTACTAGCCTCTTACCTCAGCCTCACCACAACTAGCCCCTCACCTCAGCCTCACCATGAATAACAGTGGTGGGCACTAGTCCCCTAAAGCACAAAAGCGCTAATTGTGGACCTAAAATTCTCTTTTGTGCTTTAGAGGTTTTACTAATTTTCTCAAATGATGTGCAGATTTGTGCTTTCTAAATTTTTAAATTTAAAATTGAGTACCGCTAATCTCAAATAATGTTTCGAGATTGACCGTCAACATTGTCTAAGGCAAAGAGAGAAAGCTGTCTAAACTCACTACGTTGTCCAATTTTATATATATTATTAAAGCTTTATCACATTTTTCTCCAACATTGGAGGGGAAAGCCATCTGTTGTCAACACCATGAAGTTTCACAGCGTACACACAGCGACCCCTCAGGCAGGAAGGAGTTCACAGAGCTATATACGCTCACTGAATGTCCTTCTGGGTGACGCTTCTCATTTAGTAGAGTTCCCACAATTCTTTGCTTGGCAGGAAACAATTGGAGCTATGTCACTGGGCAACACTCTCAGTCCCTCCTAGCCCTTCAACACCTGTATGCCTGCTGCTGTCACAGAACCACACTAAGCTGCGCAGTTTGTACCTCCTCTCCGAGGGACACCATGGTAATAAATAAAATAAATAATAAATAAATAAAATAATAAAAATACTGAACAGTAGTAGGTCGACCAAATGTTCAGTACGACAGGACGAAGTCAACAAGTAAGCTAATGGAGGAGTTCTCAAATAACACATCCTAGATCTGAATGAATGAAATATTCTCATTGAATACTTTGCTCTAAACAAAGTTGAATGTGCTGACAGCAGGTGAAACTGTTTGTCAATCAGTGTTGCTTCTTAAGTGGAAAGTTTGACTTCACAGAAGTTTGAGTTACTTGGACTTTGATTGTGTTGTTTAAGTGTTCCCTTTATTTTTTTGAGCAGTATATATATTACAACCCCTGGCAAAAATGATGGAATCACCAACCTCAGAGGATGTTCATTTAGTTGTTTAATTTTGTAGAAAAAAGCAGATCTGAATGAACATCCTCAGAGGCCGGTGATTCCATCATTTTTGCCAGGGCTTGTATATATTAATGGTAAACACACAACTTAATATAATACAATATAGTTGTCAAGGTAGGTGGTTTGAACCCAAAAGTGCAGGCGGACACGATGGCTTATAATATAATATAATATAATATAATATAATATAAATCAAATTTATTTATAAAGCGCTTCAAAACAGCGGCTGCTGACACAAAGTGCTGTACATAAAAGGCCAAAAACAATAAAACAAATCAACTAAAAACACACAAATAAAAACAATACAAACAAGCAAAAAACAGCAGACCAAGGTCTCAAACTGGGTTAAAAGCCAATGATAATATAATATAATATAATATAATATAATATAATACAAAAAATACTTTATGTTGTTTTTGTTTAGTTTTGTTTTTTGCAAATTACTGTAGAATAAAAAATGCAACGTTCAAAATTGTATGTCCAAATAAATGCAGGAATCCACTGGATTTACTCTCAAAAACTTTATTCTTGTCTCTGGCTCTTATCAGGTACCGCAGTACACAGCACAGGCCTCAGCTTAAGACCTTTAGACCTTGAGCCAAACCAAAACATCTGAACAGAGATTCTGCAAAACTCCCTCAACTTCAACATTATAACCTGTTTAGTCTCTTTCTGGTTACACCCCTGAAGTTGGTAACTTTTATGTCAGACATAGAACATAGCTAACTTTTGTTTATACTGACAGAAAAAACACATTGATAACACATAGACCAACTCTGTCTGTTTTAAACTTACAGCTGCAATGATCAGAAAGTGTAAAATATAAAACTGCATCAAACATTCA
>JARVJO010000227.1:27246399-27270434 GCA_031762555.1 Cynodonichthys magdalenae
GAACCCTCAAGCTCCCAGGCCTCTGGTAGAGGACCCAAGCTCAGAGAGAGAGACCACCCGCGGTGGGTGAGAAGGGAATTTTTTTTTATATATACACACACACACATACATACACATACATATATACATACGTACATACATATGTTGCAAATAAATATGTGGCATTAGTTTATATATTGCTAATGCTGTATCACCATACACATAATGCATAAGCTCGGCACCAACACTATATTGCCAAATATATTGTATTTGCACTACTTGATTTCATAGAAAGGAAAGTGATGGACGTTTGAATTTTAGGCAGTGATATCTTTGCTACGCTTAAAATTTTTTTCTGAAAATTTCTTGTCTTGTATTTTCTTGCTGTAAATGAATAGGTGAGTAGGTGATATCAAATCTGTATATTATTGTATGCAGATAATATTGTGCTTATTGCTGAAAATGAACCTGATCTTCAGAAAATGTTAAGTATTATTTATGACTGGTGTAACAAAATCAGGTTAAGGATAAATTGTTATAAAACTGAAGTTATTAATTTCAGAAAGCGGAGTCATGCATTAACATTTACATTTTGTTTTGGGCCTACTATTCTGTCTTACAAAAAAAATATTTGGAATTTATTGTGGATAAACATTTAAAGAAGGAATAAAAGTCTAATCAGATTCAGTTGGTAGAGCTACACAGTAAAAACTGGAGTGTTAAACTTTCAGTGTTAAACTTGTCAGAGTCAATTTCAGCTCCCCAAGTGTTATTTTAACACATTCTGAGTAAATTGACATCCAGTGTTTCACAGAGTTGATTTTATCAGTGTTGTCTCAACTCGGGACAGTGTTAAATAAGCTCCGCCCACTGTTAAGTCTTGATTAACACTTAACAGTGTCGTTATATAACACAATGCAGTGTTGAAAAAAGTATTCTGAAAAGCCCCACCCTCTTCCTCATGGATCAGAATTTTCTCAGCAAGGAATGCTGGGTAATCTTGTAGAAATGATGTGTTTGCATGTCTAAGACTATTAAAAATGTTCATAAGTATAAAAATGAGTTTTTCTGGTTAGTTTTCTTGTTCAGGTTGGTTAGTTTTTCAAGTTTAAGTTTTGTGATGTTGGTCATAAATCGACACCATGAGTGAGAGGTACTTCCTGGTGTGTGAAGGGTCACTCTGCTGTGCAGTTTTGCCAACTAATAACCAGAGTTAATATAACACTTCAAGAGATGGTTTTATCTTTGGGAAAGAGTGCAGATCTCTGTCTGTGTACTCTGATTGACACTGTGTAAAAAGAAAAAGTTAAAAGAAAAATAATATTACACAAGAAAGTGTCATTTATATATTAAATTCAGTGTAAAATTAACTCCATACAAAATAACGATATTACTCTATGGAGGGTAAACAAGTTATAGTGTTAAATAATTTTACTCATTTCATTGTTGATTTTGACACTGAAATGAGTAATATTAACTCTGAAAAGTTGACACTGGCTATAGAGTACATTTTACACTATTTTGGAGTGGGACCAAATATTATATAAAACAGTTAAATTCAACTCTGTAGGTGTTAAAATTACACTTTGTTTTTTACTGTGTAGGTATAGGATTTTTTTAAGTCCTAGGTATATGATTTTGAGAAATGCATTATTTGATAAAGTTCTTCATGTTTATCCAGATTTTTTATTTACTTGATGAAGATAAAGTGCAGTATTTTAGTGAAGTATTTTGTGTTTCAGTTAGCTCAGTTTATTTTAAAGGCCTGGCACCTCAGGAAGAGGACACTTTTTGTTATGTCTGTATGCTTGTATGTACTGTGTATGTTTTATTCTCACTCGCTCTCTCTCTGACTTGCTTTTAGTGTTTGTTTGGGGTTTTTTCTGTGTGGAATTTGCATGTTCTCCTCATACTTGTGTGGGTTTTCTCCATGAATTCTGATTTCCTCCAACAAACCAAAAAACATGTACAATAGGTTGCCTTCAGGCCTCCCTTGAAAATGAGATCTGTGATTTACTTGGTTAAATAAAGGTCAATAAATATCCAGTTTCCTATGCCAATACAAAACTTTTAGAAGTTTTGTCATTAAATTAAGAGAAAATACATAATTTCTTCTTATAAAATGTTTTTTTTTTGGACTTTGTGTCTGATAATCCTAATTTCTAATTAGCCACATATTTATATGAGTTGTGATAAATGCATTTTGAAAAGCTGCATAAAAACAGGTGGATTAAAATGTAGTGCTCTGGCTTCAGTTCAATTAGCACCAATTACCAACAAAAGTCATTTCAGGGTAAGATACAGAAACAGTTCAGTTTGATCCAAATAGAATCCAATCCAATTATCAGTAACTTTAAAAGGCCAACTTGTGACATTTTCTAGTTTAGGAATTTTACTGTTTTATATTGACTGAGCAAACACAAAGCAATAGAAGAATGGAAATAAGCACTCCTCATTCACTCCTTATTGTTAGTCTGTCTACTGCTATGAAGCCCACACATCTTTTGGATGGACTGGGAATGAGCTGATGCATCCTGTTTGCAAAGACAAGTGAAGTAGACCTGAGTTGATGAGTATTGAATTTAAATTGTATGTAATTGCAGTGAGTCTACAGGGTGCCAGACAAAAGACCTTTGTAGCTAAAGAGCAAAGACGGCGTAATGAGGGGTTTTCTCTGCAGCATTATGCAGCCGTCTCCGTGTAAAAAGAGTTTCACTTAGTGGCTCTGATTATCCCTGTTCCTAGTGTCAGCTGGGGGTGGAGGTGACCGAAGTAGGCGTGGGAGAGAATAAATGTCAGCTCTGCCTGAGTTCAGGAGAGTGTCGAAGTCCCTGGATCACCCGCTACACGTCAGAGGCAGGAAACACCTTAAATGATCGCCTTAAGCTTCTGAGGCTGGAGATTCCCAGATATTTCTGCACCACCAGAGCTGTGTGAGTCAAAACGACCAGCTTAGGAGTCAGGAGGAGAGCTTTAACTGTTCGTGTAACAACATGGTGGTGTTTTTTAAAGGTTACTTTGGTGGGGTGTGTCCTAAGCCATTTCCAAAATGTGTGTGGGTGTCCTCACTAAAGAAAGCTGAGGCAGTAAATGGAAGAGGACAGCTGGCCTGACATTGATTAATGGTTTAATCAGGAGCAGTATCAGTGTTTGGATGGTTATCTTCCACTCCACCTGAGGGACAAAGGCTGTCAAACACACTGAGCTGCATCTGCCTTTATTCCCCTGAACTGAGGGAGAACCTGAAACTGACATTATGTCAAAACAACAGGCTTTTTTTACCATTTCTATTTTGGATCTGACCAATCTAATGCATCACAGTCCTTTAAGTGTGCTGTGATTAAACCTTAAGAAACTGGATTATCCAGGACCTTTATCCAATAATGGACCGACAATATAGCCCATAAAACCCTTACTTTTAAACAGTCTTGAAAAATTATTTGCTAATCAATTGCGTCAACAATTGGTAGACTTGTGTTTATACTTGTTAGATCTCTGCCGGCTATCACCCCTTTTTGTTCAATACCATTGGTGGAAAAATCACGAGACTGGTGGAAAGAATTTCCAGAGAGAACTGGATGGAACATCTGGAACATCTGACGATACCATCTTTATAGCAAGATCTAAAAAAGAATTATAAATAATGGCAAGACTTGTAATGAAACAAGTTTTATTTGAAAAATAATACAGTGAAAACAAAGGTTAAGACAAGGAAAGTTGAAGAAAACGGTGATGATAAAGGAGGAACAATCAGATAAGCCAGATGAGCTACGTCCGACCTTAACAAAAACATTTCTCTGCCATTGAAGACCAAGTTGGCAATTCAGTGGTTCTTTGTCTTACAATGGTCCCAACTAACGAGTTTTTGAGATACAAACCGTCTGTCGATTTTTTTTGCTGAGTTTAGAGCTACAATTTGTGTCTGCTGAGCCAACTTCAGACATCCCACCATTAGCGAATGACAGAGAATGCTACAGTGAACATCCGCCACAACATCTGCGTCTCACTTGTTCGCTTTAAGTGGTTAGCTTGCAGAGTTAGCGTCAGTGTTATGCTTGTGTATGTGCTTGCAGATATCTATTTGTAGCTTAGCCTTTTCCTACTCTGTCAGCATCTTCAAATCTCCAAGATAAATGCTGTACATTATACTTATTAAACCAGTTTATTGAAGTACATTTTATTGTATTGTTACATTTTTGTTACAATATTAATTTTTTATAAGGGCATTTTTATTATTTAAAAACATGTAACATAAATGTTTGTGTGTGGGGGGGATTTTTGTTTTTTGGGGGTGCAGAACGGAGTAATGGTATTTCAATTAATTTATGGAAAAAAATTAATTTGACTTAAGAGTAATATGAGTTACGAGCTCTGTTACAGAACAAAATAAACTTGAAAGTCAAGGCACCGCTGTATCTCTAATCTGGACAATTGCTATTTATGGATGTGAGACCTGCACTATTAGGAAAGAGGATGAAAAAAAAGATAAACGTTATGAAAATGTGGATATGGAGGAGAATTCTTCAAGGTGAAGGTGTGACCAAGAGAGGGAAAAGGAACATGAGCTGGATTGACAATATCACCAGCTGAATGGAAAGAGGCCTCCAGGAAGCAAGGGACGACCCGCCACCCGCCATCAGGCTATGATGACACCTGACCTGTTAGATCTTAGATGCTGCATTTGCTACAAACAATCACAAAAGAATTTTGGGTGTTAGGCAATCTGTACTTCTGTCATATTGTATCCCTATTAATACCCAGCAGATGTCATTTTGAACCAAGTGTTTACCTTTTTATATTCATCGGTTGACATTTAGGGATTTGGCAAAGGAACAAACCTGAAAACAGGCTTCAACATGATACTGGGATCAAACAGCTACATAACTGTCAATTTGTTCATGTTAAAAACAAATCTTCCTCATATACCTGACGTTCCTCAGGGCTCGATGCTCGGATCAGAGTTTTATTGAAGCTCTCCTCAGATAAAGTTATTTGGCAGAAGAGAATACATTTATTGTTATGCTAATAATACTTTGTTATATTTCTCCATGAAACCCAGTGAATCCAATCAGACTTAGACTACAAACATGCCTAACAGCACGTTTGGGAAAAATAAGATGGGAGGGCCAGAAAAGGGCCCTTGAGTTGTCTCAATCCAGCCCTTGACGTTCATCATGAAAAATAAACCAACTTGAAATAAATTCACAAAAACAAGAGATTAGTAATGACTCTTGATTTAAAACAAGGCATTTTTTATTAACCAATTTACAAATCAGCTCGAGTTTTGACTAAAATGGATCTAAATGTTTGTTTGGCCAATTGGGGGTAAAATAAAATATATAACTAAAGAAATGATGCTGGCACATGCTTTAAAGACCCAACCCTTCAGAAACATATAGTTCATAAAATATAAGATTTACCTGTGGTCACCTCAGGGTAGACAAACAGACAAATAAGATGTTGGAGAAATGTTGTGTTTTGTTCATGTTCGCTCTGCTCCAAGCTCCTGACTGATATTTTATCTTTAAAACTTAGTCTCACAAATTGATTTTTAAATGAAAATTCTCCTCTGTTTGAAACAGCGAGTTTTGCTGCAGCTTTTCCTGCAATAAATCCAACCACACGAGGTCTAATGTCAGTAGTAGTCACTGCTGGTTACCTGCACTGCTTCATAACTGCAAAAACGTAAATTAAAATTGAGAATGAATTACCAAAAAGGTGTTTAAATTCAATTTAAAATGTTCCAAATAGTTGAACAGATTTAAGAGAACAAAGAGTACACAGCAAGCTAAAGAATACAACAATTTACATTATTATTTTAGAGGGAACTACTTTGTGGTGCAAAGGATTTATTTATTCCTACCTTGGTCATGTCTATTTAAATACATAAAATTCTGGCTAGCACTTACATACATTCATATATTAAGCAAGGTTTGACCTTCAACTCTTACAAATAACATCTCAGGACTACCTTCTTCCACCTCCACAATATAACTGAAAAAAAAATAAACATTTTGGCCAAAAATAAGGCAGAAAATCTGCTTTTATCACTTTTCAGCTTCTCAAATGCACTAATTTATTACCAAGCTTTTTCCTCTAATGATTCTTTTCCCACATTGTGTGGTAGCAGTTCCCAGGTCGTTCCTTTTCCTGCTTCATGTTACACATTGTGAATATTTGCTGAGTGGTGTATTTACTCACAGCTTCCAAACTTAAGGGGACAAGCGTGGGCATCCATGGGGAAATCCTCCAGCTGCATGGGGCATTCTGCTGAGATCGTGAGTCTGAAAGAGGAAGCTGAGGGTCAATATTCAGAAACTGAGTTCACCGTAGCAACATGCTTCATTATCATAACACAAATAAACACATCTTTGTTTTATCTCAGTATTTAATTAATTCATGTAAACAGCAGTAAAGAAGTCGTAGTTTGTCATCACTGGAGCAGCTCAGATGATCAGCAGAGTAATAAAACAGTTTCCAGCCACAATCAGCATCTGAATCATCTGTGAGGACTTTAATTTGCCACCTGTGTGCAGAGTTACTATTAATTACAAATTAGGCTTTAGTAGAAACTAATAGGTTTGTGACCATCATCATACAGACTGAGTGAACGTTAGAGGAGCTCACAGCCTGGTGCAATGCTGCCCTCTGTTGGACACAGGAAACATCTACAAATACTGAGCTTGAAGGCTTTTCTGCCGTTACTACAGTGCTGACAGAGGATTTTATTTTAGAAATAATACATTTGGATCATACAACTTATTTTTTAATCTTTATTTCATTTAATTAAAAACAAATTTCAACGCAACATAAACACAAAATCATTAAATGAAAGGGAGCAGAAAGAAAGAAAATATCTTATAACATCTGCCCCATTTAACAAACAAAAATAAATTTTATATATACACACATACATACATACATATACCTAAATAATGATTGCACACAAACTTCAATACAAACCCAAACTGTAAAGCTACAGTAATCTCCAGAGAACACAGATTTGTGAGCCATCGCATCAAAACAAGAGTCACAAACAGGCAGCTGTAATGCATTTGGTAAGCAGTTTGCGACAATTATTTTTTTTATAAAAATATAATGAATAAATACCTTATCTATGGGTCATTTAAATGAAATATAATCTGAAATATAATCTTAATATTTTTTGGAAATACATTTTTTGAGCATTAGCTACAAAAAACATGATTTTGACCAGAAAATCGTTAAACTTCTGTAATTTTCTGCGAGCTGGCAAAGATTTTTTTTCTCCAGCTGTTAAATCTTACCATCCAAATATTTTTTGAGGTTTCCTCTTTAAAATGACAAAACAAATTCATAATTTTTAGGTTTGTCTAATTAGACAAACCTAAAAATAGGATTCAGAACAAAGATCAATGAGTTCTCCTGAAGACAAATCAAGTCTTATCTCTGGAACAACTCCTGATCCAGACGTCAACATGTAACGTATAAAAGCAGAAATCTGAAAATGTGCTGACGTCACTTTGACCAAATTTGACTTAATTCTTAGTTTGACAGTGTAAACAGGTTGAAATAGTACTGATTCCCAACTAACAGCTCAGATACCTCAGAGTTAGTCTGGATTTGGATAATTTGGACATTTTTCTGACTTTTTGTTGGATCCACAGGGAAACATGCTGGTTTTCTTTAGACAGACTCTGAATAACTAATCAGAACAGCTCTAAGAAATTTATCAACTAATACAAAAAAATAACAACACAACCACAGTTAGTTGTTTCCACAGTGTGGTCCAACACATGCTGGGTTTTAGAGTTACAGTGTTTAGTTCAGCAGATTCCACTTCATGGACTGAAACTAGTTTCCTCAGAGATATTTGAACGGTACGGTGGGTTGTGCCTCTGCAGACTTCAGTACTTGTTCAAAGACGAGAGTAACTCATGCATAAAATGTTTCTCTAATAACCTCATTCCCAGAACAGAAACACATTAACGGGCCATTGTGAAGTCATTTCTTGTTGTTTAGAGCTTTTGGCAAAAATGAGCTGAAGATCTGTGGTAACTTCCGAGGCAGATCGATAGTCACTTTTCAGCTGCAGCCATTTCCATCTCCTCATAGTTCCTCTGTGAATATTTGATTTGGACGATTTATTGTCCTGATAAGATAAAGACGCAACACTGAAGTGAACACAATCTGCATCGGAGCAGGGACATCGCAGAAATGAAAAAATAAATGTTTGGTTTTTTTATCAAACCTAAACAGGCTTCATAAATTCATTTATTGGTTGTTCAGTATTTATTACATGTTACTGATTCACTTTTCTGGATGAGCACAGCTTTTAAAATGTCTTTCTTGTCTCTCTTTTTTATTATTTTTTTGAAAATCAGTCTAAAGTAGTTCATGAGTTCATGGGTCATGTGTGTCAGTGCCAGCTGGTTTGAGTGGACTAGTAGAATTAAAAATGGTAAAATAAAGACAAAAAGAAAATATTGCATCAAATTTTCTGAAATTTACAACAAAACTGGTGCCAAACAGTCTGGAGGAAACCTCAGAGTCTTTCCAAAGGGCTAACTTTTCACAGCTCTGTTCATTTAATGCAGTGTTAATACAGAGTGATTGACAGATGTCTTATCCCGCCCCCTCAGTTTGCTGCTCATTGGGGCCAGTGGTAGACGGCAAGTGTAGCTAAAAAAACTCTTTCTATGGAGCCCTTGAGGGGTCTTTTTTTTCCTTTTACATTCCCACGCAATACCTTTGCATTACCTCCCAATAACTTTTGCATTGCCCCGGAAAAGTTAGTTTTTTTTATTAAGTCACACTTTTATTTTGAAATAAACAGTTACCAAAACAGGATGTGTCACCAAGTTTGGGAAATTGATATGGCGTGGCTGCATTGAGTTAAAATATCTAATCTGTAATACGGAGTATAGGAATTTGGTAATAAACCAACAGGCACAACAGAAATAAACAGTTTTTGTGGGGTAACACAATAGTTTTGCATGAGAACACAAAATAAAACAATCCCTCTATGTCCCCTCACGGGCGCCGTAGGAATCCAATCTGCAACATGTTGTTATATATCTATATGTTATATGTCTGTTAGCCCACCCTACAAAATATCACCACCAGCGGCCACTAGTACTAAATGAAAATAGAATAACCATCTGCTTTTTGTTTTTTAGTATCTGTTTTTAAAATGAAAAAAATGAATGACCAAAAAAATACAGATCGAATGAATCAGTGAATTGGAGCCTTTGTCCACAAATGAATGCACTGTTGTGGTTTGTTATGGTAAAAAAAATCTGCGCCAAAAGATATTTGATTCACCGATCATTGAGAGGCATCAACCTCAATTGACTCCTTTAGATGTGGAGGAGCAGCGGCTCTACTCTGAGCTCCCCCAGGATGTCGGAGCTCCTCACCCTATCTCTAAGGCTGAGCTCGACCACCCAACGAAGGAAGCTCATTTCAGCTGCTTGTATCCAGGATCTTGTTCTTTCTGCAATGATCCACCCCTCATGACCACAGGTGAGGGCTGGAACGAAGACAGACCAGTGAATCCAGAGGTTTGCCTTTCAACTCAGCTCTTTCTTCACCATGACTGACGGAAGCAACGCCCTCATTACTAAGGATGAGGCCCCAATCCGTTGGTCCATCTCCCGTAACATTCTGCCATCACTTGTAAACAAGACACCCAGATAACAAAAGACACCCCACTCCCCCACCTTCAACCCAGAGGAGGTATTCCATCCTTTTCCAATTAAGAAAACACGGCATCAGACCTAAGGCCTCCCCAGACTCCATCTGGAGCTGAACAGTCGACGCACAGTCACATGGTTGTTCGGCGTTTGTTTTCGCACACAGCTTTTGTAGCCCCTTAGACACACCGCACCAAGCTCCTGGGAATCCCCTCCCACTGCAGTACACGTCACTGCACAGGGTATCTTTCCAATGGAGTACACTCCAGGGAAAACAAAAAACAATAGTCTGATATCCGCTGGTATTTGTCCGCAAATATGTTCCGGTTAAAGCTCCACAGTTTTTGGGAGATGGATTCCTCCATGCACAACGTCTGTTTTATCCCCATTTGTGAGTTTTTGGTCTTTTGACTGCTTTCAGGGTACAACAGTTAGATTCTGGAAGGCAGTAGTTGAAGCAAAATGCAGCATCTTTCAGCATAAACAAACACTCCCACAAACTTCTGACCAATCACACAATTAATAATATTTTCCTTTGTGGAGGGGGGTGGAAAGTTCTCCCAGCGGGTTGTGACAAGAAGGGAAGACTCAAATCTGAAAACAATATTAGTAGTTTTCGTCACACAATGAGAGTTGATTCAGCAGTTTGGATGGAGCCTGCAGAGGCCTTTAGAGGAACTGAATCCCATTCCAGCCGTTTCACACTCAGATGGACAAAATCCTGTCCAACCCTGGTGCTCAGCCACCGAGGAGCTTTTTGACTACAGTGGTGACATCTGCCATGGTAATGAACTTGTCACATAATTGTAACTTGTATTTTTTAACTCCTAGTCTGGATTTCTTGTATTTAAAAAGTAGTTATTACTGTAATTAAAGAGGAGCTCAAAAAAAACTGTAGGGGGCCTAACGACATCCAAGTGTCAGTGCTAGTCTACAAATTTTTAATAGATTAACAAACACAAACTACAAAAAGAAGAACATATTAACATCTGATAAAGACAGCTTATATGAGCTTTCAATGGTGACATGAAATCTGGACTGGAATCAGGACTTAAAGAATCAGGACTGTGTCGTAGCCTCAATTGGAGTTAGAGACAGAGTGAGAGGAACACGGGGCTCAGGTCAAAGAAAACATTTCAAGCTCCCCTGACCTCCTGTTTTCTCCACAACGACAAACCAGTTAATGCATGACACACACATTCTGTGTGTGGTCTGCCTCAGTGCAGCAGGGGTCTCAAAAACTATTAAATCCAAAGAAGAAGCAGGTGAAGGTTTTACCCAACATGCAGCTCTCCAAGCCAGTGTTTTGAAATCTAAGACTGATTAGGGAAAAAAAAAAGTTTACTCGACTGCAGAGTGGGCTGACAGATAGAGAACTTACCTCATGGTGTATAGAAGGGTCCCGTCATCCTTCAGCCTCAGCAGCTTGTTGGGTGTGGTCATGTTGTGTGCGATGGACTTTTTCCCATTCAGGAAGAAGGTGTCAGGGGTCCAGATGTTACTGGCCAGCAGGTTATTCAGAGCCAGCATCTGCATCGGGCCTTTGAAGCATAGCCTCTCGTCTTTCCAGCTTTGACGGAAAAAAACGTCGATGGTGTACTCCTGCAGAAAAACATGGAGCTGCTCAGTCCAAAACAGATGGAGGAGATAACGAGAAGTGTGCAAAGATGTGGAAACAGGTTTTATTTGTCATGTGAATGTGAGAATGCATAAAGCACAGTGGTGGGCACAGTACCGCTAATCCGCTAATAGCAGAACTAGCATCTTATTTAGCAAATTAGCTTTTTTTTCTAACTTTGGAAACTGTTAGCGGACTGATTAGCTTCTGCTCAATTAAGTTCTGCTAATTTTAAGTCCACAAAAAATTCACAAGCTTAAAACTTCTGTTTTTATGTCATTAATCCTAAATGACATAAAAACTATCCCCTCTTACAAGAAGGGCTGAACGTGTCAGGCACTGTGTGTAGCATGTAGCATCTTTAGCAGCTAAACTAAGAGAATCAAAAAGAAATAAAATAACATTTAACATTATTTAAGTACATAAAATGACTACCTATAAAATATGGTAGAGAAAGTATTTGCTATTTGTTGTTTGACTAACTTCAAACAGTATTTGCAAACATGATCAAATGTTTTTATTCTTAAGGAGCTAAACTGGAAGTAATTTGTCACAAATGATCCCACCCAACTTCAAGTTAAACCAAAAGAAAACTAATGATCTGTGTCAGTCCCACCAGTCTGTGTAATTAGGGCTGCAGCCGACGTAGACCGAGGTTCATGATGGCCACAGTCTACGTAGACCACTCATCGTTTGCATAAACATTTATGAAATGAGACGGTCTAATCTACTGATGACGTATGAGTGCTTGACCACACACTGCCCCCGTTACCATGGTGATATGTTTTATATCACATCCCTTCAGTTGTCTTTTCATGGTATAACTTTGCAGTATTACTAGAAAAAAAAGTTACACATAAATAAATAGTTTGGGTTTAGTTCCAGTATCAGTATTTATTATTGCATTTTATTTAACCTCTCATTGCAGCAAAAGCTGAATCAGCTACATTGCTAAAGATACATTTAAAAACAAATTATTGAGTTGGTGATGAATTTCAAAACTCTGATCCTGGGATATCGTGGCCGCATACGATACTCCGAAGCAGCCTATGTTTTTGGAAATTTGTCGGCTCTATCTGTCGGCTGCATGAGTAGGCGCCTACGAATTGGGACAGCTTACGGCGTGGGGCAGTGACGTAAGAAGCCAAGAACCTGGCTGCAACCCATGAATTGAGACCCAGTCAGTGTGACACAGACTGAGTAACAGCCGTTTTTAGCGGCTAGTGTTAGCTTCCCTAATTTTTTTATCTGTTTAGCAAGCTACACTTGCCAGTTGCCGGCAAGATTTTAAAATTGTAAGCTGATTTTTAAAGACTGAGAGACACCAGACGCGAGGATAAAAAAACCACAGATATACCAGGTTTGGTCCTACAGTGTGTGCTGTACAGCCACACGGCAAGAAACAACACACCACACACAAACACAATTCATTCATGAACATTCAGATCTGGATTCTGCTGATTATTGCACAAATATGAAAACGATTAAAAACGGAAAGTCAGGTTTTTGCTCAGAAGTGATGACCAGCAAAATGAATTGTGTTAAAAACGAGAGAAAGTGTTTTTTTACCATTTCAGTGTCAGAGACTGGACCAAAGCTTGTGACGAAGATATTGGTTTTAATTTCTGTCACCTTCTCTGTGAGGGAAGAAAAGTAAACGTTACAACATTTGAATATCAAAACCTGCTACAGCTGTTAGAATTTAAAGTAAAAGTGAAATGTTGCAATATTTGGTGGAGTATGTCAAAATAAGGTGAGATAAATCCATGTCCTTGCTCTAATCATCTTAAAATCTGTTTTTTACATTGCTGTAATGTTGAAATAACATAAAATTCACTCAATCAGTCATTTTATCACGGGACCTACCTCCCAGCCCCGGGCGTAGTCGGTTGTCATATCCATCCAGCAGGCCATCCAGGATGCGCGTGAAGATGGTGATGTTGTCGTTTAACTCTGCATCTTTGGGTGTTCCAGTAACATCCTGAGAGAAGCTGCACGAGAGCAGTTTATAGTTGCAAACATGTTCACAATTTAATCTGCACTGTAAACTACAAAAACATGCTTTAAAAAGAAAAAGAAGTGTTCTGGAGAATATCCCAGAGATAACTGAGTCTTGTTAAGCCATGATGTAGCATTAAAGAGCAGGGATCAGTTTCTTACCTCAGACGGCAGGTGATGCTCACAACCAAGACACAGAACCACAGACGTCTCATGGCAAAGCTGTGGCACATTCCATCGCCCATTCCTAAAAAAACACACACTCGACTCAAACTGTCTGCTTCATTTCTAATAACATCAAATTAATTGTATAAATCTGTAAAAACACCTCCTGCTGCCTTTGTTGTACCAGTTAGAAATGAGGAGGAAACATGAAAACCATCTAATCATAAAGACGGAATAATCAACTATCTTTGTGCCTTCTTACTTTTACACTTATATAAGGCAGCTGAAAAGAAGACATTAATAGATGTTGGATCCCTTTCCTGCAGTCTCTCTCTTTCTGCTAAAGCTGAACATGTGAAATACTCCTACACTGCTGCATACCAACACACTAAAAAAAAACCCAAGGTTCTCAACAAGCACGACTATAATCTGCCTCCTGCTGGACTCCCTCTGAGCTCCTCTTCAGCCTCCCCTTCATTCACGACCCCACTTATCCACACAGAGCCGACTGAACCCGACACGCAGGGGCGACCGATTCCTCCTCCCTCTGCTGTCATTAGCAAGTCGAACCAATGCAGCTCCTTCCCAGCAGCAGCAGAAAACCTGTTTCTCCACTGCTGCCCACTACATCTCACTCTATCTGGCCTGTCAAAGCATCGTTCTGCTGCCACAGTTATCCAGAGCCTTACCACCAAAGACGATGCGCAGTCAAACTTCTTCAAAGGGTCTCTCACGCGCAGATTGAGCTCCTCTCACCAATTCCAGAAATAAGAAATGGGACACATTTCAATGTCAGCGAGGTCTGAATCTCCCCCAGAGCGATTAAAATGTTGGCAGGGGAAAACGAGCGGCTTCCCAGCACTTCTGCTGACCGACCATCCTTTAGTTGGTCTCCGAGGAGCGCGCAGAGAGAGAGAGCTTACGGCACAAAATCCAATACTGTGTCCGACGGCAGAGTGCGAGGTGAGATGTAGGCTCCGGAGCGAGAGAGTGAGCAGAACATTAGGGGGATGCTCGAGCTGTGAGAGCGGAGGAGGGATGCAGGGAGGCTGAGGGGAGGGGGAGGGCAGGAAATCAGCAAAGAGGAAAAGATGAACAATCATGAGGCCACTTTCTCCGTTTTACCAAAAAGCTTTTGTTGTTTTGCAAGATGCACATCCTTTACCTTTAACACAGCTTTTACTGAGCCCTCTGAAATTCTTCTGCTTGTTAGAGTTTTGAGGTTTGTAATGGACTTTAGTGCTCTGTGTCTGATTATCTAATGCAGTGGTGTCAAACTCATTTTCGCTGAGGGCCATGTGAGCATCATGGTGGTCCTCAATGGGTCAGTTGTAATCAACTTCAACGTCTAATGTTTAACTTTGACTAAACATCACGTTTCTCGTCTCATTGCTATGGCTGAGCACCACAAACAAACACTAACAGAGCTGATCATTTTGCAGGGGAAATAATCAACATGCATTATGGAAGATGTAGTTTATGATCAATGCAGGTTTAAAACAGCATATTTTAATACATTAATACATTTCTGAAGCTCTCACTCGCCACATCAAATGCTGTGATGGGCCACATTTAGCCAGAGTCTAGTGATCTAATACATGAAAAACATTGCAAAGATACATGAGTAAAATGATCCATCAAGCACTAAAAAGCAATAAAATGACTTGATTCTAAAAAAAAAAAAAAAAAAACATGTTTCTGTTTGAGTTTTCCCCCCAGTCACTGGTAGGATGAGTATATAAGATTAATCATCAATGTGAATTCCTAAGTATCTGTACATTAAAGCTATTTTGCTAGCTACCTTAAAATATAGCTACAAATGATAAACTGTGGTTTTCATTTCAAAATTCATTTTGTTGGAGATCAGAAAAAGTGTAACATCTAACTAAAAATGAACAGTATTTCAAAGTTGATGGAGACCCTGGTTATGTGTGGGTACACAATGATACCTAGTTTCCTCATCAGTGTAAAAATGGTCACCAGATATTCTGATGAAGATTTGTGGTTCGAGGATGGACCCCTGAGGAACACCTTTTGTTACTGAGTTAACGTGTAATTCCCCAGTAACACTAGACTAAAGTTGTGCCAGGATATATTAGTGGTTCCAATGAATGCTTTCTATTGCAGAAAAAAAGACCTTCTTCCTCGGCTGTATTTCCACAGAACTGTGGAACACAGCTATTCTGCATTTTGCTGTGACAAGTAGTCAGAAATAAAAATAAAAAAGATGAGACTGTTGTGCAATAAAAATCTGTCCTTCTTTTGCAGCCCATCTTTTCCATAAACTCTAAATCATTACTTTTAAAAACATTTGTTACTTTTCAACATTTGCCACAAAACATTTGTTTAATCTTTTTATGTCATATTTTACTGGATATGCAATATGAAAAAATGGTGGGTGTTAGACTTTAAGACTTTTGAAGCAACTCTAAAATTCAACCTTAACTACTTTTCTAATATATTTGACAAATTAATTATTGTAGAATATGATTAGGGCTTAAATTATGAAAAAGCAGCAATCACTCTTCCTTTTATTTTAAAACCTGAGTTAAGTGGGACACCATAATGATTACAGAGTCTTGATTTCACTGATCCAGATTGCAGTAGGTGACATTGGGCCACACATCCTCCAGCAATACAAACACAGCTCTGCACACCTTCTACATTAGGCTGCTAATTTAATATTGTGATGATAATATCAATTGCCATAAACGCACTTTTTATTCACTCCTCACTCTATCTTTTATAATTACTATAATCTAAGTCAGGTGTGGGAATCAAGGCCAGTGGGTGTCCATTGGACTAACCAAATATATTATTAGCAGCAGAACAGGAATACATAGTACTTGAAATATAAATATGAATGACTTATTGCAGTCCATGCAGTAATTTACAATAATAATTTATTACTCACTTACAATGAAATGACTATATATATATATTTACACACAGTATATATATATATATACAGTATATATATATATATATATACAGTATATATATATATATTATACAGCAGTATACTACATCTCTCTGATTTTCTTACAATGAATAAGGTAAAGTCACTTCTGTAGTTGAGATGGATTGTGAACAAATCTTGTACTTTATCTGCAATCTTTAACAGTGTGCACAGAAACTGGCTACAGGGACAAAGCTCACTGAAACAAGTCACAGACAAAGTCAGCACTGTTCCAACTGAAATTAAGGATTGGTTTTCTGTTTTTACAGGTCTGCTGTTGATGGGAATAAAAAGCTCCACGCCATTTATGATACAAGGTAAGAATAACCTTCTGGACACGCCCTCCTGCTGGGATGTAACGAGGTGATGATAGTATCAAATATTGATGCTCACTGAAAATGCTGAAGAAAAAAATGTGTTGTTCTCTAGAAGGAATCAAAGAAATTTTGTTGGTTGATTTCTAGTACTGACCTTCCTCCTTTAAAGTAAACATATAAGCTAACACAATTTTCTTCAGAAATCTTTATAAGAATAACTTAAGCCATGTGCTGTTTTCCGTCAGTTTGGAGGAACAACAACGCAACTGTGTGGGATGGGTGAAAGGATAATGATGGGAAGCTTGGAACACAAGGAAAAGTGGTGTTCAACCTATTATTGCAAACACACGAGAACATTACAAATTAAGGACAAAAAAGATGGAGTCATCATAAACAATAAGAATACAAAAAAAAACTCATAATAAAAGAAAATTAGAAAATTTTCTTAAAAAGATTATTTGGTGTTTTTGAAGTGAGGTTTTGTGAAATAGTACCTTACAAGTGATGACATCAATCACAGAGCATGGAGGATGGAAAAGGGCAGAGGTCTTCATCCAGACCATGGTAAAAGCTGGCTCATTCACCATGCCCACATGCACCGGCATGGCTTGGTCATCAGTATTTAAAGCACTATGGCCACGCTGGCCTTTTGCCAAGGCTACAACTGTGATGATGACAAGCTCATGGAAATCTAACACAGACATGGTACATGTGGTGATACACTGTGTTCGCATGGCGTGACATGGAGTGTAGCTGTATTCTGTTGCAATCCAATGAGTAGCATGTCAGGGTGGTCTTATAGAGTGTGAAGGAAAGCATGTTGGGACATGGAAAGTAGCAATTTATTGACTACTATAAATGTATCAGGGTCAAGATTATCTGCAGACTCTTTGCCCCAATTCAGCCATGTTCTTGTGTCGATTCAGTTGTGAAGAGAGCAACTGGATTGTAATCCAGTGAAAAGGGCGTCTAAACTGAATTTCCAATTTACATGTTACTGGCCTAAAGTGGCATCCATCATATGGCTTTTACAAAAACAAATACATAACATTTGCAAATTGTTAAAACAAACAAAACACTTTCATCCAATGCTTTGGCTTCTTGTACAAAGAAGTGGAGTAAGAATTTAAACAAATACATCCTACCTAATTGTGCCGGTCTAATAAAAATTCATTGGGCCTAAACTGGTCAAAATTCCTACTAGCATTCGGTTGTGGAAAAATAAGCCACTGAAAGCAATAGAAAAAGGTTTAATTTACATTTAGTTGTGCATCAAATGACTCAATAGCAATTTTAACAGATGGGAGTGGTGTTAATTATAGTGAATGTTTTTAACTATCAGAGAGAATTCTTCATTTTCGACATTTGACAGTCTGGTTCCCAAAGGTGAGAAATGATGTTGCATAGACACATTTTCACAACACCAAATTCCTGTCACAGTCCTGCTTTGCCTTTAAGAACCCAACTGCACCTCAGTTTATCAAAACAGGATGTACAAACTTTAAGACTTCAGTGCTACAGACTAATTTTGAGTGTAGTTTAAGCTACTGCAAATGAATGAATTGTGTGACAACCTGTGCAGAAAAGACTTGTGTGCTGATCTCAAAAACATAACAATGCAAAGCTGAAACTCTGGGTTAATTAAATGCATTTTGGTTAAAATTTAACAAAAGCAACGATAAACAACAAACAAATTCATCACAACAAATTAAGCATAAAAACATCTATTTTGACAGCTAAAACAAAACTACAAGACTAGTTTTATAATTATAATTTTATATTATAAACAACCAAATGTAACTCAGGTTTCACATATTTTGAGGCTGCTCCCATGTGGCAGCAACGTGCCATAACATGCAGATGTGCATCAGTGAAGCACCTCTGCTGAATGGACACTGAAATATGTTCAAGCTTTTAGTTCTGCTATGTGTATGTGGTCTACTTGGGGACGGCTGTGGCAGAGTGGTTAGAGGAGTTGTCCTGGAACCAGTGGGTCGCCGGTTTGATCCCCTGTTCCAGCTGTCTCAGTTGTTGTGTCCTTGGGCAAGACACTTCACCCCCACTGCCTCTGATGTGTCCCATCAGTGTATGAATGTGATTGGCACTGATTACTCTCCATAGATGACTGTATATGTTAGCTTTGTAGAGATCTAATAGAGTGCTGTGTGAATGGGTAAATGAGGACACAGATTGTAGTGTGAAGCGCTTTGAGTGTCCTGGTTGGATAGAAAGGTGCTATATAAGTACAGACCATTTACCATTTACTTATGAATAAAGTGAGACAGGAACCAGAATAATTCAGACAATGTCCGAATAATCAACCCTGAATGTAAGATGCCTTGCAGCTGAAGTCAAAGAAAAATTTTATAGATATTCAGAAAGCCTGGAGTTGCAAGGGCTGCAAGTCAGAATTAGTACCAGGCTAAAAACTGTTAGCCTTACAAGACAATGTTTTCTGAATTTATTTATTTCAAACACTGTAGCAGAGTGTTTCCTAATAGAGTTGGAAAAGGGGTGCATGTTTATTTTTTAATCAAAATCAAAAATGATTTAACTTCTCTTGTCAGTGCCATTAACTAAGTTTCGTGGTCAGTTTTGCAAAAACATTGCATCATATTCAAGTTTTTACCTGTGACTTTCGACCTACACATTGTCACACATTTTATGTAACGTTTCAATAATTCTCTGCTTTTCTTTCTTCCAGGCCAAGGGTGTCCAATCCAGGTCCTGTAGGACCACTATCCTATATGTTTTATGAGGTTTCTCTGCTACAACACAACTGATTAAAATAAATGAGTGATTAAAAGGCTTCCATAGAACTTGAAGAGGTAATTCAATCACTGAATCAGATGTTGGAGCAGAGAAACATGAAAAATGTGCAGGATAAGGGCCCTCAAGGATGGGGGTTGGACACCCCTGTCCCCAGGCGTTTGCTAATATTAAAGTGTTAGGTCAATAACCTAAAAGGAACCGAGACTGGATTACCATGATTTAGTTGTCAAACAAATAACACGCGTTGGTTTTCTGTAGTCAAACCAAAGCTTGTGTTTCATTGGGCTGCAAGGACGGACTTGGGAGAAAGAGACCAAGTTTTGCCTGGGGATTTATACAAAGAGGGGCGTACCTATGTTCCCCAGTACCTACTGTATTCATGTCATAGTCCTTTCTCTTGCGTTTGGGTCTGTGCTTTCGGTCTCATCTTTTCCTGTCTTCTCCTGATCTCTCTCTCTCCTCACACCTATCTGTACTCAGTAATCCCCCCGATGCTTCCACTTTCCACTCAACCTTTCTCTATTTAACCGGTCCTCCTTCACTACGTCCTCGTCCGTTCATTGTATGGTTTACCCTGGTTCTCCCACTGTGTCGTCTTCATAAGCTGTTTGTTTTTTCTGCCGTCACATTAGAATTTTCTTTAATAAAGACTCTTTATTTTTGACTCCTCGTGCCTGCCTGCCTTCTTGGGTTCGCCTCACTACCCTACAATTTATGTGTGTAATGCAAAAAATTTAATCCCACAAAGTTGGGGAGTTGTATTATACATACAAATACATTTTGACAGAATTTTTGCTAATGATGATGATTACTGTAGAATATGTTGCATAGCTAAGAATATAAACAACTATAGTTGTTTTTTTCATTCACTGATTCATCAGATGTTGGAAGAGAGGCTTGTTTTTTTTAGATTAAGAGTTGGGAAAAAAACTTGTTTTTGTTAACCACGAAGGTGGAAAGAAGACATAGACATCAGTTTGCGTGCTCAATAGGACCACACAAGCTGCTCCTCGAAGCTGTCCATCATGCTAATCTAACAAGCTTCTGATCAGAGAGGACCATTTTCAACTAAATAATATGCAGAAGCTTGAGCTGCTCCTCTGCAGCCACAAACACACCCACAAGTGTGTATCCTCAAAAGAATCCATCTCCCACCAGAGGGTACAAAATCTGAAAAACACTAAAGTCTGTATAAATGTGGGGGTAGTGAGGAATAGACTTTTTTATGACTTTTAAGCTAAAAAATTAGGGGTCCCAATATACTTTAATCACACTATACATGCAATAAATACCAAAGGTGTAACTTTAGGTCTACCATTGGGGTGTGGGGGCTGGGGTTATGGTCTAAAACCCTGCATGTCATTTTCAGCAATTATGCTTAAATGTAAATATATGACATTGTAAATTTTGAAGTCAGGTCAAAGTTACCTGAAGACAACAAGAGAGTTGCAGCTGTTTACTTAACTAGTTAATTTCTTTCCTGTTAGAGCAAATTATGTAAATTTATTGGGGGGGTTATATTCACTGGATCAAATTATTGTGGGGGTCATAATCCCTCTAACCCATGTGTAAATTATGCCCATTCTCTCTGGGCTAATAATAAAAGTCATGACAGAATTGGCTCCCCGTTTAAATGTATTTAATACAAAATAAATAAATGCTGAATTCAGTGCAAGCATTGTATCACAACATGAGCAATATATGGGGTCATCCCTCGCTGGTGCAGTGCTCAAACTGCAACTCAATATTTATCTTTTATCACTTTCATTATTAACCCCAAGAAAGCAGGCCTACCAAATATGTGATTTTTTATTTGTTTGCAATTTTGCATTTAACTAATCCTCATTTATATTTAAGACATGTCTGACACATTTTTATAATAGAATTTTGACAAATAGGAATTAAAACACAGAGAGAGGACATGATGACATACCTGTTAGATTTCAGGAATGGGCAGGACCCCCTGCATGAGCCCACCCTTCAGCACGGGACTGCATTTTCATATAAAGTCTTTAAAGAACTGTGTTGTGAGCAGCGCACAAATACACGTCTGTCAGAATCATACAGCCACGTGACCTGCAATCAGCTCTTACAAAGCTCGAGTCAGTTTTCCAACTCTGGGACCTCCATGGAGCAGCGGCTGCCCCGGATAGACCGGAAAACACTGATCTTCCAGCGCGAGACTCCCCGGCTCCGCGGCTGAGCCACAGCCCGACTCAACGCGCCTCTGCTGCGGGTAGCATGTCAGCGCAGGCTGGGGCGGAAGGCAGGGGAACAAGTCTAGACAGCAGGAGGTTCACTTTCATTTAGGAGATTTATCCGGTTTTTAAACCCTGGACCGTAAGAAAAGGGATGTGGAGACCCGCGCGAGCCCGGCTCTTTGATGTTGTTTCCATGCCGCTGGTCGTGGCAGTGATGTGC
The DNA here is from genome assembly GCA_031762555.1 of Cynodonichthys magdalenae. Classification (NCBI taxonomy): domain Eukaryota; kingdom Metazoa; phylum Chordata; class Actinopteri; order Cyprinodontiformes; family Rivulidae; genus Cynodonichthys; species Cynodonichthys magdalenae. The sequence goes on from JARVJO010000227.1 coordinate 27,268,303, forward strand.
TGCGCCCAGAGGTGAGCTCAGACCCGGACAGCAGCCTGCCTCCCGCCTTCCCCCACACTCACAGCCTCTTCTTCTCCCTTTCAGCGTCAACGAACCGGGGAACATGTCTTTTGTCAAAGAGACTGTGGACAAACTGCTGAAAGGATACGACATCCGTCTCCGGCCGGACTTTGGAGGTATTCTACCCTAAAGTCTTCTAATGTGGTTTTATGAACTGATTTTTATCACAGCTTCTTTTCTTTGAAGGTCCACCGGTGGCTGTTGGGATGAGTTTAGACGTGGCGAGTATAGACATGGTGTCAGAAGTTAACATGGTGAGTTATGTACACATTTAATTGTATATAAATTGTTCCAATTTCATTCTGAAAAAAAACAGGATGTCTGGGTTGCCAGCAGGTTGTGAAAAATCCCTTAAACTATTCCTGAAAACAAAGTTATATTATTTTAAACAATCGGTACTACTTATATATTAATGCACTTAGTTTAAAATTATGTTTTAAAACTTCTGCATGCTCTGCAAATCTTGAATTGAGCCTAAAAAGTTAAATCTCACTTGTTTATTTGCTGTTTTTATAATTTACTTTGAGAAGGACCTGTAGGAGCTTTTTCAAACTTTTCAAAAAAAGGTAAAAATGACAAATTTTACCAACAACAACCTTATCTGCAATTATTGATTTCTAAGAATTTTTTTCTCAAAATAAGAAGTTTACTGTTCTTCTATCTCAAGGTCCGTGTACTTTTTGGTCATTTGACTTTTGTTTTTAAAACACATATTGAAAAACAGATGGTTATTCTATTTTAAATTTATACTCCTAAAATGGAAAAATGGTCCATCTTTTTACTCAACACAGTCCTGGGGAACCTGCTTTGGCTTCCAGTTCCTCACCATGTACCTGTTGGAGAAAGGCTTCATGTGCTAAAAGGACTAGAAGCTCCAGGAAACTGTTTGAATCATCAGTGATAAACAAACTGTCAGCTGACACCTGTTAAAGAAACGTCAAACAAGTCAGCTAACATTTATTTATTGCAGTTGCCTGGTTAGAGAGTTATAAAGTACAACCTCAATTTCAATGATGTTGGGACGTTGTGTAAAACATAAAAACAGAATACGATGATTTGCAAATCCTTTTCAATCTATATTCAAATGAATACACTACAAAGACAAGATATTTATTGTTCAAACAGAAACATTTTATTGTTTCTTTTCAAATATGAACTCATTTTGAATTTGATTCCTGCAACACCTTCTAACAAATCTAGACAGGGTCATGTTTACCTCTATGTTCCATCAGCTTTTCTTTTAACAAAACACTCAATCAGTGTTTGTGAACTGAGGACAATAATTGTTGAAGTTTTGTTGGTGGAATTCTTTCCAGTCTTGCTCAATGAACAGCTTCAGTTTGCTCAACAGTCCGGGGTCTCTGTGGTATTTTTTTCTTCGTAATGCTCCACACAATATCAATGGGAGACAGGTCTGGACTGCAGGCAGACCAGTCTAGTACCCTCACTCTTTTACTATGAAGTCATGCTGTTGGAACATGTTCAGAATGTGTCTTCATTGTCTTGCTGAAATCAGCAAATTAAAAGAAAACTCAGAAATCTGGGCTGAGAAATGGTTATCAGAGCTGCAGTTGGCTAACGTGGAGCTCTGCTCAGTTTAATGCCTTTATGCCATCTGTCAGTGGTGTGAAGTGCTGACAGAGCCTGATGTCCACATGGTCTGAGAGGAAATAACCCTTGACATACTGCCCTGACAAGTGTGCATGATGAAATATACCCGTGGTGCATTTTAATGCATCTCCAGACAGCAGCACAGAGGAGCTCCAGGAGAACCACAGAGAGGCTAAATCCTACTGTTTGCTCATTACTTTTTACACATGATTTTATCGCCTGAAATTTTTTAATTCATTCTGTACTTTAAATTACGGACAAGACAAACAAATCACAGTTTCAGCCTGTTTAATGATACAAAAATGACAGAAAATTCTGAACAATTAATAGGCCACCCTTGCAAAACAGATCTGCGATCTCAATGGGATTTGCCTGGTTAAATAACATGGATGGATGGATGGATGGATGGATGGATGGATGGATGGATGGATGGATGGATAGATAGATAGATAGATAGATAG
>JARVJO010000227.1:27295542-27309815 GCA_031762555.1 Cynodonichthys magdalenae
TCCAGTGGCAACATGTGAAGCTCTGGATAACTCCATGTCCAGGAGAGTTAAGGCAGTTCTGGTAAATAAAGGTGGCCGCACAAAATATGGACACTTCGGGAACTTTCACTAAGGGGTGTACTCACTTTTGTTACCTGGGGTTTAGACATTAATGGCTGTATGTTGAGTTATTTTGATGGAAGAATAAATTTACACTTTTATATAAGCTGCACATAGACGACTGGTCATTGTGTTAAAGTGTCCTTTTGTCAGTGTTGTCCCATAAAAGGATATACTTAAATATCTGCAGAATGTGAGGGATGTACTCACTTTTGTGATACACTGTGTGTGTACACACATATATACATATACATATATATAACCTGTCTACAGAACCCCACTTCAATATATCTAAACTATCCTTTTAAGTCCATCATTGAGCAATAAATTTGATTTACCACTGGCTGCATCATGCAGGTCAGAGTCAAAAGCTCTGGATAATTTGCATCATCCCAGACTTAACACAGCTGCATTTCAACAGACAAAGGAGCATCTTTTCAAGGTTATCATCAGACAGGTGCTGTAGAGAGGATTATACCCAGGAGAGCAGAGAATGAGACACTTCCTGTCACACCTCTACTTTGTGCTTTTGACAAGAGGTAACCGAGCACATGCCACATTGCCCCTAAATTTAATTTGTTCGCAAATCTAACACATTTATTTCATCCATGCTGGTTAGGAACAATGAAACTGCGAATGTGAAACTAGGTGTCTTACATGACTCGAGCAAAAAAAAATACATAGAACTGTACTTAAAAATAAATGAGACACAGTGGGGGAGCATTTAAACATGGTGCAGTGGAGAAGCGTAAATATACTGTAACTAAAAATTAGTTTGTTCTAGATCAGTGTCAAAGTGTTGTAAGAAGGCAAAATGTTTTTTTTTTCTTTAAGCCATGCATGCATCTGCATATTCTAAACACATTGTAACATGTCTTGTTTTTTTATTCTGATCTAGAATCATTGCAGACAAACGCTACTCTTTTTGACATCTAATCAGCTCATAAAAGCACAATATGTCACCTAGATCATCTTCTTTGTTTTTCTTTTTTTGAATGTAGAACAGGCAATGACAGCTCTACACCAAAACACGAAGCACTGCCCACAAGCCAGCATTTTCTCCCTTCCTAATCATTTTCTCATGATTTCCAATAATTAGTCAGTTTTGGAAATGAGTAATTACCTATTATATGATGGTGTACTATTAAACTGATGAGTGCACCTTTGTTTTTACTTTTAGTTGCAGATAATTGCTTGAGAGACTTTGAGTCAAAAAAGCAGCAGACATGATACCTCTGGTCTGGCTGCTTCATGCTCCTCATTTCCTGTTTGACCTTAGTGTTGCAGATGTCAAGTAATAATTCCACTCCTCTGAAGTCTACTCATATGACAGCATTGCTTTACCCGTCTGTTTACAAATTACCTCCGATTTTTTTTTTTTTTACCTTCGTCATTTGTTTCCTCATCTTGTCACCCATCTGATTGAGACATGACAAGAATCACTCTGCTGCCGCAGGACAGATCAGTTGTGACTGGATGACAATAATACTGCTGATGCATTTTTTAATTATTGTATTGGGAAATCAATGTCAGCCTTGACAGAGTATCTCCGATGTGTTTTAGAAGTAAACCATTTGAATCAACATCAAGGAAAATAATACCTCTAAAGAAGATAAAAATGTTAATGCATCACACTGGCTGTGTGCTCTCTGCTGTCACACTGAGATGCAAAACTTCCCTAAATAACAGAGAATTGCAGCAGAATTGATTAACATGTTTCAGAGATTGATTATGTGAACGATGAGCACAGGAACAGAGGCACATAAGGATCCTCTGGCAAGATAACAGCCACCAAAAGATGTCATGATTTTATCAAGAGCTTGACAAATAAATGTAAGAAGTGACACCTAGGAACATGAATTTTTAAAATTTTTTATGATTGAAGCTACATAAATGCAAGAATAACAAACAAGTTACGTTAAACTCAAGCTCAGTTGATAAAAGTGAGATCAATCCACCTCGCCAGGTGGACTTAAAGGTAGTTTGAGAGTGAACTGGTGCAAAGAATAAACACTTCGTTTCCAACTAGTCTTCCAGCAAGCTTGCACCATCACTGAAAGAGTCGCTCATTTTTTACGCATCACCAGAGACAGTAGTCCCTGCCCTCCTCCCAAAAATGTATCAAATTCAACAGAAACTTTTCTTTGACAGAGAACCATCTCAATGCTTCCTTTTTCAATTTGTACCTAAAATTGTGTCCTTTTTGCATTTTAATAATGCAACAATTTCTGCCACTGCAATATTTTGACCACAGACTCTCCACTTTTCACATAGTTGCATCAGTCAGGGAATAAAAGTTGAGTGAGGACAGAACCTAAAAAGATAGTTCAGATCTTTTAGTCTGGTTAATAGCATGCAATATCTTAGCTGTTGTAGACAGATCCTTAAATGACTCCATTTTTGGAAAAATCTGACAAAAATGACAACAGCTAGAGGACATGGTGAAATGCTGGCATTTTTAATTACCTATAGTTTAAAAAAATCACAGTGGTTCAGGAAAACACCATTTATGAACTTACACTTATGTTCGCAATTATTTCAACAGAATTATTTTGATGTTTCTGCAGAAATGGTTCAGGCTGGTAAGGTTTAATATGTAACCGATGGTAGTTTAAAGGTTTTAAAAAATTATAGTTTTCACATGAGCCTCTATAAAACCTTTTGAGATTGACGTTTGATTTAGGATAGTAACAATCCACTTCCCTGGTGCCTTACTTGGACAAGCCATTGGCTTACCAGTCCTATATCAAAGTAAACTTTCTCAAAACGGAGTCTATTCAAAAATCTATCAACAACAAGTAAGATTGTTTAGAACCTTTGTACAAACCACTCCTTGAAAAGATTTGACCTGTTGCTACAAGCTTTTAGAAATGTTTACATATAAACCAGTATCCTGGTTGTTTATTTCTCATGAAAATATTTTATTGTTTTCTGAAACAACTTTAATCTTTCCTATATAATATTTGTATATTTTGGAATTTGAACAAAATATTTCAGATTTCAAGGGATTCACTTTAGGCATCATAATGACAACAATCATGCACAGCTTAACAGGTATTTTTGGAAATCTAGTTTGTATATAGGACATGACTATAGAAAATTAAGTAAATACATTTCTCATGTTCTCAGATTAGTATGCAACACAAAATAAAGGTGAAAGAGACTTGGTCAAACATTAACACTGGCCTAAGAGGATAGAAGTAGTACAGGATCTGTAAAAGAGTCATACCTCTGGTGTTTGACATCATGAGTGAGTTCTGCAGGGGAATCATGTGAAACCTGCAGACAGGATCATTGAGCACATAAAGTCACCAGAATGAATATGCTCCAGGAAACAGGTGCTCCACTGTGCTCATCAGTCACATGTAGCCACTGCTTTAATGAAGATCCATTTAGAATTCAAAGGCCTAGGATGCTGATCTAATGTACCTTTGGTTTAATTACAATTTTTTTTAATTCATATAAAGAAAAACCTTAGAGGTTCCTGGCACCAGTTTCCTTTCAACTTAGCTGTCTTTCTTTTTTATTTAACACATCTTTTGCCATTAAACTTGGATTTTTAAAATTACAAGCATTCAGCTGCTTGTTAAAATAAAGTTATAGATTTATTTTTTTTGGTTTTGAATGGCTTATAGGGAGAGGCAATTAAGGAAAACAAGCATAAGCAAATGTAGAGACTGAAGCTCTGACTTTTTCCTTTTACAGCTTGAGTCATTTTCAGCTTATTAACTTACTTCCCACAAAGCAGAAATGATTAAGCTTCAAATATGCCCTTTCTCAGGCTTTAAGGCTCTAAGAATAACCCGGTTAATTAACTCCACACCCGCTCATGGAACATAATAATTTGCATTTTAGAATTTGAGCATTTTTGAAAGCAGTTTTTGTGTTACTTCCTAATTTAGTGTTAAAGCTAATAAAAAATTTAAACACCTTTTGACATCTTTACAAGCCAAGTATAGAAAATAAACATCACTTATTAAAGCATGATGTTTGATAATGTCTTTCATTCAGATGTTTTGATCTTTGTTTTGTAGTTGAGGAGAGGATGCAGTAAAGATTTTACTGCCTTACATTAATCTGATCCTCACAGAAGACTGAAGGGAGGTTCATTTAGATCAAACATAACAGTGTTCTAACATTCATCACTCGCTGAGCCAGAATGCATTTTACATTTGATAACTTTGGCAGTCCACTTTTATTTATGAGAGACTTTCCTGACATGTCGCTGCAGAGCATGATGAAGCAAAATGCATCTGATCTTTCTTTTGATTCTGTTCTTTTGCTGTCTCATCCAACATCTGGTTGGGTTTGGTTAAATGGGATTTATGGCCTCGAGGAGACCAAACACCTTCATTGGCACTTTGAGGAGTTTTCTTCTGGGTATTTCACACTGACTGGTTGAGTGTGTGTCACTGTCACACATAGAATACTTTACTTTTTATTGATTACGTTGCAGTCCCTTGGCCATATCTGTCTTTCTCATGACTTTTAGTGTCTGTGTTAGCCTCTATTCCTCTAAATAGGAAAGGACAACAGTTGTTCATACATACATACGTGCTGCTGTCAACTTACTGGACATGGTGACTGAAAGCTCTGCTTTATGTCTTGCTCTGCAATACTTCTCTATAACTTCTCTATATCAACAATTTTCTTTATTTTCTCACAGGTGAACGCAGGCTGGGTGGGTTTCTGGTCCATAGTTGGTGGATGTATTTTTGGAGTTGCAATGGCCAGGTAAGTTGTTTTTATTAATTATTAATAAGTTTGGTTATCTAGTAAGATTAATTTGTACAGCAATACAAAATCCCATTTTTTTGTCCTCCATATTTTTATAAGCCTTATTCCAACATTTTGCACATTCACATCAGAGGAAAGACTATAACGATCTCTTCTGATGTAAATCAAAGTGCAGTTTTTGTTGAAAATAGCACCCACTGCAGTGGTCATGATGAGGCATTACCGCTACTTTGTGATACTATTATCAGGTGAGGGTAAAAAAACAAAACAAAAGAACAGCCTCTTATTAAAATGAGTTGCAATAATTCTTTGAATTTTTACATTTTTACAAATTTTCAAATACTATTTATGACTTTGAATTGAAGACTTGATAGAAGGGGTAGGTTTAGGCTTTTAACACATCATGGGCTGTAACCTAAGACTGACCAAATTCACTCAGGCTGCTGAGACCTTTGCATTTATATGTCACTGATGTCTATCATACTCCCAAAAAATGACCTCTAATTAACATCTCCTGCACAGAATGACCTTTAACCAGCCAGGACAAAACCTCCTGTTTTGTGTTATAATGCGGATTTGAGCAATGACTGAATGTGATTTGCCAATTTGAACACAAATTCAGTGCCACCCTCTATGCGAGCTCATGACTGGCCCTTGCAGCTCTGATTTTAAATGGCAGTTCAGTTTGTTTATTAAGCTAATACAAGCCAGCTCAGTGAAAACTTGATGGACCCAGTGAGGCATCAAATTAGAAAATAAGCATTCACTGTAGCACCTCATTAACAGCTGCACGCCTTATTCTTAGCCCAGTTGAACATATTCCTTGTATAATCGTCAATGTTGTGTTGTGTCTTGTTCAGAATAACGGGCCTTACTGAAAGTAACTACAACTAAGAAAAGGAATACACAAAAAGTAAAAGAGGTGAATTTTTCTTAAGAATACCACCAGTTAAAATATGATACAAAAGCAATTTATCTCTAATAGTTACATTCTTAACATACATGTGATCTCAGCGCTAATGAACACTGAACTGCCTGAACTTTTAAATTCCCACTGCATTTATATGCTCACTCTTTCATTTTACAACAATCCTAGGCGTTTTAAGAGCCGCGTGTACTGTTACAGACAAAACATCCCATTTTTTATTCATTAGCAGGATCAGATGTTGGCAAAAATAATCAATCACTCAACTTCTTACAAACTTTTGGTCCGGAAACACATTATCTGTTAGCAGAGGTTTAGGATTTAGCATGTTCCCTTCACTGCAAGGTTACACGTGTATTTAAAGCAGTAAAAAAAGATTACCAGCACCATTGGATGCTTTGTATTAACAGCAACATGCTAACAAAATTTGGCTCATATCAGTTATAAGAAACATCATGAGTGAAGACGATCAGTCAACAAAATCTAACCCTGTGGTGGTCAATATACGTCTGCGTCCATGCAACAAATTTCTGCTCAAAAAGATTTAAGAACAATAGGAACATTAGGCCTCATGCAAGAACATTTTCATATTCTTATCCTAAATTTCTCATACTTTTGTTCATACGAAGGGTTCGTACGAACATGCCACATCAGATTCAACAAACGCTTCTATCTTCAGGAAAAGTGTGTAAATGAGCAGCGTAAACATGATGAATGTGTACTCAGGTGCTCGTGCACGAGGAGAGGAGATTGAAGTCCTGCTCTCCGTTATCCAGAAAAGAAAATCTGTCATTTTTAGCAGCGTCAGCGGTGGAATTAAAGGAGCTGTTAAAGCTGAGGGATGAAATGATAACTGTTGTTAATGTCATGTCTCCCATGGGTTGTATACAGTCACAGAAATAAAAATCTAAATCATATTCATCTCTTTCTAGTCCTGCTCCAGTTTTCCTTTGGTCAAATATTTTTAATTCAAGTGTAAACAACTGTGTTAAAAATTTTTCATTTATTCAGAAGAGCCACATCGATGTGGCAGTCGCACATCTTCCCTGTACTCCCCCCTGGCACTTTGAAGAAAACAGCGTAGCTGATGTGCTGAATAAATCTCAACAAAATAAAATTTGATTAAAAGAACAACATACAGTAATCTATACAGCTCATTATATACCGAGACAAATTAAACTTCAATTAATGCATAATTTAAGTTGGTTTGTAGTTTGAGATCTTCATATTAATATTGTAGTGTTATGCAACAGCATTAATGGCCAATTTAATTCAATTTAAACAATTTACATCGTTAGTCTACATTATTACATTTAAAATTCTAATTCAAACAGAATAGTCTATTGTCAACAAAATTATGGAGTGTGATTTATTTTCAACTCAAAATATCTTCAAACTAACAAATTATAAAGTTATTAGTGAAGAATATCCGTCTGGATAACAGCAGACTGACTACATGTAAAATATACCACAGGTCTGGACCACACGTGAGTTTTGTTCATATCTGAAAAAAATCTTTGAATACAAGAAAATTGGAAAAAACTGGAGTTTATCGATCCTGTCAAAATAATCACATGCAACTGGTGCTGAAAAAATATTAGGTTTCAGTACCATCCCTACTAAGACTACTGCTTTAGAGTGTGAATGATTGAGGAGCTCACCAGAATAAAACTGATGTTATGATGTTTTCTGATTTAGGAAAACACATTGAGAATATTTTTTCACCTTAGTGTTTTCATAATCTCTTTGCCATTTTTTGTAGTAATTTATTTTTATGCATCCTCCAACAGAATCCATCGAAGCGGCAGAAGAGATGCACTTTACCAAGACAACCTGCTCCTGAGGGGATGCACTATCCGCAACACTGAGGAAGCTGTGGGAATAGTCATTTACGCAGGTCAGCCTCTAGTATCCATGTTCTGCGTCACAATCCATCCAGGACTCTGTGATTAAGGTGCCACATATCTTTGCAGGTCATGAGACCAAAGCCATGCTGAACAACAATGGGCCACGTTACAAGCGCAGTAAGCTGGAGAGACAAATGAATGTGGATGTGTTCTGGTGTGTTATCATCCTGCTAGTTATGTGCCTCTTTGCTGCTGTTGGTACGTAAATCAGCAGTTTGGAGAATTTTGTTGTGTGGAAACTAAATCATTGTGAAAGTCTTCTTGAAACAAAAACAGTGTGTATCTTGGGTTTTGTTTTGTAAAGCGTTTGGACTTATTATTTTTTTATTTTATTCTCTCACATTTGCTGACCTTGTGGTGTTGCTGTTCCAGGTCATGGTCTGTGGATGTTCCAGTATGGAGATAAGAGACCCGTGTTTGATGTTCTTAGTCCTGAAGGGAAAGACTTATCGCCAATCATGTCGGCCATTTACCTCTTCCTCACTATGATCATTGTCTTTCAGGTATGAAACTGACAGGAGCTTGAACAAAAACTACAGATAAAATGTGCAAAGACACCCTGTATCTGAAAGTTTAGAAGGTAGGGCTGTTAATCAAAGTGTAGTTATTCTGGGTATTTGACCTCTTTATGTAAAGTCTGAAAAAAGAAACAGTAATAATGTGTGCTGCTGCATGTTGCCTCTTTAATACAAGATCAAATAAGTGACAGTGACTCTGAAACCCTATTGATCTGTTTGTTTTAAGGTTAGGTCATCGATGAAAATGTCACCCTGCTCTATGTCAAATACCACAGCAGGGTTCTGATATCAGACATTTTGAGACGAAAGACAAGGCAGAGGAGATAGCAGGTTTTTTTAACACCAACCATAATGTCAGGAATGCCTGTTGAGTCACTTTTAAATAAACACCAAAATGTTGGCGTTCAGGAGCACAAAGACAGCGAATGGACTTAACTGTTCTCTCAAATGTTATGACTCATTTCTCCATGCTGTAATTTCTGGAAATTTCCCATCATGGATTATGCCAACTTTTTTTATACAGTCAATCCACTTGTAAATCAGATATTTAATATTTTAGAAGCAAACAAAATGCTTGAATTTGAATTTTTTTGTCTGACACAAACTTAACTTACTCCTTGTTCCTACATCATTTTTTTTCTCCAAACATTTATACATTGTGGTTTTAGTGTTAGTTACTACACTGACACAAAGTTGTTGTTTTTTTTTAACTGTTTACTGAAACATATTCAAGGTATACTTATATAATGGACATGAATATAAAGTCCAGAATTTCAGCTTTCATTTGAGGGTATCCACATTAAAACAGGATGAAGGGTTTAGGAGTTCAGCTCCTTAAAATGTGCCCTCCTGCTTTTAAAGGGACCAAAAGTAATAAACTATCCTCACGCTGCAAAAATATAAAAAACCCATCTGAGAAATGTCTACAAATAGGAGTGGCAAAATCTACAGTTTGGTTCATCCTGATAAAAAAAATGAATTGGTGAACTCATCAGAAATGGGACAGTGACTCAAAACAAAGCCAAAGCCACACAGGAGTTTATTAAAGCAAATAAGTAGAATATTATTGAATGTCCAAGTCAGTCACCTGGTCTCAACCCAATTGATAATTTCACTTGTTAAAGAGTAAACGTCAGACGGAAAGACTCTCAAACAACTGAAAACCGCTGCAGTAAAGTCGTGGCAGAGCATTAAAGAGGAGGAAACAGCGTCTGGTGATGTCCATGACATGTCATTGCAAACAAAGGGTTTTCAACCAGTTATCAGAAAAGAACATTTTATTTACAATTATTTAATTTGTACATAACTTTTGAGCCCCTGAAATGAAGGAATTACATTTAAAAAATGTTCTAGTTCCTCACATTTCTATGCAATCATTTTATTCAACCCACTAAATTAAAGCTGAGAGTCTGAACTTAAACTAAGCTGCATCTGAAATGTTTTGTTCAAAATTCATTGTGGTAATGTACAGAACCAAAACTAGGAAAATGTTGTCTCTGTCCAAATACATAAGGAACTAACTGTACAAATATTGAAGTTAACCTGATTCAGGATGGCCACCACAGCTAATCAGGGCTGTGAGATTCTCAGATCTTGAGCTGAAGTTTGGTGTGGTAGTAGCTGAGAATCATTCCTGTTGCATATGTTGAGCCCTAACTGATTGTGTAGTGTGTAATTTTAAAACCTTGGCTTGCACAACAGTTATCAGTTGTAGTTACCCAGTGATTAATTTCTGAGTTTCCTGAATATTTGTGCAGATGTTAATAAGATATTTTGCTAACAGACCAACACAAACACACACAAATAAAATCATTATTGCACCTCTTCTGATAGTGGGTGATAATAATCCAAAGAAACCCTTTGTCAAACTATAAACAGTTTGTAAGGACATCAAATCCTCAGGCAAACAGTGTGTAACGGTATCAGTATGTTTTAAAAACTGATTGTTCTTCCTGTCACTCAGAGCACACCTAACGATGAATGCAACAATGCTTTGGTGACTCATCGGTTTATCTTTAGACACCACATGCATCTGTTTCTGTCTCCTCTCGTCTTCATTGTCTCGCTGTGATATCTGACATAAGCAGCAGCTCATACACAGGTCAAAGTGATGGGCGGACCTCAGTTAGATCTTAGTGCACTGCTACAGGCATATTTTTACTATAAGAGTGGGAGTGGAGCAGAGATTGTAGAAGCTAACCTGTGATCAAGAAATAGGCTTAGACTGTATGATGGTATTTTGGTATACCTCAGTATTGAACACTGGTGATGTAATATAAAAATTATGACGGTATTAGTCACGTGAAATGAAGTGACAAACTTCCAAGGCTGTTATGAAAACTGGGACATCAGCATTCAAGGCTCTTTCAGAAGGCGCCCAGTAATGTTTATGACACCTGTTCCGACCACCTCAGTCTATTCAGAACACAAACCTGGGGGGGCGGGGGCATCTGTTGCGCCTCTTAACCTCCGAGCGGGGTAAAAAGAACACCAAAACCTCGGAGTGAGGTAGTGATGGACACGTTACACGCCAACTCCTGAAAAGATGGGCCAATGTATTGCTGCTTTGGGACCAACCAGCTGCTGGTTTCCTAAGTAAAACAAATACAGTACCTGGACACGTTTCGGATGAAAACTTTTAGACATTTTTTTTTTTTTTTGAGACCCACTAGCTCCTCGCTGCAGACAAATAAATAGCCTACAGACTTTATGGGCACAAGAACTGGCAAAATGCATACAGCAATGCAGACCATGGCAAGATTCAGATTATTTGAAACCTAAAATCTTCTGAAGACATAGGTGGACTTATTTTTTAACTGTTCAATATAAAGAGCAGCGCCATTCTGTGACTCCTCTCCTGCTGCTCTGAGTGACAGCAATGTCAGAATTGGTTTCACTGTCAAAGTTTTTTACTCTGCCTCCCTCTGACTGTAGAATATGAATATGAAAATGATCAATACCTCCCAACCCTACCAGGAAGTCGCATTCTTTTCTCTTAACTCCACATCTGCCCGAAATGGCAGCCCCCAGTTCCACACTTGTGGGCTGCAGTATCTTTGGTCAGTGGTTGTGTCAGAAAGGGCATCTGGCATAAAAACAACTGCCAAATCCTTGGGCAAGTTTGTTTGCTGTGACCCCTGAGATAGGGAGCAGCTGGTGGGGGGAATAAATTATTGTCATTACTATTTTAAGGAAATCTCAACACTTTTTTTTCTAATTTTTATACATTTTTACTATTTTTAACCAGTTACTTTAAACAACCTTTTGTTATTTTGATCATAATTTAGGTAATTGATAGCGGTTACGTTTCTTGTTCTTAGCTGTTTTTCAATTTAATTGTCTGTTTTTGCTATTTTGTTTTAAACTCAGTGTTTAAACTGTTTTGTTCCTAGTCTGTTTAAGTAATGTCCAGCTCTAAATTTTTTCTACAACACTCTCTCCTCTTCTAGGTGCTGATACCCATCTCTCTTTTTGTGTCAATTGAAGTAGTCAAAATCTGCCAAGTGTACTTCATCCATCAGGACTTGGATCTGTACGACGAGGAGACAGACTCTCACCTGCAGTGCAGAGCACTTAATATCACTGAGGATCTGGGCCAGATGCAATACATCTTCTCTGACAAGACTGGCACGCTGACGGAAAACAAGATGGTGTTCCGACGCTGTACAGTGGCCGGGGTGGAGTACTCCCATGATGCAAATGGTGAGACAAGCCAGCCAACTCCCACAGACACACACCCCTCAGTGGAAACAGTGAGTCCTAGTGACTTCTTTTAAGTCATGAGTGTGTTTGTATGTGTGTTGTGTAGCCAAAAGAATTGCCATGTATCAGGAAATGGATTCAGAGGAGGAAGAATGTATGTCTCGAGGTGGCACTCTGCCCAGGCGGGACAGCATAAACAGCCACCAGAGTGCCCGCGTAGTGCTGCGCTCTCATAGCACCAAGTCTCACCGCAGGACAGGCAGCAGGGCGGAGGCCAAGCGAGCCAGCATTCTGTCAAAGCACACGGCCTTCAGCAGCCCCATGGTCCGTTCATTTCACTGTTCCATCATCCACCGTCATAAGCTGTGTGCTTTCCATTAATAACCTCTCTGATGTTGCAGGAGAAGGATGTCACCCCTGACCCTCAGCTCCTGGACAAAGTCAATGAATGCAGCAGTCAGATGGACTTCATGCGCTTCCACAGCCAGCCCATGTCCCAGCTGCCCTCTGACCTCTCTGACATCATGGATTTCTTTATCGCTCTCACCATCTGCAACACAGTGGTGGTGTCTTCCCCCAGTCAACCCAGGCACAAGGTAAAGATCAACACTTCCCTTTCCCGTGTTTAGTTTGTGTGTACCATTCATTGTGTTTATTTATTGTAAATCCTGTTTCTGTTTGATATGGGAGGAGGCTGATTGGCATGATGCTCAGGCATTTAGCTAGAGGGACGTCAGGGCATCTTTTTGCCACCCTGATCTCTTTACGACACCTCGTGGACGCGCCTATATAAATACACGAGGCTGCACGCAGCCATTGATTATGCCCGACGAGCTGCTCTGGAGTCAGTCTACACAGATGACGTCGCACCAACAGGAAAAGGAACAAGGACAACTTCCATAATCTAAAGCAGGGGTCACCAACCTTTTTCAGACTGAGAGCTACTTTCGGGGTATCAAGTAACACGAACGGCTACTTGTTTGATACAATTTGCTTGGCTCACCTTGAATTATAGTATTATTAATAATAATAAATTTATACATATGAATATTTGACTCCCTGATTACATCTCAATGTTAAAGACTCTTTATTATAATCATAATTTACTGTGGAAGATATGATCAATTATTATTAATAATAAGTTATTTAAACTTTGTGCAGCAGAATTTGATTCCAGAGTTCCCAGTTTGAAACCCTTTTGGAGCTCTTTATGTGACAGGAGTGTGGATAGTTGTTTGTGTTTCTGTGATGATCTGCAGACCTGAGAAAGGCTCCAGGCCCCACCTTCCCGATTAGAAACAAGGACATAATGGATGGATGATGCATCCTTTAAAGACCGGTAACGTCATAGCGATGCACTGAGGGCCAAATTATTAAGGTTCCTTCAAATGTGACCAACAAATGGGTCCTCATTTTCCCCCAATCTGGGGTACTGGTCTAGTGTATCCTGTGGGCTGACTGGAAATTTTTTATTTTTTTTTTGCCTGTAATGGTGGACGAAGGGAGAGGATGGGAGTATAGTTTCAAATAAAAATCTGGCAGTGCAAAAATTGAAAGTTAAAAGCAGTTATGTTGTTAGGCAACAAGCTCATATTGCAGGTCCCTTAGTTCTTCTTCTTTTGCCTCTGTGCTACTTTTGTTAATATTTTGCTAATTTTGATCTTCATTGCTTCTGTTTAGCACGATCATAGTTGATGGGTGACAGGACATAGGCCGGGGTAAGGGCGGGAATAAAGCTGAAGGATGAGGGGAGGAGTTGGGTGAATGGAGTTGAAGAAATTTTGTAATTGATCAACTGAATGTTTGATGCAGTTTAATATTTTACACTTTCTGTTCATTGCAGCAGTAAGTTTAAAACAGAGTTGGTGTGTGTATGTTATCAGTGTTCTTTCTGTCTGTATAAACAAAAGTGAGTTACGTTCTACGTCTGACGTAAAACGTACCACCTTCAGGGGTTTTATGAGACATGTGGACAACTTTGATCTCTTTTGGGAGAGAAGACATCTAATCAAGTCTGATGGACTGACTCTGAATCGATCTGGAGCTGAGCTGTAGCTTCAAACATGAAGTATTTCCAGAACCAAGTTCAGGCTGGAAACAATAGAAAACAACAGGAGAGTGATCAGCTGATGTTTGAGGCTGAAGGACAGCTGGAGCAAACTGAGACACCGATGGAACACAACGTTCAAATTGCTGATAAGGAGACAACGGCTGCAGAACCAGAACCACAGAGAGAGGAGTTACTTCAACCTGCTGAACCGGAAGAACTGGATTTATCATCCTCACAAACAGAGGAACCTGCAACTGGAGAACAACTGACCACTTCTTCTTCTCAACCAGAGGAACCCAAACCATCAACTGAGAACAGAGGATGGGATGAAAATG
>JARVJO010000227.1:27320781-27339853 GCA_031762555.1 Cynodonichthys magdalenae
ATACAAGCAATTGGAGCTTAAAATACATTAATTAAATACAGCTGGTTCAGTAATTTTACTTTGATTGCTGCAGGGTCATCAGCAAATGTAGATTACTTCACATTATTAAATATTTGTATTTGTCATAAAATAAACTGAAGTAATTACTGCATCATGACAATTGTTAAAAATACGATTACTCGAATAATCGATAGATTTATCGATTACTAAAATAATCCTTAGCTGCAGCCCTAATTTATATAAATCCAGGAGGGGACAAATTAACAAAATTAAAAGACAAAAAAAGGAATAAATAAAAGATATGGACAAATGGATACATAATAACAATGAATACATATGATGATTTAGAATCTAAAATATATGATGTGGATGATAGGATTGAGTCAAAAATTTTTTCCTGTAATTAAAGACTGTAAATATTACAATGTAGAGCAATTTAATAATGTTAAAATAACAAATGGTGATCTATCTATTATTCGTATTAATCGTTAAAGTATAAATGTAAATTTAACTAACATAACAGATTATTTAAAATACTTAAATATAACCTTTAGTGTAATAGCACTCTCAGAAACATGGTTAAATGATGATAACATAAATGATCATATGAACAGAAATAATAAAAGAGGTGGTGGTGTGGCTCTATTTATTAATAAGGAAATAAAATGTAAAATAGTTAATAAAATGTCAAAAATTAAAGATAATATTATGGAAATAATAACAATAAAAATAATAAATAAGAGTTCTATAAATATATTAATAAGCTGTGTAGATCGATCACCAGACTCCAACATAGAGATATTCACTGATAAAATCATGGAGCTATTAGAAAAGACTTCTAACAAAACAATTTTTGTGTGTGGTGACTTTAATATTGACTTAGGAAACAAAACAGATACAAATATTGGTACATTTATAAATTTAATGTACAGTTTGAACCTTTGTCCGTTGATATCAAAACCTACAAGAATCACAACCCATAGTGCTACAACAATTGATAATATTTTCACAAATATAACAAACAAAGAGATAATGGGTGGTCTTTTGATTACTGTTGATCACTTACCAGTTTTCACAATTTATAAAAACGATCAAAGTAGCACAAAAGTAGATACAATTACAAAAAAATAATATACACATCAAAAAAGCTTTGGATAAATTAAAAGATGATTTAAAAAGCAAAACTGGAAGTATGTGTATGTTGATGTTAACAAAGCATATGATGTGTTTATGAATGTTTTAGAAAATCTGTATAAAAAGAACTGTGTGCAAAACAATTATACAAAGAGAAATACTGTTGACAAGCCATGGATGACAAAATGATTAAGAAATGCTTGTAAAAGAAAAAAGAATTACTTATATTCATGCTTTTTGAAATTGAGAACAAAAAAAGCTAGTATAAAAACAAGTTGGTTTGGATTATAAGAAAGCATAAAAAGGAATATATTTCAGTGATTTATTAAATAAAAGTAACTGTGATATGAGGGCAACATGGTGAGTAATGAATAGTGTGCTGAAAAATCACAAAGTAAATTCAGGCATTCCACAGTACTTTGTAAAAGATGACAATGAAATCTATGATCTCAATGAAATAGTAAATAGATTTAATCATTTTTTTGTGAATATTGGTCCAAGTCTTGCAGCTAAAATACCAAAAGTAGATAAAAAGGTGACTCATACAGTCATGGGTTGTACCAACAGTATTTTTCTAGATGGAACTGATAAGGAAGAAATAAGGAATATTGTAAAAAATCTTGCTGATAAAAGGTGAAAAGACTGGGTGGACATGGATATGATCTTTGTTAAGGATATAATGGACTATGTTATTGATCCATTTACATATATGTATTTATCATTCTCAACTGGTATATTTCCAGAAAACATGAACATAGCCAAGGTACTCCCTCTCTTCAAAAATGATGAGTATGTTTTTACAAATTATCAGCCAATATCCTTGTTGCCACAGTTTTAAAAGATTTTGGACCAGAGTAGATGTATTTATGAATAAGCAGGATATATTAAATAGCAGTCAATATGGGTTTATGGCTAAAAAATTCTACATCAATGGCTCTAATGGAATTGATTGAACAAATAGTAACAGCTGTTGACCAAAAGCAGTATTGTGTTAGTATTTATGTTGATCTAAAGAAAGCCTTTGACACAACTGATCATACTATTCTTCTTGAAAAACTAAATAAAGATGGTATAAAAGGTCCAGCATTAAAGTGGGTATCTAGTTATTTGGAAAACATGAAACAGTTTGTTCAAATAAATGATGCAAGATCTGAACTCCATCACATGTGGAGTTCCTCAGGGTTCTGTACTTGGACCAAAGTTATTTGTTTTATATGTGAATTATTTGGTAAATGTGTCAGGACTTCTTAAATGTGTATTATTTGCAGATGACACTACATTTTTTTTGTTTGGGAAAAGATATAGAAAGATTGTTGGATACGATGCAAACAGAATTCGTTAAAATACAAACTTGGTTCAAACTAAATAAATTATCAATGAATTTGGATAAAACTAATTATATGATATTCAGTAATAGAAAGAGACATATCAATGTTCCATTTAGAGTTGATGTTTAGATCTGTAGAATCAGTGAGGTGATGTTTTTGGGTGTTATTGATGAAAAGCTGACACGGAGAGCTCACATAAATCACTTGAGAACAAAAATAGCCAAATCTATTGCAGTACTATACAAAGTAAGGGACTAATAATGACAAAGCTTTGTTTATGTTATATAATGTAATCATTGTTCCACACTTGATTTAGTGTATTGAAGTCTGGGGGAAAGCATGCAGGACAGTTTCAATCCCATCTTTATTTTAAAGAAAACAGCCGTAAGAATTATTACCAAAAAACATTAGTCACCCATCAAATATACTATTTTGTCAATTAAAATTATTGAAATTTTATGAGTTTGTTGATTATAATATTTTGCAGGTCATCTATAAGGCTCATAAAAATGTATTACCTTTATATATTCAATTAAATTTTGTTAAGAGAGTAAGTAATTATAATCTTAAGGGGCTAGAGATGTTCGTAAAACCCAAAATACGAAAAAAATTTGAAGGACTGATGTACTTCAGTACAAGGAATAAGACTGTGGAAAAATCTGGAAAGTGATTATAAAAATGTTTGCTCAATAAATTTGTTTAAGAGAATGTTAAAAGTTAGGTTGTTAAAGTATAAATTTGTATAATTTGTGTTCAGAAGAGCTGCTGTTTGGGAAGGAGCTGAAGTTTCTTTGTTATGTTTTGTTATTTGAAGATTATTATGGTTTAGGTGATTATTTTTATATATGTATGTGTACACATGTATTATTATTATTATTTATTTTTAAAGGGAAAAGGGGCAGATATTAAGATTTTTTTTCTTCTTTCTGCTGCCTTTCATTTCCTTTTATTTGATTGTATTTGTTTTTTTGTTTTAATATTTTTTATTTAAATGAATACATTTTACTACTACTACTACTACTACTACTACTACTATAGGCAGTTGCTGCAGATAAAATAAGCCCTATGTTAAATGTTGGGATACAGTTCTGATTTGATTTGAGCTGTGTGACTGGGGTCTGTATAATATTCCTGTTGACTGCTGATATGAACCACAAATGATTGATTAAAACCCCACATGGTTCATCGGCTCATTGAACACAATGTTGCACATCAGCCGTGGTGAACATTCAAATGATCACAGCTTTTTTAAGTTGCATCTGCTTCAGGTTTGAATTTATTCTATGCTTTGTTTGGAGATGATTGCATAGAGGAATAACTTGTTTAATTAAAGGAAGGCATATCACCCACCACCTTTTATACCAGAGTTTTAAACCAAAACATATTTTGTTGAGAATGACAGTTGCAGCTTTTTTGATCAGGTTTTTAAAATCACCTTAAAATATCCCCTGATCATGTGCAGTGTGTTAGCTCATTAGTATGTGTTGCGATGACTATCAGCTACTGCCACATCAAATTGTAGCTTTAGACATTTTTGTGTTGTTAAAGTAGATTTGCTGTGACAAACCATATTGAATTGAATTGACAAATTAAGTTAATGTTACTGATGTACAGCCAATGATTATTTGGAGTTTTTTGAGAAGAAATGTATCCAGTGTTTCATGAGATCTTTTGCTAACAGACAGACAAGGTTGACTCCAACAGTAAATGGTAAATGATTTGAACTTGTATAGCACCTTATCTAGTCCTGTTGGACTCCAAAGCGCTTTTCACTTCAATCATTGGAACAGGGTATCGAACCGGCAACCCACCGGTTAAAGGACGACTCCCCTAACCATTCTGCCGCAGCCGCCCCAAAAACTGCCAGAGATTAGAAAAAAGATCTGTGTAATGTGTAGCACCCAAAGAATGTGTTGCAGATAACTATTATCTACTACAGTTACAAGACATCGGCCTTACAGTGTTTCAGCAAACATGAGTTGACAGGGTTTGTTCATCTGCATTATTATGACCCCCTCACGCGAATATGAAGAGGGGGCTCCATCCAAAGAGGGGGTGTCTAGACATGCAAAAATGCTTATAACTCAGAAACTGTTCAACATAGGAGCTTCAGATCTTTTGGTTGCTTAGCTCTGATGAAGGGCTAACCATCAGGCCCACCAATCAGTGCCCCTATCCCCCGGACCCCCACTTTATTTGAAAAATGGGTGTTTGTTCATATAAAACTGCTTAAATCATCCTTTTTCACCCACCCAATCCCATGATGCATTGTGGGTGAAAGCTGTCTGACTGGAAATAGCTGTAAGAACATTTTCATATTTCTCTTTTTCCTTGACACAAAATTAACTTAGAATGTTTTTAAGCAGGAATGTAGCACTGGAGAACTCAAATAAATACTTGCTTTGTCAATATTTTGCTTAATTACAATTTTACTCCAACATTTCAGACATGATTATGGACGCTCCTCAGCTCAGCTGACTGCTTCCTGCTGAAGACAACGCGAGCACGCGCACACACACAAAAACAACAGCGCGAGGCGGGCCAACTCCAAATAAAAGTGATCATTTCCACTCTGCTTGCCAGGGGTGTACTGTTATACAAATTTACAGAGGTGCGTCGATGTGTTTCGGGGCCGATGGGCTGCTGGTGGTTTGGCCAGAAGAGGTGCTGGCATGCTCTGCCTCGTGGTCACAGCAGCACATGCTTGTTTTGCGGAACCACGATAACTTGCCTCCAGCTGATCTGCTCAAAGTGCAGCTGGTCGGCCGCAGAGCAGACTTCTGAACACTACAGATTATGAGCAGCACACACAAATTGTCCCTGCTAAAACCATATAGGCAACAGTAATTACCTGATTGTCTCTCAATCAACAGAGAGATGTGCGGTGCTGTGGCTTCTTCCTCTGTGGAACAGCGCCTGTCAATCACCAGGGGCCCAACAAGCAAGGGTGGCCGAGAGGGGCTATTCCCAACCCAAATTTGGTGGCCTCACCAGTTTTATTTTTGCTTTGTGCTCATTTTAATTACGCCTACCTATTTAGGACTAGTAAAACCATACATATATAAAAAAAATGTTTTTGCAAAATTTATAGTTAGAAAAACTTGTAAAAAAACTTTTTTTAACTTGGTGCGTGCGGGGGTCATTGTTACCGCTATATGGTATCTAGTTAGAATTAGTATTATTATTATTGTAATTTATTGTATGAAGAAGGTTGTGTAATTTCACAGAAGCATTTTTTTTGTTTTCTGTGTACATAAAGATTTAGTAGTTTTGCTTGTTAGAAGATTCAAAGTATTCATTGTTTTTTACTGTGAATTGTGAAGTCATGTTAACATTCAACATAATGGGAGGTTTTAACAAAGTGTGCTTATTGTATTATATTTTGTGTGGGGTCCACTGTGTCCCCTTCCATTATCTTAGGGGGCCGGTTGCCCCCCCTGTAAGAATTTCACGACATGTAGTCAATTTAATTTATATAACTCCAGCTTACATCAAGAGCTATTTCAGCAGAGGCAGAAATCCGATCGATCGGCCACTGATCAATATCGGACGATTTTTGTGAAAAAGTATGTGATCGTTTTTCGATAAATGCCTTCCATTGCTGATCACAAAAAACGATAATCTGGCAGAGGCTGTGTGTGCAGCAGTCAGTGTAGTGTCCCCTCCCCCTTTCACCCTGCTCCCGGCCTCGTGCACCTGTGCAGTTCGGAAGAAATTGCACAGGTGCGTAGAAGAAACAGATCATAAACACCGTCTGTGAGAGTGATTTAAACACGCAGAGCAGCAACAGTCAGACGGCAGTTAACACAGCCCGCACTTGCCAACACAGCAGTAGCACTCATGGTAGCCAGCAGTAGCACTCATAACTAAACCAATTGATTTACAGTCAATCCATCTGATCGGTATCGGTGATCGGTAGTGATCAACACTCAGAAGTGATCTGTGTTGGAATTGGCAGCATAAAACCTGATTGGAGCATCCCTACTGAGCATCATACAACACCACTCATCATCAGTTTGTGCCTCCTAGTAATGGCACCACTCCAAACAACCTGCTCAGCTTTAGTGCCACAGCTTATGCATAGATGGTGACCCCTTAACCTGGTGGATAAGAGTCATTAAGACTTGGGGGATGTACTTAGCCCAATACCTGTGACTTGATGACAAGTCATCGGGTTTTCTATTGCTTGTTGCACAAAACAACTTTCACATGTTATTTTAACTAATTGTTAGATGCTCCAGAAACTACCTGGTAACATTAGGTTTTGCTATATGAATGGCTAAAATAGCACAAAATATACAAAAATAAACTGCAAAAATCTGTAGGAAAAGTCCAATAGGAAAACGATAGTATGAATGCTGACTCAGCATTTTCATAAAAATGGCAGCCTGTCAACCATTAGATAAGTCTGTTTCTTTCAAGACTGTATTCTTTGTCAAAATATATGTTTTCACATTAGTCATTTAAAAAAAATATCAATTAGGGTTAAGACCTAAACTAGAACTCAGATTCTGTGTGGTCACATGTTTCTGTAACATGACTCTTCCTGTTTGTGCAAAGAGCTGAGGTAGCACCAAATATGTTTGACTTTAGCAGACACCATGGTGGAATCTCTTAATTGAGTGCTTCGTGATTTATTCCTTGAAAATATATTTTTTTACCATGATTTATTTAGTAAGATGTGGATTACCTTGTATGACTGGATGTTTAAACATCACATTAATCCAAGTCCTTTCTACATCCTAATATTTTGATAGAACAAATCAACTCATGCAGCAGTGTTTCTTGGTCTCCATCCAGTGAAAGCACGCTGCTATGTGAGGTGGATAATTTATTTATTTCACAAGCCTGCTCAGAGGTTCCCTGCTGTTCATTAGAAGCAGGAAGTTCATCACAACAAGGCAGCTCAGCTTCACAGAAATATGAGTCTCCTGATAACTTATCCTCCTACGCTGAATAGAGACTTTTTAATGCACTAGTGGAGATGAGCACTCCCATTTTTGTTCTGGCGTGCTTTCCAGCTGGCATCACCCACCTGTTCTGACATGATGCTGGGATCACAAAATGATTTATAAACTTTGTCTTCCATTATGAGGACATTGCAACCTTTTTACATTAAGAGGAAGCTGATAGTTCATCATATTTAGGTCCAATTTTTCACATCCATGATGCTCAGGAGAGAGGAGAGGCTCTACTAACATTGATCTCACATGAGCATCACCACTTTGTATCTCAGTTTGGTAACTTTAATGACCAATGGGTGCATCTCCATTCAAACATCTCTGTTTTGCTTTACCATTGGATAAAAACAACCAGTTAGTGACAGCCAAGTTGGGCCTCCACATATTACAATTCACCATAATGGCAACTTTCATGCAAGGGAGTTGCTCATTGTCTCGTTAATAACATGGCACATGGAGGTGCTTGAAGTACACTATGATCTCTTGGTGCTTAGAGGTTAGTGTGATTTGTGATGTAACTTTAGTCCTTCTCCTTCTTCAGAGTCCTGTTCAATAAGTTTAAATTTTTTATTTTTTGTTTGAATTGCTTATTTATTTATTTGGCAGTATGATCGATCAGTGGTGTCTTACAGAAAGAAGGTCCTTGATCCCTGGTTCGGACTGGGTCTGTGTGCAGTTCCCATGTTTTCCTTGTACTTGCTTGGGTTTTCCCTGGTTACTCTGGTTTCCTCCCACAGACTCCTCCAACATTCATGTTAGGTTGCCTTCAGACCCCTGCCTCACTTGCAAAAGAGATCTATGATCTCAGTGGGATTTGCTTGGTTAAATAAAAAATAAATACATGAAATAATTGTTGTAAATTAAGAAATGTTTCCAATCAAATTATCAACTATAGCAGATACACATGTGGACAAAATTGTTGGTGCCCCACGTTTAATGAAAGAAAAACCCACAATGGTCACAGAAATACCTACAGCAGAATTTAACAAAAGTAATAATAAATACAAAATTCTATAAAAATGAACAAATGAAAGTCAGACATTGCTTTTCAACCACGCTTCAACAGAATAAAAAAAAAAAATCAAACTCCTGAAACAGGCCTGAACAGAAATGATGGTACCTCTGAAAATAGTGACCAAAGGGACATGTTAATTCAAAGTGTTCCTACTAATTAGCATCACATGTAGGCCTGGGCGAATATTTGATCGTGATTATTGATTGAGAAAATTTTCAGGTCTATTACGTTGATCAGCTGTCAGAGTGCAGGTGAACTCACTTCACTTGAAACTCCTCAGACTGAAGAAGTCTCTTGGAGTAGAGACAAAACGTTTCAATAAAGAAGAACCCGTCCAGAGGACCTACTTATTTTATATTTTTGTTAAAGGTAAAGGTTATAAAACTAAATCCAAGCAGCTTGATGTTCCTGTGACTGCAGTTGCACATATTATTCAGAAATTTACAATTTAAGAATTATGAGACTGTAGCCAAACCTCCTTGGACATGGCCGCAGGAGGAAAATTGATGACAAATCAAAGAGACAGATAATACAAATGGTAACAAAAGAGCCCAGAAAAACTTCTAAAGAGATTGAAGGAGAGCTTCAAGCTCAAGGAACATCAATGTCAGATCTCACCATCCATCATTGTTTGAGCCAAAGTGGACTTAATGGAGGACGACCAAGGAGGACATCATTGTTGAGAATAAATCATTAAAAAGCCAATCTGGAATTTGCTAAACTACATGTTGACAAGCCACAAAGCTTCTGAGAGAATGTCCTCTGGACAGATGAGACAAAGATACAACTTTTGGGCAAGACACATCAGCTCCAAATTCACGGAGGAAAAAATAAAGCATATGAAGGAAAGAACACTGTCCCAACTGTGAAACATGGAGGAGGCTCTGTTATGATCTGGGGCTGCTTTGCTGCATCTGACTCAGGGTCTCTTGAATCTGTGCAGGGTACAATGGAATCTCAAGACTATCAAGGGATTCTAGAGAGAAAAGTGCTGCCCAGTGTCAGAAAGTTTGGTCTCAGTCGCAGGTCATGGGTCTTGCAACAGGATAATGACCCAAAACACAGCTAGAAACACCCAAGAATGGCTGAGAGGAAAACATTGAACTATTCTGAAGTGGCCTTCTATGAGCCTGACCTAAATCCTATTAAGCATCTTTGGAAGGAGCTGAAACCTGCCGTCTGGTAAAGGCAGCCTTCAAACCTGAGACAACTGGAGCAGTTTGTTCATGAGGAGTGGAGCCAAAATACCTGCTGAGAGCTGCAGAAGTCTCATTAACAGTTACAGGAATTGTTTGATTGCAGGGATTGCCTCAAAAAGTTGTGCAATAAAATTTTAAGTTAAGGGTACCAACATTTCTATCCAGGCCTGTTTCATGAGTTTTATTTTTATTTTTTTAATTTTGTTGAAGCATGGTTGAAAAGCAATGTCTGACTTTCATTTGTTCATTTTCACAGAATTTTTTTTATTACTTTTATAAGATTCTAGTTATTTCTGTGACCATTGTGGGTTTTTCGTTCAGTAAACGAGGCGTACCAACAATTGTGTCCACGTTTGCGTAAAGGTCTACACACACATGTTAAAATGCCAGATCTCTGTGATGTAAAAAAAAGACAAATCTTGAAATGTCATTTTATAACTTTTCCCATCTTTATTTACATATCTTCTGTACAATTCAACTGAAAATTTGTTACTTTAAGAAAAAGTAGCTTAAATTTGCACAATGTGTTACTATTTTAAGTACCTTTTGATTTATTATCGCTTTGTATTTTTAGGTATACACCTGCCTTCAATTAAAGTCACTCTGAAATAAAATTTAGTTGTCCTTTCATGACCTTTATTCAGTTGTATACAGAGAGCTCCCAAAGCATAAAAAGGAACCTATTGTTGAAAGGTATCAATCATAAAAAAAGGTTACAATAACATTTCTTCAGCATTTTACCAGCTCCTGTGCACAGTGAAGACAGAAGTGGACATTACAAAGAAGTGGATGTCCTTTCAAAATTGATGAAAAGACCAGATGGAAACTGATCAAGGAGGCTTCAGAAAGACCTACAGCAACACCTGAAGGAAATACATGTTCTGACAAGTATTTGAGATGTTTTCATGTGACAATAATCTCCTGTGTTCTTCATGTGTTTAAATTATTGGACAGGGTTGCAAGATGGAAGACTTTTCTTAAAGGCTTGGCTGAATTTAGCAGAAGAAAAATAGATAATGTCTCCCAAAACCCAGTGGAAAGATGTGTACTATTCTGATAAATTCAAAGTCAAACCTTTAATTACAATTTCAAATGATACAATTGGCTCAAGACTCCACCATCTCTACATGGTGGTAGCAGCATCATGCTGTGGGGTTGCTTCTCTTCTGCTGGAACTGAATGGTTATTGTTTTAAATGCTTCAAAATATCTGTCAATTTTAGTTCAGAACAGTCATGTGTCTGCTAGAAAACAAAGTGAAGATGTCCTGACTCATCTCAATAGTCCAGGTAGAAAAGCAACTATGTCAACTACTGAAACTGTGCCTGGAGTCAGCCTACTTCAGATATGGGGGGCAATATTATAGGCAGAAACATGGGTGTGCTATGGGCTTCCCAGTTTCCCCTATTGTTGCAAACCTGTACATGGAGGAGGTGGAAAAGAGAGCTCTGATGTCCTTTTCAGGGACACCACCGAGTCATTGGTTCATGTATGTTGATGACACCTGGGTTAAAATTAAATCCCAGAAAGTCCAACATTTCACTGATCACATCAACTCTGTAGATAAATATATAAAGCTCACACAAGAAGATGTAAGAGATGGCAGGTTGGCGTTCCTGGACTGTGACGTCTCAGTCTCTGATGGAGGATGGTTGGAAACTGACATGTATCGCAAACCCACCCACACAGACCAGTATTTGTGGTTTGACTCCCATCACCCACTGGAACACAAGTTAGGAGTCATCAGGACTCTGTACCACAGAGCAGACAGTGTCCCCACAAACCCAGGAGTCAGAGAGAAGAAGTCAAACACAAGAAAGGCCCTGGAGCAGTGTGGTTATCCTAACTGGGTTTTCCTCAAAGCAAACAAGAAACCCGAACAGGACTCCAGCCAGCCACCAGGTGAAAAGGAAGATCCCAGGCAAGTAGTCACTCCATATGTTGCGGGAGTTTCAGAGAAACTGAGACGTTTATTCTCTAAACATGACGTCCCAGTGGCTTTTAACCCCAAAGATCCAGTCCCCTGGCACAAACAGAGTAATGTTGTGTATGCGGTTAAGTGCCTGAAAAAAAGAAAAAAATTAAAATCTGAAAGGACCAAGCCAAAGTGTAGTCCCAAAGATCTGAAGGGTGACCAGAAGAGGGCAAGAAACCAGGATTGTCCCCTTTCTTTACCCCTTGTAGCTGCTCCTTGTGGTTCAGCATCACATTTCTTGTTTTCATCTTTTTCGTTTTCTTTCGGCTGTTCTCTCCTCAGGGGTTGCCACATCGAGTCATCCTCCTCCGTCTCACTCTGTCCTCACTTTATCTACCTCCATGTCTCCTCTAACTGCATCCATATCTCTTCTCACCATTTTCGATCGATCAAAGAGTAACCTATTCATCCTTCAGAGGAGGATATTTGGTGTTTTAAATTATTTTACGTTTAGTAAAAATAAATTGCCGCAGCGATGCCAGCATTTGTGTGCCGTCCAAGCTGGGGTGTTATTAATGAGATTACATGGCTGACAGTCAAGTGGGCTGGCTTGTGCTTCTGTGTTAGAGGCCCATAAAGCCAATCTGTTTGTGACTGCCCCCCCCCCTGCCAGAGAGAGGACCAAGAGTCCTCTCAGCAGCTCTGTATTACCAAAACACCATAACTAACACCTTAAGCATCTCAGATTCAGCAACATGTTTGTTTGGTCAAATAATTGAAATCGATTGATTATATTTGTAAGATGAGGTGGAAATCTTTCTGCTAGCTTAATGGAGCTTGAAGATGTGGTGAAATATATTTAGATTCAGTGTGTTTGGTGTAAGGACAGATGATTTTCATGTTTCTATTGAAGCCATTTAGTTCTAAAGTGACAAATTTTGTGCAAATTCTCAAAAATTTTTCATCTTCACCCCTCTATCTTGATTTTATGTTTTTTAGGCAGCTCTAAAGGGAAACGCCAGAAGAAGATAGTCTGCAGGACCCAGAACTACCTGAACCTGTACGCTGCAGATGGCCTTCGCACACTGTGCATCGCAAAAAAGGTAAACGGGAATTTATCTGAAATCCTCTGAAGTGCTGAACAAGTGCCTTCTGTCATTAAATGGCTTCAGAGCCCAATGGAGAGAGAGTGTCTCTTTTTTTTTTCTTGTTTTTGGCCGACTGCATTTGTAGCCCAGCACAGATGATCACATGGAGCAGCTTGTCCAAAAGTAACATTCTTCGTGACTCAGCTGCAATCTGTGCCTCGTTCCCAGGCTGTTAATTTATGCTCTCACAAGCTAGACTTGTTATATTCCAGCTTGTGCGCAGATCATCACCAAAGCCAAGTGATAAAACACCTTGTCAGGGTCTCACATTCTGTTGTCTTCCTTTGCTGTGGAGAAAGAAGCTGCCCTACTGTTCGTTTTTTTTTTTCCCCCTCCCCTCCCGTCAGCACTCAAACAGATGAAGCTTTAACTGTGTGCGTGCAATCTTTTGTGTTTATGTGTCAGGTTTTGAGCAAAGAGGAGTATGCCTGCTGGCTGCAGCGTCACTTGCAGGCGGAGACGGCCATTCAGGGGAGAGAGGAGCTGCTCTTTGAGTCGGCCTTGAGACTGGAGACAAACCTTCATCTTTTGGGTAATTTAATCATTTAAATTACTGGAGTGTCATCACTTATAATGTTTTACTTTTCTTTGATTCTACTTTAACAGATATGTTTATACTGGATTTAAATTGTGTTTATTATAAAAAGAAGTATTTAACATTTTTACTGTGCTCTGACCCACAGGAGCAACTGGCATCGAGGACCGGCTGCAGGACGGCGTCCCTGAAACGATTGCTTCGCTGCGGAAGGCCGGCCTGCAGATATGGGTGCTGACAGGAGACAAACAGGAAACGGCCATCAACATTGCATACGCCTGCAAGCTGCTGGACCCCGAGGAGGAGATCCTGACTCTGAATGCTGACTCTAAGGTGACCTGCAGCTCACAGAAACTCCTCACCCGTGACCATCCAGGACCCTTATAGTCAGAGTAGAAACATTTCAAAGCTTCATGATACACAAAAGTTAAACATCGCATGGGTTATCTGGTACAGTAAATACAGAGAATTAACAACAAGAATGTACTAAATAATAAAAATAATACAAATATTAGTCTAAGCAGACACTGTGTAGCTCTGAAATGTTTTGATATGCTGTTCAGGCAGTATCAACAGATGTCACTGTGTCCTGATGTTGACCCCCCTCCCCCCACATTCTGAACCTTTTATCTGTACCAGGAGTCGTGTGCGCTGCTGCTGGAGGAGAGTTTACACTACATTCAGGCCAAATTCCTCTGCAGCTCCGGAGTGCAGTCCACCAAGGCCTTCCAGGCCAACTTTCCCCCCTTTGAAATGTACCCCCCCTCCTCTTCATCGTCTTCATCCTCCCACACTGCTCACTTCTTGGTGCACCGGCTGGGCCTGGTGATTGATGGGCGCACCTTGGCCTACGCCCTGGACAAGAACTTGGAGGATAAGTTTTTGGCTGTGGCTCGGAGCTGCCGCTCGGTCCTGTGCTGCCGATCTACACCGCTACAGAAGAGCATGGTGGTCAAGCTGGTGCGGAACAAGCTGAAGGTCATGACCCTGGCCATAGGTAAGCACTAGGAAGCCCCACAACACAAATTTAGGTTTCAATGAAGCCAGGCTTTATTTGCACAACAGCCTCCCAATTTACTAAATAAAAAAATAACTGATCTAACCAAGTAAAAAGTGTTTATTCTTGTGCTTTTTAATGTCAATGATAACAAATGGACTGTACTGATGAGCAGTGGTGGGCACCACTAATTCAAAAGTTAGTTGCACAAGTTCTAAAGGGCTTATACCCAATGAAACTTAGCGGAAGCTAAATCTAAAGTGCAAAACTGACTCGGAGTTCACCAGAGTAGATTCCAGTGATAACATGAGTCGTACTTGCACAACACTGCCAACTAGAGGCAGAACAGTTTATTTTCACAGCATTGCACATGACGCCACAATTTTAGGAGAGGATTTGTTGAAACAGACTTTTGGCTCATGATGTTGAATAAATAGTTGTTGTGGATTGCTAGTTCTGCTGCTTTTTGGTCATTTTCTTATGTTTATGGTAGGGCTTTGGCAAGAAAGCATGCAGGATATAATTTTTAACTTTTTATTGGAGAACTGAAGCAATGCATTCTGGGTACAGAACAGATTGGTGACGGGAAGCAAAAACACGCAGAACAGGAAACCGTCTTCACTTCAAAATAAGAGCATGAACCTATATGTGTGTGTAGCTTGGGTTATACTTCAATACGATGCAAGACAGCGGGTCGGTGGCTGAAAATGCTGTCATTCCAAAGCTCGTAAAAGTACATAAACAACAATAACGATTGCTGGATATTGTTTTTTTTTTTTTTTCACTCAACAATCAACGTTGTGTTGGGTGAAGAGTCCCCAGAGGAATTACTTTTTTTTTTTTTTTTCTGTTAACAGTGATGATGGAAAAAAGACGTCACGTGAACATCAGCTCACATTCAATAGGATCAAACCAGCTGCTGTTCTAGCTATTTTAACAACTGGCTTCAGAAAAAAAATCATTTTAAATAAAATAAAATGAAAAAAGAGCTGCTCTGGACCAGCTCCTCAACGCTGTGTTGTTCATGAACAAACTCGCCCACATGTCCCTCACTGTGTTTGCGTGATTATGGGCAGACGTCCAATGCGCTGTTGTGTTTAAAAAATGGTTAAAAAGCCTTCTACCCGGAACCATCGGAGAGGAGGTACAGACTGTACGGCTGAGTGTGGTTCTGTGTGGTTGGAACCTGGAGACACACTTTGACTGAGCCGCAGCAGGCACACAGGTGGAGAAGGTGAAGAAGGTGGATTGGGAGTGTTGCTCAGTGACGTAGCTTCAATTTCTTCCTGCCACATAAACACAAAGAATTGTGGAGACTCTCTCTTAAATGAAAACCGTCACCCAGAAGGACGGTCAGCCAGAGTTTATAACTCTGTGAACAATCAGACATCTGAGGGGGCACCGTTTCTGTACTTTTGTTATCATTGTATTGACCACAGACAGCTTCCTCCCTCCATTGTTGACGATATTGATGATCAAAATTTGATGAAATAAGTGGTACTGCATCGTTGTGAGTTTAGATGACTTTCTTCTTCCATTGTTGAAAATAATGACAATCAAAAATCAATAAAAATTTTAGTTTTATTAAACTAAATATTAAAATTAGAAAGCACAATCTTATTGTTAGAAAAAAGTTAGTAACACTCCTAAAGCGCAAACGAGAAATTTAGGTCCGCAATTAGTGTTTTGCACTTTAGGGGACTAGTGCCCACCACTGCTGATGAGGTAATAATGGCTTGTTTGAGCAGACTCACTTCCAGAACAGATTTTGCCAACTTAAAGCAACGCTAATCTTTAACATTTCAGAGTAGTTCATCCCAACACACTAACTGAAACTTTTACACCACCATCAGCAGTACACAGTAATTTCTACAGGAATGTTGCCTGAAGTGATCACGGGCTGCACCTGAAGTGTTAGTTATGCTGCTGCTGTTCCTACTGTTAAACCTTCACAGTACTGATGTCAGGAATGAGTGTGAACAATCAGACAAATAATACATGAGTCACAGACTATCACTACTTTCATCTGAAACAGAGTGTTTTTGTCTCTCATTCTGCTTATCTTTTCACTATGTGCCATGATAAAAAAGGAGCTTCACTCTGTACCAAAGTGTTACTTTTCCTGGATCTAGCTTCTCTGAACTGCAGTAGGGTGATTTCAGTTTAACTCTTATGACTTGTTTTGTAGCTGGTAACTAATCTTTCATCCAGATCAGCTCAATCGGGATGAAAAAATGAAATAATCTGTTTGTGAAGTAAGACTTCTTGAAATAAGGAAAATTTCCAATTTCGATTATCCAATACATTCTGCTCGTTTAGTACATCAGTTTCATAACACGATCAAAAGTACTTTTAGGCTGGGTATAAGATTGTAGGACTTGGGTAGATGGACATTTTTACAGTGTACACTAGTTGGTTACAAGAGAACTTTATTTTAAAAAAATCTCATGAAAACACATTAACACATATATGTTAACGCTGCAGATACTTAAACATGTTACTGAGCTGATGTTACAGTTTTAGGTCTAGTATATCTTGTTAGCTGCCTCAATGTTGGTATTAGATGTATTGTATTGTTTTACTTACCTTGAAGTGTTAGTGAAGGCTCACACAGAGGAAACACCCTGAGCGGTGTTTAATCATATTGGTCTTGTGGCCCTTTTTTGCACAATATAATCTTATTCTTTTAATAAAGTTAAGCCACACTTTGGATCGCGGCCAAACACTTTATGCGCACACGACCTGTTGCATTTTCTTTGATGGTTCTCTTTCAAACCTCGCTCGGTATCTCACTATGGGAAGCGCCTTCAGGCGTGACCAATCTTTGAAGCTCCAATGCCACCACGTTTGTCTTTGTCAGACCAATGCGCACTTGGCACGGGGGTGCCCTCCCCCTTTATAAGCCCCCCTGCCCAACACTCGGCATTCTCGCTTTTTTCCACGTGAAGATCAGAGTAGCTCCTTCTTCGTTCCTGGACCTGGATTACTTACTTAACTGTTCGTCAACTTAGCTGTCAAGGTTAGTGCAGAGCGTGGGTTTTTCGGTTGGTTTTGGACCTGTTAATAGATTTTTTGTCAAGAAAAATATTTTTTGTTAAGAAAATCTTTTCACGTATAGCTAATAGCTACCTGGATCCTTTCGTCGTGACCTTGAGCTGTCAAGGCTGCGATAGCAGGATGGCAAATGCTGGTTCCTCTCAGGGAAAGTCAGGTGGCAGCAAGGCTAAGGACGTCAAGTCCCATCCTTGCCCAGCCTCCAGCAGATTCACCTTCTCTGGAAAAGATCCTCATCCCCTCTGCATCATATGCATGGGGGTGAAACACCCTAAGGAGGCGCTGGCTGACCCAAGCGCATGCGACCACTGTTGCGCCATGGCACAGCGGATTTTACAAAGACGCCTGCGTGTTGCAGCAGCCTCAAAAGCCGACCCATGTCTCTGAGGCGGGAATGCAGCCTGGCTCTAAGTCCGGTGGTGGGACGGGGGAGTTGGAGAGCCCCGTCGAGGAGTTTCCACTGCTGTTCGATCAGCTTCTCGACAGCGAGGACGTGGACATTTGTGGAGAGGACGATGAGGTGGACATGAACGATCGGGCAACTCCATCAGTGACGGACCTCAGTCCTCTCCAGCGTCACGTGAAGTCGACCTATACGAGGTGTGCAAACGGGCTCTTCATTAAGTGGCCTGCTTCACAGGATGACAAGGGCGAAGAAAGAAATCCTGCCCTCCCATCAGACACCAGCGAAGCAGCTCATGCCCACTGTTCCTGCATGTATGGAGATGAGGTGGTATTGGGACAAGCCTTTTCACCACTGAGTGCCCATCAAGGATTACTCAGGGCTAGAAATAGCCAACGGTGAGGCTCTGGGGCTCACAGACACCCCAATGATGAAGCAGTCAGTTGCTTTTCACCTTCATCCCAACCACAGATCCACTCTGACAGCTGCAGGACCAGCACTCCCGGGCAAAATTGAGCGCTTCACAGCCTCCATGTACCAGAAGGTGTACAGATCTGCAGCTCAGTCCATGACGAATCTGAATGTAGTCACGCTCCTTTCAGCCTACCAAGCGGAGCTGTTTCAGGATATGGAGGTCCTTTTAGATAAGGGCACCCCTACTCCAGCAGTTTGGGAAGAAAGCTGCGTGGTAACAGATCTCATCCTCCATGTCTCCAGAGACGCGGTGCAGGGCTGTGGCCACGTTATGGGCCTAGCAGTGGAAGGAGAAAGGTCACTCTGGCTGAATCTGTCCAACTTGCCTGATCAAGAGAAACTGACCGTCATGGACTCCCCATTTAACTCGTCATGGGCTAAGGGGCTGTTTGGATAGGCAGTCACAGCCATGCAGCAAGCTAGCGATATAAGGAATAAGCAGGGTGAGGCGTTCCTACGCGAAGCGGCACCGTGTCAGCCACCGCCGGCTCGTCAGGGCTTCACAGCCATGGCAGTGAGGGACCACAGTGGAAACAACAAGGGATCCAGGTTCCAGTCACCAGAACCAACATCCCATCAGCGGGGACCACAGACCCAGAAGCAGTGGGGCAAAAAGTCATTTGCGGCAGCAGCTTCCGCAGGGGATTCTAACCGCTCTTCCCACCCTCAGGAAGGGAAAAAGCGGCGCTGCAGAAGCTCAGCAGGCTGCACTCACGGAGATCTCACAGGCTCACACAGGACAACTCTACAGCTCCCTTCCTCCCCGAAGCGGAGGAAAGCAGAAATTCATTTCAAAGTCCTGTGTCACGGGCAGACTGTTTTCTCTGTGCACAAAATTACTGGAGCGCTTGTTCCCACAGCGACTCCACCGTGGGGGGGGGGGGGGGGGGGGGGGGGGGGGGGGGGGGGG